>JASANN010002676.1:0-14249 GCA_031762395.1 Calameuta pygmaea | reverse complement strand
TGACATTTAAATTTGTTATAAATTTAGAGACAAACTCGAGCATGTCGTTTACCCCCTTAAACCCAGTATTTGAATATCAATTCACTTAATTGTCCCCCCCACTCTCAAGGCTTCCACCTAGAGGCAAGTACGCTAGCCACTACACCGTAATACCGGTTTTTATTAATCTATATGTGAAATTTCTTTTTAATGGCTATGTGTACTTTTCATTACTTATTTAATCTATCACTTTATTTTCAATTACATATTTTTTTAGTTTATAAATAATTATTTTCTTATTTATAGTTTCGAGTGCTCTTTTGAAATCTATAAAAGCAATTCCTATTATTTTACTTTCATCCATTTTTATTGTTCAGTTGATTAAAGGGCGAGAGAGTGGGTAGGTAGGGATTGATTGATGCGGATTTATTCAGTCCTGAGAAAAATGCCCCCTAAGGACTGCAAAAAGCAGTGTACAGAAAAATTGCATAATCAGAATAGCATGCAAAAACAAAGAGCGTAAATTAGAATGGATAGCATATTACAAAATTCAAAATTTACAAAATCACAAAATTCCTAACTGGTTTTAATCTGTATCGAGGGAGAGAGGGAGCGAGGGGGGAGAGAGACAGAGAGAGAGAGAGAAATATTTCTTTCTATCTCTGTCGCAGGAGGAGCAGTCGATCACAGCGCCGTTTACGGCACGATTCCGAGATGCGGGTCACCGCCCACCAGCGGAGTTCTTCTTGTTCCTTATGGCTTTATGCCCTCGTAAAGGGCCAAGTGCCAGGCGCACAAAATTGTTTTAGGTACAATTGAAGATTTCACAGCTAGACCGATCACTTGAATGAACCTTTGACAGCAATTAAGCTTAGTTTTTAGCCTTTTTCTCCTTGTAGGTAGAGTTTCCAGTAAAGACAACACTTCAGTCAGATGGTAGTAGTGGTCGTAGGAAGCTTTGGTGAGAAATTCTCACGGTGGCAGCGTTGGATATATCTTCCGATGCAGTGAAGAAATTCGTCCTTAGTTATCTCTGGCCGTTAGAGAGTGAAAGTGTGAGGGAGAACAGGAGAATGTATGGGTGTGATCGAGTCCAGTCGAGTCGACAATGAGGATCAGTGAGTGATTACGACACACTGCACAACGGACCAGAAAACACATGGGGCTGACCTTCAGACAGCCTTTTACCTAAGCATGAACACAAATGATTTAAAGGTATGTATAACTCTATAGGATCTTTAAATTACCTAAACTTTAACTAAACTAAGCTAGACTAAACTTTAATTTTAGTTTCGGCGAAGAAGTCAGTAATTGCCGTGATTATTTTTCCTTCTGGTGAGAAAACTAGATTTCTTGCATCGAATGGCGGGAAGCACTGATTCTCAATCAGCCTTTCCCTCAACGCAGCTGACTGTCTGCCTACTAAGAAGCAGTTCCACATACAGTGGTTCAAGTCCTGATCTTCTATGCAACATCCACAGAGGCTTGATTCAACAGCTCTGATACAGTTCAAATGCGCAACTAAAAAGGTGTGTCCTGATTCTATTAATCATTGTAATCTGAAGTCTGTTCAGACGGAGCTTTGCAAACCGAGGGGCACCATAATGGAAAATTGATTCTGAAAAAAATGCCTTCCCTTTCTTTGACCATATATTCTGAAATATTCCATTGCTTAAGCATTGGCCTGACAGAATAGTGTGGGGAGCAAGTTCCCCAGGGTGACTCGGCTAGTGTCAGATAGTACCAAGTCCAAGGGAGCCCTGGCCTCCGTATCAGCAATCACATTTCTCTTAATCCCCTTGTGCCCCGGAACTAACCTTAAGAAAATTTGAACATTCTTTCTGAATGCTTCGAGGAGCCTGATTCTAATTAAGAACACCATCGGGTTGGTGTTTGGATTGGCTCCATTTTCTCCTATTGCTTGCAGAGCTCCGAACGAGTCGGTGAACACAGGAAGTTCCGAGATATTCATCCTTGAGGATTCTTTTAATTGCCTCTAGGATGGCGTATATTTCAGCGCTCAGAATAGAGGTGAGATCAGTGAGTCTGAACTTGTATATTGTCAATGAATCCATTCTTACTATTGCAGCGCCAGTGTGTGACATTTCAGGATTTTTAGAACCATCGGTGTACCATACCGTGGAGTCCTCAGGGATTTGCGTCAAGAGGTTTTGGTGATTTTCAACGGGAGTAACCAGATCGGGTGTTTCCATCTCATCTAGAGCTAAATACCAATTCCAGCGAAACATCGTTTTCATATGGTACAATATAACACGCTGGCATTTTCAATTTTTGCATCTCCTTGAACGTAGAAGCAATTTCGTTCCATGTATTGGCAGACTAAGGAAAGAGGTGCCTATTTTTACTATTCCTTCCGACAAGCGCCGCACACAGCTTAATAATTTTGTTGCATAAGATATCCGTAGTAATAACTGTCTTTTTTTAGCAGGTACTTGGACGCCAGCCATTGCCTTCTACTGTCCAGAGGAAACTCCCCGACCAGTGCCAGCAGAGCGCCCAACGGAGTGGAAACAAGGGAACCCAGACAAGACCTCAAAGCTGCGAACTGGGATCTATCCAAAGCCAGTAGAAGCGAACTACTAGCATCACGGGCCCATATGGACCCCCAGTCCAAAATCGATCTGTTGTATGCTTTATATAGGGATAGCATAGTTAGCGGGTGCGAGCCCCAAGTCGAGGAGGAGATCGCCTTTAGAACTCTGGTGCCAACATCGCATCTTTCCTTTATCTACTTAATGTGGCCACTCCAGAACAATTTGGGGTCAAGGATGACGGCCAGAATTCTTACCGTAGTAGAAGGTGAGATATCTACTCGCCGATATCTCAGATCTGTTTGAGGAGTGCGACTTTTGCGAAAAAAATAAATAATCTATTTGGTTTTAGTAGGCTCTATTTATAAGCCCCTTAAGTGAAGGAAGCCACCAAGGGCGCAGAGGGACCTTTCCATCATTTCAACTAGCCGTTGGGGGTCCCGAGTGGACGCATATATCACCAGGTCGCCCGCGTACATGAGTATCTGACACTCGTTCACCTGGGAATCCGCAACCTTACGTAGGTATAAATTAAATAAAATAGCACTAAGAATAGAGCCTTGGGGTAAAAGTTTTGTCCAAATTCCTTCATCTACCTTTCGTGGTCCTGAAAATGCCTCTATGTGCCTTTCTTTTAGGAGCTCCCAGAGGATACGACAAATTCTACCAGGAAGTCCTAAGTGATTCAGCTGTTCGACCAGGATCGATGGTATGACGTTGTCGAAGGCACCCTTGACATCTACAAACACCGCCCCTAGTAGTCTCCCTCCCAGAAACGCGATATGTACATCTGCACATGGACACGATATATTATCCATGCAAGATCTAGATTTCCTGAATCCGAACTGGAAGAGCGGAATAAGTTTATTTTTTTCCGCCCACCAATCCAACCTGAAGTGTATAAGTTTTTCAAATATTTTCTGGATGCATGAGGCCAGTACTCTGGGACTATATCCCTGCTGAGCCTTTGGGATAAGAACACAAGAGTACTGGGTCCAACATATGGGAATTTCTGAAGTCTCCAGAAAAAAGTCAAAAAGTTTTAATAGATAATTCTTTACTTTTATACCAAAGTGTTTTATAATCCTATAGCTTATGAGATCAGGACCTGGGGCCGATCTGATCTTAACTGACTCGATCACGGCGTTAAATTCATGCATTCAGAGGGGAGAACTAGGCCATTCATTTTGCCTCAGAGAGGTGACTGGCTTGAACGTAGGCTCCGGATCTCCCACCGACGGAGCTAAATATTTTTCCAAAAAGCTACTTAACTGGGGTGAAACAAGATCCGAGCTCGCGGGTGGTTTATTGCTATATCTGTTCTTAAAGGCTGCCGTAATTCTCCAAATCCTCCTGATATCTGAATTTGGACTTAAGGAATTAGAAAAGTCGCGATAGCTTTTCCTTTTTGCTTCCGCGAATATTTTTTTCGACTGTGAGATAGCAGTCTTAAGGAATTTGAAGTTTTCTTGCGATGGTAGTTGTTTGTACCTATAGTGTACATGTTTCCTGTTGGCCAGGGCTCTAGCGCAGTTTTTTCCCACCATACTGTGGGTGAGAAATGTTTTTTTCCAGACTTTCGTTGTATTGGACTGGATATTCCATCAAATGGTTTGGCCCCTGACATCGTTAAGGATGTTCACCAGCGGAGTTGCAAGACCTATGTGTAAGGCCGTGGGTGGGGATCACTGAACTCTAGGTATACTGAAATGCATACGTCTGTATTCGGAGGTAACCCGGCGAGCGCGGAACTGTTTCACTCACTTCATGTAGCAGGCTGTCCTTTTCGAATTGAACTGCGCGTGTGGTGTACAAACCCTGCAATAGTGTTGTAACGCCGCATATTAGTGCGAGCCACGCCAGCACTGAAATACAAATATCTATAAGTGTAGTGTGCCAGCCACCTTGCACGTAATGTGAAATGACATAAGGTTCAATATGAATTGGAAATATTATATGTTAATGTACTTGGGGCTAATGTTCAGCTCAACAGCACGCAGACAATCAGCAAAGGTTAACACCCGAACATCACGAGATCCGAGTAGTGCTCGAATCGCCATCAAATCCCTTATGTTTTCGTTTGTCCCGAGAAACGCACGGAAAAAGACGATTGTTCATGAATCCCACGACTACTACTCTCCCTCCGCTTGGGGCCTGGCTAGTGTTATCCCCTCCACCTTAACGCTCGCCCAAGATACATACAAGAAAGACGGTCGGCCGCGCAACGCGTATGTTCGTATACACGCGCGAGCGACCGTTGGTAACTGGGCACCTCTAAACTATTCGTTCGACCAAACATCCACTTTCCGGTCCAAAAGTAATTCTGGGACACCCTGTATAAAGTTGGATATTTTTAACTTTGGACATTTAGGGAATATCTACAGAAATTAACAGTCGAATGCTTGAAATATATTGGGTGCTTACCAATTGCACGACTTGTGTCGACATATGTCGACAAACGTCTATACACAATTTTTCAGGTCAATTGAAACAGCGCGTTTAGTAAAATAGTGAAAGACCTAGGGACTTTAGTATCTAACAGTTTTCATTAACTGCAGGTTGTTCATTGTTGTCGACATAGGCTGTGAAAAAGGGTTAACTGCGGTGCAGCGATCAAATATAAGATTTCTCTTCGTTTTGTGTACTATTTAAACTAAAAATAATTGTAGAAAATAGGAGACATATTGGAAGATGATGAACAAGTATAATTAATTACATATTTTGTACAAAAACATGTTCCATTGTATAAATGAATGAAATACATTCTTTGCACATCATTACTTTACTCTGTAACAAGTTCATATATTATATATATATCTTAGAACTGTGTACCATTTTATTTTCTTGACCAACGTATGTTATTGACTAATATTTTCTCCATGTTATATTTATATTACATGCATTGTTTAATACACCATTGTAATAGTTAAGCTTATATGTTCAACATAATTTCTAGTGATGTTTATAATTATTTGAGAGATAGCGTCAAATACTAAACCAATGTCATCAGAATCTATGTATCTATTCATGCACGAACTGTTAACCAAAACTTTTTATGCAATTGCATTCTTTCTATGTAGATATCTTCATGAAATAAAGTTAAAACAAAATACAGAGAATACTTTTTTACAACAATTTGCATACAATCATTATTCACCTCTTCAACCATCATTAAAGATCTTTGCTTCTTGCATTTCCACGAATTCGACACAAAATTTGAATTTCCTACTCTTGGTTTGGCCCATTCGGTTACTTTGTGACCGGGCAGTTGCTTTTCTGAGCTACCTTCGAGCAGCGACTCCAGATTAATGAACCCGGGTGCAGGTTCGCGCTTCCGGAAGCACATGCATATGGGACGGCTTTCGGGAAAATTTGTTCATCGGGGAATGTTACGTCCCGATAAGGTTTGGCCGGTGTGACCTGGGCTTCGGTCTGAAGACTCTGTGTCTTCGAATTCCGCTTCGTAAATACCACGGTCGCCAACTGGTTCGTTCACCCCAGCAGTGTTTTTCGTGGGCGCTCTCCTACAATAGCGCGTGGTATGGTCCCCCCTCTCACGGGTCGGAGTCGTTATTGCTCCAATGTAGGCTACTAGCCCTGACCCCATGGCTTACGCCTAGGCGTCGGAGTTTGGTCCCGTAAGGATCTCGGCTCAAAGTGGCCGGGGATGCCCGTGGATACACTCCGCGAGCTCACCTCCAGATCGCTTCGCCTGCTCCTAAAGGCGGTAGATGGCGGTGCCAACAACCGGAATTTCTTGGCTCCGGTGGGTAATCCTGCAGAGGCGATCTTTGCAAGATGGTCGTCCAGTCACGCACTATCGGTCGCACTCGCGCCAAAAAGTTTTGAGTTTATACCTGGCGATTATTTAGGTTTCCCCTAACGACGCGGTTAGTATCACGCCGGGATTGCTTGGTTACCCGGCACGGATCTGAACAACTATGAATAGTTCGTTGCTGTACCAACAGATGGGGCGCTGTTTCGTCTGGGATATCGCGCACACGCGACAACGACTCAACTCGGTTCCACGATATGAGGATCCCTATGCCTCACGAGTAATTAAGATAATCAGCAATCAGGAAATTACGTTACTAGAACGTCCATGCAATAAATCTGTCAATCCTGGAGGAAGAGTTAATATTTCCGGACACTTTTCCCGAAGAAAACACGATAACGACTATCCATGGAAAACGGATTTATGTCGTACGACGTAATGCTAAAGGCATTACGTGGTAATGCCTTTAGCACCTCAAATAAACTCCGAACAGATTTCGCGGCAATGCGAAAATAGTCTATTCCGATAAAATACCGTTTCCGGATAATCCCTCCAACGTTGCGTGATCTGCTGCTTCTATATCTTGATCTCCTCCTATTGCTGAAGAGGATAAGGAAGCCCACTGGATCTGATAGTTGTTAATTAACAAAATAATTAAACTCAGATTCAATTAAAACCAGTGGTTTATTCACAGACACTAAACACGTGAATATTATGCGCGGTTCATTTGACAATGAAAAAGTTTACAAAAAAAATTTTATTCCGCAACGTAATATCGAGACTGTATATTAATCCGCACGCATGTATATTGCCCGTTGGCTGAAAATGTCGCTCGTGACTCGCTACGTGGTCCCTCGCGAAGATTCTGTCAGACCCCTTGAATGGCGGCGGTGCGGTTCCTTTTATAGGGGCTTCCCCCACCATGTTGCTCCACGTACAAATGGTTACTAAATATTGTAGTCGCCGAGGGACTTTTGGCGACAAGCGCGCCACCGACAACAACCGCGCGACCAATAGGAAAAAAGAAAGAGTCTGTTATGTCGATCTCTTGAGTCGCACGCTTGCATTCGGCGTTGTAGAAAAAGATCATACAAAATAAAGAAAAATATACAATAAATATTTCTATTGTTGTGCGACTATAATATCAAATAAATGAACAACTGGTTACAAAACGGTAACTACTTTTATATAAGTTGTTGGTAACAATTAATCACTAGTTACATAATTGTTCTTAAGGTACTATTTCATGCACGCGACCGCGACAACTGTCGCGTGACGAAATTACGATGACGTGAAGAATTCCGTCGCGTTTATGAAATATGGCGATGCTTTCAGTCGCGTGAGTAACCTCGAAATGTGCAGCGGTTATTTTTATATTCTTTTTGATCGCCGAATTTTAATTAAAGGATGGGACTTGGGGATCCACCTTGTTATTTATAAATTGCACAATAGGCCAACACACCGTCCGGAATTTACATAAGCATTGTAACTATTACCTTAAAGCTATAAAATCGCAATACGTAATTTTTGCGGCTAATTTCATGAATTTCGGTTAAGAGTTACATGACCTTATTTTTCACTTTTGGCGGTCACGGCAATAGCTCCAAATCAGGTACGCCAGTTAATTTGTTGACTTTTTGGCAGTGGAATAATTACCATAGTTGTTAGCAAATGCCTTATATTGTTTTACCTCGTATGCTCGACGATGTCGCAGCGCCTGTCAATGTTTATGTCGACCTTTATACTGTTATATAGCATACTTAACATATAAATGATTGGCGAATCTTTATCACAAATATTAGTTAACAACACCTTATTTGCTACTCGCTTATTCTTATAGGTGTTACAATGTAGTCGGTACTAAAATTTATTAACTTCATTTTGTTATTACAATTTCTTTCGACTAGTACCAACCTTGTCCCATAGGTGTCTAGTCCGCCTAACGACATCTGTTGGCGGCAAGATCAACTCGCTTGGTTCGGCTTTACTATTATAGGTGACATCCCGCTAATATTTTCGGCAACGAAAAATCTCGAATAACTATCATTATTTTTCCGTAATCTTCGAATAACTAAGCTTCTAATAAACAATCCGAAAGTCAGATCATGACGTATTCATTTTCCGCGGTTATTCGCAGTCACAATTGTTTATTCCAAAAATAACTGAAGTTCATTGTTTAATCACAAGGTTTATGCCACTAAGCTAATCCTTGCTGGGTGCAAGTCTGGCTGAAGGCTGTTATGTATAGTCAAGGACCTGTATTTCCCATCGCAAACAACATTGCTGGAGCTAATATTCAGGCCATATTGTACCAGATTAAGGAAAACTTAACGAACTGCTTGTTGGAACAGGGTCTTTCCCCGGGTAGGACTACAACCATATGCGAAAAGGTGATTAATACTGAGACAACGGAGGAATATGATGTCTCTAATGCTGAAGAGTTTTAGTCCGTCGAATTGAAAGAGGTTGCCTTCTCGGTGGGCAATATTTAGGTTTGACTTCTTTTCCATTATTTCTATTTCTTCTGCTTATTCCTTTCTATCAGGGTGTCTGATTTGAAAGCACATTAATCTGTCTTAACGGTTAATACACTAGAGTCAGGTCTCTTCTTCTGGAATTGTATATATATAAGTGTTAGTAACTGAGGCGGTTGCTCAAATTGTTTCTGGTCTTGTTACCGGGAGCGACCCTGGTTCGAAAGATATTTACCTCTTATTTATTCATTTATTTATTTATTTATTTGCTTATTCATTTATTTATTTACTTATATATTTATCTACATATACTGGTTGTATTACGGTTCGTTCACCTATTTTCTGGTTAGGTATTTATGTGCATGTTTATGTTATTTGTTAATTCTGAATTAGTTGAGTTACCTTTGTTTAGGTCATAGTTAAATCGCTTTCCATATACGGTGGTAAAAAAATTCCTGCTCTGTCTGGCTGAGAAACGGAGGTTTGTGGAGGAATCCTTAGGATCTTCCGGCCATTCCAAGGTCAGTTAGGTCAAGGGCTTTTCTCCTTAGCGAACCGGGTGCGCCCTCTGTGTGCTGTGTTCAGAGGCGCTGTCCTGGGATTGGGGGAAGCATATTGGTGAGAAGATGAAGATACTACAATAGAACGGCAGATCTATTCTGCACAAGAGGAATGAGTTGGAAATCCTTACAGGATCGGCACACATAATATGCTTATCCGAAACATGGTTAGACCAGAAGGATAATTTTACCCTGCAGGGATACAATATTGTCAGGAAAGAACGAGGAGATGTAAATAGGGGCGGCGGTGTGATGGTTCTAATTAAAAAGGGATTCAATATCAAAATCATCAATTGTTGCAAGTTTCCAACGTCTTTCGAAACAGTGGGGATCAGGGTGACGGTTGGAAAGGTCACCTTAAACATATTTTCAGCTTATAGAGCTCCAGGTTCGTCGACTTCAAGAAATGAATGGTACAGACCTCTACTAGCTATTCCCACCTCGAACTCCATTTTTTGTGGGGACCCTAATGCCCAAAATTATGCTTGGAGAAGTGAACTGCGAAATGCTGCCGGTGATTACCTCTACAAATGTACGGAAGAGTCCGAACTCAAGATTGCCAACGATAAGAAGGGTACCAGACTCGACGAGACAGGAAGATGCAGTGCTCCAGATTTAACCATCCCGGATATTGCGGATTATGGGACGGGGGAGGTTTCAAGTGATTCTCATGGCAGCGATCACTTCCCAGTTTCCTTTACTATTAGGGGATTGTGCCCTAAGATCTCCTACGGAAGAGAAAGATTGTGTACAAACAAGATGGTCAAAAGTAAGTTTGTGTCCTTCCTAGAAAAGGCGATGGCTGAGGAGAACAAGGGAATGGTGGAGGTTGAGGACAAATATGAAGAAGTTTACAGGTCCATCATGGATTCGGCTCTTTCGGCGGGTGCGAGGATTGTTGATCGTGGAAAAATTGTTTTAAGAAATAAGAGCGAAAGGTGGTGGAATGGTGAGTGTGCCAAAGCTTTAGACAAAAGACGAGAAGCTCTTAAAAGGTTCAAAGCGTTTCCGAGTCCTGAAACCAAAATAAGGTACGACGAATGCAATCGTGTGGCGAAAAAAACCTTCAGAAGAGAGAAACGAAAATCCTTTAAGGAGTTCTGTAGTTCAATAAATCCACAAATGGGAATGGCCAGAATTTGGCAAATTATTAAAGGCTTTAAAAAAAATCAGATAGATGGGAAGGTTACTCTAGCTGGAGAGGGTTGCAGTGATGTTTCTGAATACGTTAACAGTCTCCCGTGCTGGGAAAATGAGGATATAGAGATTGTGGTAAAAAATGAAGACAGTAATTTTCTAGTGGGGCCTATCAGGAAGGAGGAATTCAACAAGGTGCTACAGAAGCTCAAGAGTAAGGTTGCAGCTGGGCCTGACCTGATTAGTAACGACTTGCTAAAGATATTACCTAGTATAGCTAAAGACAGACTGGTCGAGGTGTTTAATTTGATCTTGAAATCTGGCAAAATTCCGATGGCTTGAAGAAGAACTTCTCCTAATTCCGAAAGCTAAGAAGAACTCTTTTCGACCAATTGCCCTTGAGTCTTCGATAGCAAAGGTTTATGAGAAAATTGTGCTAGAGCAACTGGAATGGTGGTGCGAGCGATATGACTTGATACCCAATATACAGTTCGGTTTCAGACAAGGCAGATCCTGTACCGATAATCTGGCTATCCTCCACACAGACATCTTAATGGCTGTCTCAAGAAAACAAATGCTTAGTGCAATATTTCTGGACATTAAAGGCGCTTACAATGCAGTCAGACCAAAGTTATTAGTTCAAGACCTGATGGATTTGGGAATTCCAACGAATCTGGTGATGAATATATTCAAGAATGCTCACTGGAAGGGAGGTTCGGTTTCTATATGGCAACCTAAGGATCGATAGGAAAAAGATGAATATCGGCCTGCCACAAGGTTCAGTCCTTAGTCCTCTCTTATTCAATATATATGTGAGAGAAATAATAAACTACATCGGTGACAATTGCAGAGTCCTTCAATATGCCGTCGATATAGTGTTATATCACACAGGGAACTCGGCCGCCAACATCTGTGAGGAACTAAGTCTTGGTCTGTCAAAACTTGGTGAATGGTTGCATGAAAGAGGCCTGGAAATAGCCCCGGAGAAATCCCAGTTAACCATTTTTCACGGAAAAAGATCAAAAGAAGACTGGTTCAACTATAAGGTGCAATTCAGGAATAACTCGATAAAGTGGTCTCCAGTTGTAAGATTCCTAGGGGTGTGCCTGGAGCACAATCTAAGCTGGAAGACAAATATTTACAGGCTCTTAGACAAATGCAAGAAAGCTACCAGTATACTGAAATCATTGGCCGGAGTAAAATGGGGGGCGAGTGCTGAAGTGATGCTAAAAGTTTATAAACAATTGATCAGATCTGCCATGGATTAAGGATCTGCCCTTCATGGGAATGCCCCTGAGGCACTGCTAAGTAGGATGAACAGGGCTCAATATGCTGCAGTAAGAATCTCGATGGGTTTGATAATCTCCACGGCGACCAACTCCATGCTGGAATTGGCAGGAGAAATGGATTTGTCGACGAAAAGGAGCCTGCTAACTAAGAAGTACCTGATCAAGACTGCCTCGAAGGAAAAGCACCAACTTAATAGGAAAATCCTTAGTTTATGTAACAGAGAAGAGAACCTAAATCTCTCTCATATGTGTAAGAATTGCCTTTTACTAACTGCGTGGAAAGAAATCAGAGGGGACGTCGGAAACATCTACAAGACATGGTCTCCAGACAATATTATCCTGGAATGGGAATGCCACTTTGTAGGAGTTGTAGCAGACACGGAAATCAGAATGGACATAAAAAATGCCAACGACCCTCAAGGCTTACTAGAATCAACTTTATTGGAGAGATACAACAACTACAAGTGGATTTTCACAGACGGGTCTAAGGAGACAGTTAGTGCCTCGACCGGAAATTGGACATGGGATGTGAGGCTCAACGATCTTTCCTCCGTCTTCTTCGCGGAGGCAAGTGCGGTCCTCAGAGCTATGAAAGTAATTATGGAACAGAACTGGCAAGAATCGGTCATTCTGTTGGATTCCTTAAATGTGATTAACGCCATCAGCAAGAAACAGTACGATAAAGACATCCACCCGGTGATTAGAAGAATTAGAACAACGATTAACAAGATTAAAAGGTCGGGAAAGGAGATAAAACTGGTTTGGATACCAAGTCATTTCGGTCTTAGGGGCAATGAACTGGCTGACGAGGTTGCAAAGAGGGGCGCGAAGGGTGACCATAATGAGTTGAAATGTTCCTGGAACGATTACGCTTGATGGTATAACCAGAGGGCTTGCCTTAAGGCTTGGGCCACCTTAGAATCAGAGGCGGGATACAAAGGAAAATTCTTCTTCAACAGACGGGAAGGCGCTCTGGACAAACCGTGGTTCGTCAATTCTAAGATGAGCAGAGAGAGTGTGTACATAATCAATAGACTCAGGACGGGACACTGCTGTGTCAGAGAGCATCTGTTTAGGATTGGTATTGTGAACTCGCCGTTTTGTGAATGCGGGAGCGATAGCCATAATATCAACCACATATTGTTAAGCTGTCCCATAAATAGAAATGAGTCCGAATCTTTAATTAGTAGGCTGAGGCGTTCGGGTGTGAACCCGCCATATGATATAGAAAATCTGTTTTTCTCTAACAATAAGGAAATTCTAAACGCAGTGTGTGATTCTGTCATTGATATTAGGAAGAAGGATAAAGATCGGTTTTCCTTCTAATAGGAATGTGTGGTGCCTAATCTGTATGTTCTTTGTTCTTCAAAATTGTCTGTCTATTTGTGTTGTTCAGTTGGGTGGGTATGCTCTGAAGATAAAAGGGTAATCATTCAACCGTAGAGAAGAATTCCTCGCCTATCCTGTGGAAAAAGGGGAGGACCAAGAGTTGGACGAGTTACAGAAGACTTTATTGGTTGTTGTACCACAAGGAACTAAAGCCGAGTATCCGGAAAAGAAGAAGAAGACCTGTATTTCCCAAAATTTCGGTCGTCGACTATATCTCATGTATCGAACGCTATCACGTGCGCATAGGTATTATACCTTATAATTATCCCTATGCCGTCGGTTACTTTCTCCCCCTTTTTGCTTTGTGGCCATGCTCTGGAAGTTATTCAGGCAGTGTAATAGTTTTTTCGCAAACAAAACGTATATTGACCACTTTGGGATAACATATCAACGTACGCTGTCTATCATTTTCTAGCCAGGCTAAGTCTTATTTGTTTAAAAGTATCTTTACAATATATACAACTTAACCTATTCGTCCGACTCGCTGTCGCATGTATACATCCCGCCCTTTTCCATCCCGCGCGTTTCCAAGGAACCCATCTCTTGACAGTATTCCTTTTTTCCAATTCGTCAAGGTAACGTTGGTAACATCGACCTGTTCGAGGGCTGAGACCGTTTCTCTCGCTCCTCGGCTAATTTTCTTTATTATTGTCGTTCGCAGGCCCGATTAATTTTTCCAACGAACCAACAATTTCGTCGAACGTCTCATCGCCGTTCTTTTCGTCGCTGTCGCTCATGGCTTCTACTACGCACGTGTCTACTGTTCGCAGGGTTATTTTGAACTAACTACGCCGCGCGGGCTGTTCGCGCGTTTGCTTTGCTACTACCTGCCCGCCTCCTACCACATTAGTTTCGGCAGTGTCGCCCAACTTGGGGCGCTGCGGTGTCACAGTGATTCACAACGCGTGCTTGAGCCGGATTGGCTGTACTACGGTTTATGTAATATGCAGTAAAAATGGTGGATACAAGTCTCTCTATTTGAGTGTTCACCCGGTGTAAAATCGTGAATCTCGAGGAACACGAATTCGTTCGACCAATCAAAAACGTGGAACTAGTTCGAGATTCTCGTTCAGATGGCGCGTCGACGCGCCAAA
>JASANN010002675.1:0-14621 GCA_031762395.1 Calameuta pygmaea | reverse complement strand
TCTCTCTCTCTCTCTCTCTCTCTCTCTCTCTCTCTCTCTCTCTCTCTCTCTCTTTCTCTTTCTCTTTCTCTTTCTCTTTCTCTCACCCGCTGGTGAGCTCTTGTGGGAACATTCCGTATTCGAATTATTCCCATGGGCTTATGATGCTTTGGTTATTCATATCTTACTACTAATTTATGCTATTGAGGAGCTAGGTGTGCATATGGGCCAATTGCATTTGTGTAGTGTTTCTAGCAAAAAAATAGGGCAAGGGGTGTTTGACGGAAATTTGAGGCGTAGTTGCGTAGGACGTAACATGGTTAAAGAGAGTTTGGAGTCGTTGTCAGTTAAAGAGTTAGAACCTGCATGAATATAATAAAAGAGTGAAGGTTTATTGAAACGAAAGAAAATAGGTACAACGATTCGATGTTCATCGACTTGTAAAATAAATAAGTACCGTTCGGTAATTGACAATCTTTCTGTACCACGTCTATTCTACGAAACCACCTAATCCGTTCAGATTCTAGCTGCAGACTCATCCATTTTTGGAGGTGCAGCCATAAGCTGCACTTCTAAAAATGCGTCTGGTGTGCAAATTTTAGTTTCACAATGTGGAGCTATCGATCGCCAGGTCGTTTGCCTTTAGCATATTCTTGCATACGTGGAATGGATGGCCTGGCAATCGCACCTTCCATGAGGTCAGAAGATTCCTAGCGCAAATCTCTTCCCCTCACTACGTCCCCTGGCGTTCGCCTCTTTTTTTTGGGTGGATTTAAGTGGACTTGATTCGTATTTTTGATATATTTGTTGTACTCGTAACGCATAGTATCTATAATTATTTCAGCACAATTCTTCCTTAATCTTATTTGGGTTATCTGCCCGTAGCATTGGGCTGACTCCATGGATTCTGATTGTAAGTTTTCTCATCGGCTAGGCGCATGAGAGTCGGCACTTCGTTCCATTCTGTGGTTACAAAGAACCCGGCTACCATTGATACGTGTGGTAGTGCGTCGGTGAAATATTGTACGAGCTTTCTCGATGGTAGCACCGCTGCGCTCACCTTGCCCGTCGCGTTCTCAACTAGTAGCCACATTAATTCCGTCACATTGTTTAGCAATGCCTCGACCATTATGTTTATAATTATGAGGTTCTCGTCTAGCCTTTGTTTCTTCATTAAAATACTCACGTCCGCCGGTAAGGTAAGGTTTACTTGAGCAATGAGGTCCTACAAAGCTAGCTCGTTTTTCTGAATGTTGCTGACCTTGCTGTTAAAGATATCTAATGTGGTCTCTACTACCTGTAACTTATTCTTCATACTCTCTTTCAGCTTTCGTTGGATAGAGTCCATATTCCTGGTTATCTCAGGACGTTTTTTGAAATTCATTCTTTTCTTCCCCGTTTAGGAGTGAATGGTAATACCATCTTATAGACAGGACCGGCGGCCTGAATGGTTGTGGGTCTTCGTCCAGTGCCGCAAAACCCACCATCTAACCAGAGGACATCCTGGGGCTTCGTCGCTTGTTTGTGGCAGGCGCGTTCCCCACATGTGGGCAGAAGTTTTGCCTGTATTCGGATTTGTTCTGCGTTTATCTTAATAAAGCCGTTTTTTTTTTGGTGCAGTCTTTAGAACGGTTTTCTTCGACTCCTAGATGTATCCCTTTCCCGATTCCTTTCTAGTGCTCCACAAAGTGTTCGAGGCGATTGGCGTGGACCACTATTGTCTTTCGCACCCATTTTTATAGTATAGATAATCGCCGAATTCCTTGCGATAACCTTGTAGAGTTCTATCCACGTCGGGTTCAATTTCGCAGAACGCCCGCGCCGTACGGCTTCGTTTTGAAGTAGGCCCCTATCCCATATCTGATATTTTTCCAATTGCGCTTTCAGGTCGCAAGTCAATTTCGACCTTGTCAGTGATGCCTCACTGTATTTAGTGAAGGCATCTTGAAAGGAAAATATGTACTTGTTTCAGAGTGGAGAATGCCGTCTTTTACTTCTTTCGTCATCGGGATCTGATGAAATGCCAAAGCGAGACCCAAGAATGAGAAATACTGCACCTTCCCTAACTGGTCCAATATTCTATTGAAGTTAGGCAGTAGGTACGAGTTTCCTATGATGGCTTCATTTAACTTCCGGAAGTTTACCAATAGTCGCATTTGTCTCTCTTCTGTCGCGACGGGTTTCTTTGCTATTATTGGTAAAGTGGCGTTCCACTGGCGTCTCCTGGGCCGTCAGCTATCATTTCTTCGGTTTATCTTTCGATCTCTTTCTTATGGAATTTGGGCAAGCGGTACGGTTGTACCTTGGCTGGCTTTACTCCTTCCTTGAGAGGAATCCGGTATTCCACCATGTGGCTGCACGGCAATTTTTCTCCATGCAGGTGAAATATGCCCTCATATTCACTGATCAGTCCCACAAGGGCCACTCTCTCTTCGTCATTGAGGTCGAGTTTACGTTGCAATCTCGCGATACGCCTGACGTCTCTTTCCATATTTACTGCGTTTACGCGCAGCGTCTCTGTCTTATCACCTCCCTCGTCCGAGGGGTTCTACTATTGACTCCAGTTCCAAGGTCGGTCATTGCACCTCCGCCCCTAACTCCGTTATGTTGACCAGGCATACCACACAGCTCTTGCCCTTCGGCTGTGTTACGCACGAACCCATGATGATACCCATGCTGATTTCGGACTTTGATAGTAGTTACTACGTGGTAGTTGCTACGTAAGCGATTTTCTCGCTTCATGGTGTGAAGTTCCATTCTCTCGTTTCTCCGCCGATGACGTCTACCTTGTGCCTTTTCATTAACTCCGTTCCCAGCAATCCGTTTACCGTCAGTATTACGTCATCTGGTACTACGTAAACCTTCACAGCTTGTGCTGGGGTTTTAAGGATAACTTCGAACTTGCACACGTAGCTCTTTGTGATGATGCTACACTGGGCTCCGGCGTAGGCCTTCAAACGACATTCCTCATCGAGTCGGGCTTTGACCACAAATTAACTACTGCGTGTTGAATTGTGCCAGGCTATTTGCACAAACGAAGATGTGTCGGGTTCTGCTCTAGGTTTCGCGTACCGATACCGCTTTCTTTCGTACGGGGTGCTTGATAGTTTCAGATACTTTACGTTTCACTAATTCACTTAGATCCCGTCGCTGTCACCAAAATGATGTGCCTGAACGTCTTGACGACGAAGGATGTTTGGGTCGAGAGGTTAGGTCAACAAAATTTTTGGGATTGTTGCCAGTTAATGAGTTAGAACTCGCATGAATATAATAAAACAGTGAAAGTTTATTAAAACTAAACAAGTTAATGGCATATGTGGTGTGTATAGTGTATGTATGGGTTGGGGTACAACAATATATATCGGTTGGCCATGAGTATAAGTGGCTTTGTATATGCGTAGGTGGGCGAATCACATATGTAGGAGGGCCGAGACGTAACAGCTCCCCCCTTGAAATATGGTGACTGAACGGTTTGCTCAGTTTTCGTCGATGTGAACGTAGTAATCTGGTCCTGGTTGATTCTTGAGCTGACCTGATGGTATTGCTTTCAATTGCGGGTGGATGGTCTTCTTCTGTTGAGATTGTTGTGATGATTGATCTGCATTAATGGAAATTCCCTTTTCCAAATTATTTAGCTGAGGTGCTGTAGACGTTTGTTTGCTTGCATCCGTGTCTCTTGCCTGTTTTTGCCAGTGCGAAGATGAAGTCTTCTTGATTCAACGTGTAGATTTCCTTGTTGAATCGCCTGGCCGTAGTAGAGTTATTCTGGAGAAGTGTTGTTCTGCCTTCAAAAAGTACTGCATAGCGTTTATAATGACAATCGTCTCTTGGTATAAGAGTCCAAAACGAATTTCCCATTTCATCATCTGGACAGGCCACAGCTGTGAGTATGCATGTTTTACCACAAGATATGCTGATGATATTAGCATTTAATTTCACGATAGGATAGAAATTGTATAGTGAGATTTTAACTGTACCTTGAACTATGACATCAGACCATGAGCCATACAGATCGGCATATTCAATATCCTTACAAGATCCATCTGTTTTAATTGTACTGGCGAAAATGATTGGACTCGTTGATGTTCCATTTAAAGTTAGTCCCGTGATGTAATTATTTGGAGAAATTTGGTAACTTTTCGTTTAATGTATCTTCTGACATTCTTCACGTGAGATTTCTTGTAAATATTGGATTTTCCTCAAGGCAACTGCAGGAATGTGAGAATGCATACCACAATGTAGCACGTCGCGATTTATTTCTATCTTGCATTGTATGACTTCGGTGGCGGTAAAATCGGTCAATTGTAAAAGCTGTACGATATTTTGGATATTTGGTTCGGCAGGAGGTATGTCGCACACTCCTATTTTTATTAATGACAAGGTAGTAATGTTGAGATTGTTACCTTTGCCGTCGTAAGCTATGAGAGCCTGGGTAATGCCGATAAAAATAAGTATAATCTTGATGATGATGCATTTTGAGAATGCCATCGGTTAATCCAACTCGGGCGACCCGCTTCCCTTTTAAAATAATTTGATATATTCATTTAAGATAAGGGATCTCATGTTGTATGTGTTATATCTTCGTAAGGTTCTATGCGGAGTAGGATATAATATAAAGCTGACTACACGCATTAGTTATGTTTATGCACCGTTATCTTAATTTCGAAGCGTTGATTGTCCTTGTTTAAAGAATTTCTAAATATCCCTCTAAAAGATGATTGGTCGAAAAGGGTAGTGACGTCAGTAGGTACGGGCCACTCTGGGAAGCCGCTATCCCCCACCCGCGTTCCGACCCTCCACACCGCACTACGGCGCCACCACCTCGCCCTTGTGCCCGACTCTTGCCACCCCTCATCCATTTGATGGCTAATACAGGGCCCGAAACCCAGCAGTGATATTGCATATACCCAGGGGCCTATCACGGTCGGTAATTATGCACTGAACCCCGGTCGGTAACTTTTTTAATTATCCTAGATGGGTAGCATGGTAGAGTAGATCCGCACCATGATGTCAAATCCTCGGCCGTGTGTCCCCCGAGCCATCCCCCACCATTCCAGCCGAATACTGCGTAGAGCTCCCCGCCCACGCCGCACCATGAGGTCAGACCCCTCGGCCGTGCGAACCTAGAGTAACTCCCCCATCACCACCAACACCACCGCGCCGACACCTGTGGACCCAGTGTCATACCCGAAATCCCAGGGCATTACCCCCACCAGGGGTCGTAGTAGCAAGGGGTGTTCTCAAGGGGAGCGGAATATACCATCGTCTTGTCTGGAGGACAACTTTTTTGACGCTCTACACGCTAGTGTATATCTCCACAGCTACATATATGCCCACGGTGGGGCCGAACTGTGCATAGGCTGCGTGCTCACGCTACCAGACGACGCCCAACAGCTGTTCAGCCCCCATAGTCTACACTACCTACTATTGGACACATTGATTGAATTTAACGTAGGAAGGTGTACACAGTCCAGCCGCAGCGTCATGTGTGCACGCACCCGCAGCATGCCCAGGGTGTATAGTATTTTACACTTCGCACAGACCCACACTGCTGCGCTAGGGCGGTCGGGAGGTGGTTCTTATATAACATAGCAACCGCTCATCATACTCATTTATATATATTGTGATATTACATTTTCAGAAATGCACGTCACCAGGTTAGAGTCGTGGGAAATTGGAGTGCGGGCTGGGTTGACAGCCCGCTAGTACATAAACGTCCACTAGCTAGGGTCGGGGAGTCACCTGGAAAACATAAGATCTGTAAATTAATTATATTTAATTTTAACTTACACTTATGAACGAGCATATACTCACCATCATGGAAAACCACGAAGCTGGATACCTGCGTGGGACGACATTACCGACATCGGCGGGACTGCCATGCCGACCGCCCGACCCAGCCGCCACTACTGGAACCCGCCAAAGTCAAATGGCTCAGCTCATCGACGTGATCGCCAACGTCTACAACAACAGGATTCCCTACATAGGGGTTATCATCTTACCTCCCATAATGCCACTAAAACTTCTGCGGCCTCCACTTAGGTCTCCCTGCTACCTGTCATCGGGATGCGAGTCCCGACATCCTTAGAATACCCGGGTGAAGGGCCACCTCGTTTCCCGTCCTAGGGGGTCCTTGTGCCCTGGGGGCACGACAAGGCTTGCTCCAAAGATGTGGAGCGAGCCCCCGGTCAGCAACCTGTAAGGCGCGGGAAGCTGTCACTCGTAGAAACTTTATTATACAAAATACGGAGCGGAGGAAAAGTCTCACTTACCTGCGAAAGAACTGGATATATTACCTGTAACCGCCAACCAGCCTGGTTACCTGAGTCGGCAAGCTCCCGTCAGTTACGGGGACTCAAAGCAGCAGAACATCACTTCGGAGCACACCAAGAACACGTCAAAGGTGATGATCACACTCCGAAACATCGCGGCAACAATATGCGGACAGCGGCATGGGGCAATCTCCGTGAGTATTACGTGTTGTCTGCTTTACTTGCTTGGATCGCATGTATGAGATTTTCTCGTAGGGATTGCAATAAGAACGGCTACCTGGGAGAGCATAAATCCCGTCGCGGCTAACTGAGTCCTTGGGGCTTCTGAAATTCGCGAGAATAGGAGTCAGTCGACACAATAGTAGCCGCTATCTGGGATAGCCGAAACTCCCTCAACCATAGGAGTCAATCTGAGTGTCGGCCACGCGGTCTATCATCGAATATTTGTTAGTATGATTTACCGGGTTTCCTTTATCTTTTGACCGTACCGCGATTTTACCTATTGACGATCCTTTTATGTCTACGGTTTTAACTATTGTCCTTATGATTCCCTTAATTGTTTTGATCATTTGTGTTACCCGAAATGCGAAAGGGAAGTAATGAAGCATAATATTATAAACGACAGATTGGCCGTAGTCGTGCGTGCGTTACATCACGTCTTCTCGCAGGTCGTAAGTGCATCTCTGTATAATCCCTGTTCAGCGCATAAGTACTTTTCCGTTGCCTGCATATAGGCCTGTGTATTAGGAATTACGCTCTTTACTTGTGAGGGCTATTAACTGCCCATCAGCCTTTCTCGAAATTTGTAATTCGACCCTATTATCGCGACTACCTCTGATGGCCTTTCCGTACCTCTGTCGGGTTCCTTGTGTTATTGCGTATGTTGCTTTTGCCAGGTGCAATAAAGTGTTTAGTTTTTGGTTACGTAAAACTGGCTTACGGCTCTTATTATCTAAATACCCCGCCCCTCTCCTTCGCCCTATAGGGGCTGAGCTAGTTTGACTTCCCCGACGAATCGGCCCTGGTATCATCCGACTTTCGCTCCCTCTCGTTATTTCGGTGCAGTTGATTATTTCTCCCTCGTGGCATCACTGAATGCCTGTCACCCATCGGCATAGCGGATAGATTTGTGTACCGCGTACGAGTCCGAGAGTGCCAGACCGATCGAGCGAAGGTACACTCTCTGTTTCCGGATCTAGTCACTTTTAATATCCTTTTGGGAAAATCCAGGGACAGGTGTTACAATATATATATATATTGTGATGGGGATGGGGGTCGGGGCGAATTGAGGGACACCGAGAAATGTAAAACCTAAATTCTATTTATTCTTAACCTATTTACACCTTAAACTACCTTAACCTAATCACGCGCCCTAACCTAGAGGAAGGAATGTGCGGGATGTGGGTGGGTGTGTGTGTCGTCCGTCAGTCGGTCCGTCAGAGTATCCGTCGCGGCCGTGAAAATTGTGGTACGTACGTTTTCCGCAAGTGGTCCTGTCTTCTCTCCCCGTCACGTCTACTTCGCTCTTCCTCTTTCCTGCCGTCTTCGCCCCTCCGCTCTCTAAATTCACTCTCTTGCTCTCTCTCTCTCCTTATCGTTCGTCCCGCCGTCTCCTCTCCTTCGCGCTCTTGTTTCACTCTCTCGCTCTCCCTTTCTTTCTCGCTCTTTCCTCTCGACTACCTTCCACTTTCCTCGAGCTCTCGAGTCGTACTGAACTGTCCCCGGGCCGCTCGCGTACCTCCGTCGCCCTTCGGCCGAGTTCGGGAGATTCTGCGGCGGCTCGGGGCCCTACACTCGTGCCGAGTCGTGGCGAGGCGAGCGCCTCGTCATAATATATATATATTTTTTCGCTTTTTTATATTAAGCCGGTGCCCGGCTCGCCCCCGCTATGATTAATTTATCCACAGGGCCGCCAGGCAGTTCTAGAGAGCTAGGAATTTCCGAAAAATTAGGACTTCTGATCGGGAATCGAACCCGATACCTTCGGACGGCCAAGTCGGACACTTACCACTGTACCATCGAACCCGCTGTCCGGCCTGCTCAGTCCTATTTATTCATTTTTCGGTCATTCCTAGGTGGTGTCCCCGCCAGCTCTGTAACGCCATATTACAATATATAATACTAAATAAGTAACTGCTTACATATATTGTGAAGTGATTTTCTGACTCACGGTCATAAGGCGACTCCAGCTACCGACACAGGTCCGGTTCCCTTCAGGTCGCCACCCTGTTCAGAAACTATGCTCTCGGGTTAATTAGTACAGTTACGCCAACGCTCTCGCAAGGTTTCGTTATGGATTAGTGGAGGTCGAGGTACTCGAATCTGTCGTGAGGAAATAGTCTCGATGTACCGAGTTGCCCGGCAAAGGAGAGTACCCGACGGAGACGTCTCCACGGACCGGCAGACGCCTGGCTGAAATACCGGCGCCCCGCTGGAGAAGGACAAATGGCTGTAGAGTGGGCGGAGGATAGGGTTTTGATACGGTTAACGGCAGGGGAGGAACCTCCTGTTCGAGTTAAGGATGTGGTGCCCAGCTGTCACCCGATGCCCTGGGGAAGCAGCCGTGGAGGACTCCAATGTTACGTACCGATTCGTCAAAGAACGCTCTCGATTTAGTTTAAAGGGACGACTCGAACGAAAGGAAGAGTTATAGTTTTTAAGGATCTCAACCAATGAGAATGATTAGTTCCCGAATTTGGCTATTGTCAAATTAGTCTACCTCGGGGTACCGATCGAGGTGTCACGAACTGGCTCGCGCTCCCGCGCTTACTGTTGATAGTTTTTCTAGCCGCGTTTCGATACGGCATAGACAGTTCTCGCTTGTATAGTGCTTGTATAGTTTTCGTGTAGTTCTCGCGATATCCAGGAATTCCTGTGGATTCCCTGTGAGTGTTCCGGAGGTGTAGTCGTGTGCCCTAGTGCAGTGCCGATCTGAGTGTCCCTTGGACACGGTTCTCGAAGTTCACGGATTAGCTGCACTAGCTCCGGTGAGGACTCCCAATTTATTAACTGGTGAAGGGATTTCGACCTGTTACATTCTCGATCAGCTGTTCTCTGTATCGCGCACTATTTTCCTGACGCTTACTCCGACCCTCTTTACCGTAACGTAGCAGGCTGAGCGGCCGTGCATTTCCGTTTCCGTTCGCTCCCGTTCCTGCCTCCAGTTGCGGTTGCTGATTGTACTACCTACGATTGCGTTTCTCGATTTCACGGGTCTCGATTTCTCGGATTTTGCTATCGGTATCGGGTTAAGAAAAAAAATACGTTACAACCTTAATTATGAATATTAAGAAAAGCGATGTTGTTCGATCCCACTGTCAATTCTCACTGGTTTTCTCTGGATCGTTCCTCTATGAAGGCACCTTGGTTTTCGGTGTCTCTTTATCTTATCGGTAATTCTCCTGTAATCATTATAACTCTCGTTGTAGGTTCTTTATTTGCAATTTTCAAGACATAATTTAATTTTTACATAAATTTCTATATTTAAATAATTATATTCATGAATAATTTATATTACAAAGTTATAGAGTTTAGTTAATAATAATAATGGTTAGTAGAAATTGTACTTTCTTTATCAACTATTGTGTGTGCTTCTGTTTCTAGAAAAGTTTCATTCTTACAATTAGTAGGGCCACAAAAGCAAAGGATTTCAAAAAGCAATAACTTCAATGAAAAAGATAAGTTACGAATACCATAGGAATAAAATTTCAGTGAAGCTGTAAGCATACGTGTTGTTTTCCTCGAATAAGTCGTTCGGCGAACGTTGAAACTCGCCTGGAAATAACAATTTTTTGTGACCAATAAAGATCGAGCTGAATCGATGAAGGCGAGAGGGGAGGAAACAACAAATTCAATCGGCACTCAGAGACATGTTACAACCTTGATCACAATAATAAAGTACGTTTTTATATAAAGATCTATTTTTTGACTGAAAAGGCCCAAGGTAAAGGAGTTCAACAAAACGTTCGTTTATAAAATGATAAAAGATATTTATTAACTATGAATTCATAATAAATATACAGTATTGTTCAGGAATGTGGTACCATCGATGTAGGCCTGCCATAGAAATCAAATGGATTTAGATATTAACGCGGTGATTTTGTTCGTCTAGAAGAAGTTTCATATTATTTAACAAAAATACTTATAGGACCTTCAAATTACAGTTTTGAAAGACTTAATAATTCGTAGTCCGCAGTTAATCCATGGAATTTTAAAAAGGGAAAATTCTATATCTCGCAGGTAACACAAACTGCAAAGAACGGAACTTTTTCTATCCGAACGATTGAGTGTTAATCTTGGTTGGTGCAATACTCATGAATAATTTTGTATATTATTAAACTAACATGCCTTTCACGAAAAATTTCATCATATAAATGTGAGGGAGAAGGAGTGGGCTTGACTTTGTTTTTATTCACAGACGAAATAGTGACCTACGTGTCCAGTAGTGGTCATCTAATCCTGTGAGTCAGTAGTACAGTAACTGTTCTGCAGAATGGACGCCGACGGTGACAGATATACACACTGACAAAAAAAAGGAGAACATAAGAAAAGGAGAAACGACGCTCCGATAGGATGAAAGAGGAACCATCTGAAGCCTCATGACCATTTTCTGTGACATTAGAAATTGGATTCGAACGGTAAACCGTTGGAGAATCAGAGATATCTGTCGATCTACAACGAAGCAGCTGTATGTTCACGATGCCCGCTCTCATTCCAAACCAATGGGCGTCCCGACGCAAGACAACCGACCCCTGTAGAGAATGAGTACCTATTTGTGGAGCTCGTTCTTTAAAAGTATGATTGATACTTTTAAAACAAAGAGACCCAAGATTTCTACATCGAAAGGCGAAACAAAGAGGATGAAGGTGAGTGTGATATATCTACCATACTATGATCCTGACAAAAAAGTGAATTCACCGTAGCCCAATGGTGTGAGGAGATCAATAAACATCGCCAACAGAACTGTCGAACCGATTACGAGCGAGGAATGCGTACCCCTCGTACCCCTTGTCGGACGTGGTACGATATGAAGGAGCAACTCACTCGACAATTTGTGGCGATCAAACGATTTCACGACGTGTTCCGAGAGATGGTGGACTACACGCGCGATCAGCCGGCATCATACATCGAGTATTGAACCAACAAGCTGGCAATCATTGACCGATTGGAGACGGGATGGAGCGAGGCCAATAAGATCGAAGTCGTCTTCTCAGGTGTTTCGGGTACTCAGGTATGCCCTGAATTACTCAAAACCACTCCTGCCAATTTTTTAACATATATTCCAAACCAAAAGTGTCTAAGAGGCTTTCGGTTACCGATCCAAATAATCATTCACGTCTTAAAAAACGCAAATTGGACGATAAGCAAGGCTTCGGCAATTGTGTTTTCTATAATTTTCACAAGCCAGGTCGCATAAAACGTCATTATAAAGCACCGTCAAATCCGCACAAGAGGGACCACACTCCCACCAATCCACGCCAAAATCCAGTCCGAAGTCTTGCACGCAATACCATACTGCCGTAAAACTGGACACAGGGAACAAACGTGCTTCTCTAGACAGAGAAACAAAAGATCCAACGACGCAAAGTTTCGGATGGTACGAGGTCGGATAATGTCGGTTCAACCTCAGGTGTTTTCTTAATTGAGGTGACTATTGATGACTATAAGTTACAAGCGTTGGTGGAAATTGGCTCCGAATATTCGCTGATCCGAAAGCGCGTATCTGCAATCACCCGACTTATTGGTATTTGCCCGACACCGTCCTACTCGCTTTGGAAACTGACCATACCTGTTACCAATATGTGACGTATACATCGAAGTAATCTTTGTTATCGTGGTGTCCAATATCCTACCCCATGACATCGTAATAGGCAGAGACATTTTCCAGAAACTGCATTTGGAGATAATCATGAATATTAAGAGCGTAAGGATAGTGCAAGATGTACAGGTGGTCGTATGTAATGACCAAAATCCAGATATCGACCAAATTGATACTGACCAGTCAGAGCCCGAGGACGTAGTGCGACTAGGATCTATTCGGGGGGGGGGGGGGGATCAAGGGTAATTTCGTTACGGGTAACTGGAGGACTACGGTCACTACTGAGGAGATGGAGATTAGACTTAAAATCCCGACAAGATCATCCAGCGCCACTCCTGCCGCCTTGCCCCGCTAGAAAATAAGGCAATGGGAGCAATCATAGCTGCTCTAGAATCAAAGAACGTTATTAGCAAAAGTTTGTCGCTATTTAGTAGTCCAGCCTTATTGGTAAAAAAAAGGGATACCTCCGACTGACTATGTGTCGACTATAGGGAACTAAACTCCAATACTATACGCAATAATTATCCTATGTTACTCGTTGTGGAATCAGATAGGTTCCGTCGATCAATCGGTTTATTTTTGGACATGGCATCTAGGTTTCATCAAATCCCCATGTCGAAAAATTCGAACTACATCGAAAATACCACCTTTATTACACCCGACGATGCGTGAGAGTGTTTAAAGATGCCTTTCGGACTTTGTAACGCGCCGTCCATGTATCAAAGAGTAATTAATAAGGCCCTACGTAAATTCAAGGACTCTATAGCCTCTGTCTATATGGACGACACTGTCGTCTTCTCCAAAACGGCAGAGAAGGGCCTCAATCATCTCCAGCTAGTCCTGAGGTCGTTTACAGTAGCACGCTTTTCGCTTAATTGGAAAAAGTGGAAAATTCTAAAAAATTCCGTAGAATATTTGGACTGGGCCATCGTCGGCGGAACGATTAAGCCGAACCCTAAGAAATCGAGTCTTTAGCCAATGTGTTAGCCCCCTAACATGAAGGAGTTTCGGCAATTCAATGGGTCGGCTGGTTACAGTACCGGACATTAATTCCACCCCAAACTAGAGTAAGAGCTTACTCCCACTTCTCCTACTTTGCATTTTACGAGTCTCAAAATATCGATGGTTACGAGAAGATTGGGAGATCACCATCTGGACGGATGAAAAAGTTTTTACCTCTGCATAGGATCATCGTCTCCATGTGTCACCACCTCAAGACAGCAGACTTGACCCTAAGTATGATATTGCGAATAGCTGCAGCAAACGCCTCAACTGTGTACTTTGGGGTTGGATGAGTTGCGCTAGTCTTGGCGAATTGATAGAGGTGTTACTTCGCATGATTTTGCTGCTGTCTCTCACAGGATCTCGATCTACCCGCAAACAATAATCAATTAGTTCTCGACAGTAATCAGCAGGTAGAGCAGTAGTCGCTACCGAAGAAAAATAAAAATATTTCTTGGCCTCAAGGCTTAGCTAACGTCAGTCAGATCAATCAACCTCAGTTCTCGTTACATCGAACGCAAAATATAAGATCTCGTCTCCACGCAGAAATGGAATCGCCGAGTATAATTCGCGACAGAAAAAAAAAATTTCTCGCACGATCATGATATCGAAATTGTTCTTGTCCGCAAATGGAAAATAGCTCTCGTATATTATGGCTCTCTAATATTATTCTCGTGGTGAAAGAAACACAATCTGTCGTGCTGTTCTCACCTTACCAGTGACAATTCTATAAGGCTATCGAACACAAGCATCGGGTAGGATATCAAACGGTCACGTACAAGAATCAAATCCATATACCTTATCAGAGGGCCATGCGAAGGAATTCCACAATTATAAAAAAAAATTAATTCCTTTCTCGAGCCGAGAAAGTAAACATTTCCAGCGCTATCTCGGCTTACTCGCAAAATATTAATTAAATAGCTCTCGACAGTAACCAGCGGGTAGGATATCGTTTGTTATCTAATTGTTTTATTTTGGTTCCTCGTGGCAGGAGACGTTAATCTCTAAAATAGCTCTCGATTTAAGTTCACAACTTCAGTTCAACTTAAGGGCCAGGATTAGATCACGATCGAAACGTGTTCTCTACTTTCCCTCCCTGCGGAAATGGTACAAGCGATGAGTCATCTAGTTACCTAGTTCTCGAAATAGTGATCCTTAAAAATTTCTCGTGCCTATGACCTGTCAGGCAGCTCTCGTCTTACCTACCAAATATCTTGTTTCCATTCTGTTTGGCTATTGCTTGTAACCGTGGGTAAGAATACTTGCTATCGAAACCGGCTTTAACTAATCATCACTCTCGAAATAATCTATTAAAGCTCTAATCTCCACGCTATCAATTTCTGAAAAATTTATTTCTCGAGCTGGAGGGATCACTTCAATTGGCTTTCGATCTTCCCCACTATAGTTTAGTTCTTGTGCGTAGAACGGGGAAACGGGCTATTGGAAAAATTTTATAAGATTTCGTACCTGCTCTGAAACATGTCGGAATAATGGCAAAAATATTTTAATTCCAAAAGTAGTTGTAGGCCACTTCTGGCCGTCCCACTCAG
>JASANN010002674.1:0-14775 GCA_031762395.1 Calameuta pygmaea | reverse complement strand
ACGCGGGTGGGTCCCGATCTCTCCGCGAGCCAGTATGGGTTTCGCGGGGGCCGGTCCACGCTGGACGCGATCCAGCGGGTCCGGGACCTTACGTGGGGGGTGGCCTCCCGGGGCGGAGTGGCGGTGGCAGTGGGCGTTGACATAGTCAACGCCTTCAACACCCTGCCCTGGAGGGCCATCAGGGGCGCGCTCGATCGGCATCGGGTGCCCCTGTACCTGCGGAGGTTGATCGGGAACTACCTGCGGGAGAGGTCGGTGGAGTACCGCGACAGGGAGGGGGCCGTCCACGTTAGGGGCGTCAAGTGTGGGGTCCCGCAGGGGTCGGTGTTAGGGCCGACCCTGTGGGCCCTCGCGTACGACGCCGTATTGAGAGTGGGCCTGCCTGCCGGCGTGGACCTGGTGTGTTACGCTGACGACACACTGGTTCTCGCCGGCGACACCTCGTGGGGGAGGGCCGTTCGTTTGACGGAGACGGGGGTGGCCTGTGTCGTCGCGGCGATCCGTGCCCTCGGGCTGCGGGTGGCGCCGCACAAAACGGAGGCAATGTGGGTGTATAACCGCCCACAGTGGGGTCCGCTCCCGCCTGGGGCGCGCATCGGGATTGGAGAGGCTCAGGTTGAGATTCGGGAGTCTATGAGATCCCTGGGTCTCACCTTGGACAGCCACTGGAGTTTCAGGGCTCACTTTGAGGGACTGGGGCAACGAGTGGAGAGGGGCCCGGAGGAGGCGATGGAAGCCTAAAATGGCCTCTCTCCTCCAAGCCAACCTCAACCACGCCCGCCGTGCTCAGGATCTCCTGACATGGAGGAGGACGACCCTCCCCCTCCCATCGACGCCGGCTGTCATGAGTGGGCGGTGTCGCCCACACCGCCCGGACCGCAGGCGCCTCTGGGTGGGGGCCCGAGGCGCCGCTGCGCATGGTCCGAGATGGTCGGCGCGACCGGGTGGCCTGGTCGCGTCGCGAACGGTAGGTGCAGGGTGGAGGGCCGTAGACCCGCCCTCCCCCGAGGAATGTGCCGAAAGGCAAGACGCGGAGGGGGTCCCGGTTGCGTTCGAAAGATATCCCGGGGTCCCCTCTAAGGCGCAGAGGATGGCCATCGTGGGAGTTTTAGTCGGTAAGAATCTGACACTACCCCGCTTCTAACCCCCAGGGGAGCGGGGTGTCTATGAAGATTTCCCCCACGTAAAAAAAAAAAGATTAGGTCAGAATGCACTGGATCCTCACGGTGGTGTTTTAGTTATCAGAAATCGTCGGCGAGCGAGCGAAGCAAGCGAGTCCGACCCAACAATGATCTTATAGTGGTTTACTGGATTAGTCCAGGTCCAGGATAGGTTATGTTAGGTTAGGTTTACCTCAGGTCAGGTCGGAACACTATTCGATAAAATGTCCTCTTTCCGATTAATATCCTTTCGACGCATGAAAGAAGGTTCGAAAAAAGTGTCCGTAAATCGCATGTTTTAGGATAAGGATGGTCTTCTGTCTCACACGCTGATACCGCGTAATGTCACGCGTCAATGATGTTAGTCTCCGCGCCGATGGTCTTCGGCCAAACGACCGGGTGCTCCTGGCGCATTGCTTGCACCGGCGAGACACCCCTCCCGTGACTATCGACAGCTCCCTCGGGCGCGTCGTACGCAAGCAGTGCCGCGCAATGTCTTCGGCTAAAAGGCAGTGCTCCTCTAGCGCCATTGCTCGCACCGAGGGCCTCCCCCTCTGGTGAATATCGAGAGGTCTCCCTCGAGCGCGCTGGGGCCGATGCCTTCGGCTCTTCTCCTGCGTGCTTCGTAAAGTCCGTTCTGGCGCGGCGCTATTCAGTATGCACTGAGCGACCTTATCGACCGCCTCGCCTGGTTACGGACCAGCTGTTCTGCCTTCTGCCTTCTCGCTTGCTTGCTTGTCGTTCGTATTATTGCTTACCAGTGGTGCCTATGCTGGGGGCAAGCGATTGAGCGGAAGGGGAATATCACGATCCCCCTCTTCTATCAACACTCTATCATTGAAGTCCCGCACTCTCTCTCCTCGCGCATTGGCTTTTCTGCGCGATTAGCATCCAAAGCTGAGCGAGCAGTATCAGAACTACTCTGTACGAGTAACATCGTTGCCTCTTTCGACTAGAGAGGATACGGCCTTAGAGGCGTTCAGTCATAATCCCACGGATGGTAGCTTCGCACCACCGGCCGCTCGACCGAGTGCGTGAATCAAATGTCCGAACCTGCGGCTCCTCTCGTACTGAGCAGGATTACTATCGTAACGACGTGTCATCAGTAGGGTATAGCTAACCTGTCTCACGACGGTCTTAACCCAGCTCACGTTCCCTGTTGGCGAGTGAACAATCTGATGCTTGGCGAATTCTGCTTCGCAATGATAGGAAGAGCCGGCATCGAAGGATCAAAAAGCAACGTCGCTATGAACGCTTGTCTGCCACAAGCCAGTGATCCCTGTGGTAACTTTTCTGACACCTCTTGCTGAAAACTCTTCAAGCCGAAAGGATCGAGAGGCCGTGCTTTCGCAGTCTCTATGCGTACTGAACATCGAGATCAAGCCAGCTTTTGCCCTTTTACTCCACGCGAGGTTTCTGTCCTCGCTGAGCTGGCCTTAGGACACCTGCGTTATTCTTTGACAGATCTACCGCCCCAGTCAAACTCCCAGCGTGGAAATGTCCTCGAATCGGATCACGCGGGAGTTTATTATTGGCGATCGGCCGCGAGGCCTCACGCCGCTCTTAGACGCTTGGCTCTAAAACACCGTGACAGCCGGGACGTTAGTCCACGGCGCACGCGCTCCGCCTTACCGAGTAAGTAAAGAAACGACGAAAGTAGTGGTATTTCACCGACAACGTTTCCATCTCCCACTTATGCTATACCTCTCATGTCTCCTTACAGTGCCAGACTAGAGTCAAGCTCAACAGGGTCTTTCCCCGCTAATTTTTCCAAGCCCGTTCCCTTGGCAGTGGTTTCGCTAGATAGTAGATGGGGACATCCATTAGTATTCTTTTAGCGTGCAGCACCTGCCTTTCGGCTTAATCTACACGGCCCCATGGGCTAGGGGTTGGGATATGCCCAACTAGCGCGTCCCTACATTCATTCGTTATTATTATTATTCGTTCATTCATGCATGACCTCCATTTATTCACATTCATATTCATATTTCAATCATGCGCTCACTCATACTTCTCCTCATTTTAAAAGCTCTCTCAACAAATATACACATACAATTATTCAAAACCATCCCCATTCCACCCACGTCTCTAAATCCTTCATACATTTCACACTCACGTAAAACATGCTTCCAATCTTCACATTCGTTCCCACAGAAGCACGCAGCAGAATCACTTAGCCTCCTTTTATATAAAAACTCATTCAGGCTTCCATGTCCCGTCAGGATATAACACACACACGGACTCGGGTCAAATTCTCTCGTTTGTTCGGCAAATTTAACATTTTGTATAAATCCATACGTTACTCGTCCATTCGTACACCCATCCCATCTAGATTGCCATTGCTCATACGTCCTGTTATTAATTAATTTCAGCACATCATCCACTACACCATTAAGCACTTCATCATTCGCTACCAAGTCAATATCAGTCATATTTCACACACTCAATATTCCATGGGAGAGACTCTATTAACACCTGCATAGCTTCAGTGGAGACTGTACGCCATACCCGCGTGCATGCATACAATACACATCTTTGACATCTATTCAGCTCATTTCTTATATACTCATACCTAAGCCATTCATATCATACACTCACACTATATAGCACGCATGCTAAAAACAAACCCTTCATTAGGACACGAACAACACCACTTTTCAAACCCCAATCCCTTCGAAGAACCCGTCTCATACATCCTACACTATTCAGGACTTTCTTCGTCATTCCCATAACATGCATTCTGAAGTTCATCCTTTCACTCATTCTTATTCCCAAGTATTTTACGCATTTAACCATCTTTATTTTCTGAATCCCCTCTGTGCCTTAATTAACCCTCATATATCTTAATACAATATTCAGTTTACCCTTCAGCAACATACACATAGTTTTCTCATTAGAAACACCCACTCCCACTCTTTTACCCCAGTCATAGACAATCCTCATACTCTCATCAGTTTTCCTTTCTAATTCATTTCTGTTATCTCCCTCAATGACAATCGTCAAGTCATCCGCATATGCCACAATCCTCTCATTAAGATCACCTAATTCGTTTAGTAGCTCATTCATAGGTAAATTCCACACAGTCGGCGCACAAATGGAGCCGTGTGGGCATCCTCTTTTCACGTCCTTCCATACCTCATCTACACCATTTCCCATACATACCCGTCTGTCCTTAAAATAATTCATCCACATTCTCATATCCTCAGTCTCACATCCACAGTCACGTAACCTTCGTAAAACCACTCTCCATAGCAAATTGTCAAACGCACCCCTAAAATCTACAAAAATTGCCATCACATATTTTTTCTCTGATCACTTGACCAACTCTTTTAACCTTGCCCATGCATCCTCTGTACATTTTCCAACGACAAACCCGTATTGTCTTTCATTCCATTTACCATTCATAGTATGCATGAATCTATTCACCATCATTCTCTCTAAGAGCTTACCCAGTCCACTTAAAAGACTAATTGGTCTATACGATTTGGGATCACTTCTGTCTTTTTCCATGCCCTTGCGGATTGCTACCACCCTTGCCCCTTTCCACAAGAGCGGGAAGAGACCTTCGTTCAGACAAGAGTCGTACATAACCTTCATAAATCCAGGTATCGCAAACCAGATACGTCTTATCATTTCATTCGTTATACCATCTACACCAGGTGACTTTCTCATTTTCATCATTTTTACAGATGCATCCAACTCGTCCCATGCATACTCTGCTGCATCAGAACCTACCTCACTTATCCTTATACATTCGTCATTCACACCATCATCAGTGGGGAAAAATGCATTCAGCATGACATTTACACTCTCATTCCACGTCATCTCAATCCATTGTTTTCAATCCAGCCAGATCCTCTCTTTTTCTTGTACCTCTACTAATTTTATAGACCTTGCCCCACGGATCTAAGTTTTCTTCTTTTTGTACAAATTCCCTCCAATCTTTCTCTTTAGCTTCTCTCGTCATTTTCTCATATTCTGTCATACAACTCTTCCACTTCACTCTTGCATTTACACCCTGCCTCTTTTTTTTCCTTTGAAATAGTTTCCTATTCTTCCTTACTTCCTTCCTTCCCTCCCGTAGCTCATCCGTCCGCCATACCAATCCGCATCTTCTCCTACATAATGTTATGTCAATATCACTCTGTCCATTCGGTCCATTGAAGGTATACACAAGACTTCGTTCATTCAACACAGTCATATCTTTCTCGAGTACCCAATTTTCAACAATTCTTCCTCTGATCACATTCTCTTTCCCACGCCCTCCAACCTTACTATACCATATATCTGATACCGCATTCGCATCCATCCCAATCAACACATTCCCACTTCCCACTCTATCAAGCACCTTATCTAAGTAGTCTAAACAATCCTCAGCAGCGTGCATACACTCACGCCTTTTTCAATCACACATTGCCCCAGGTCACTCATGACTTCATACGCTCTCTGACAGTTAAGTTGTAACACAGTAATTCTACCACAATTAGCCATGTCCTATTCGTGATTTCAACACTTGCAGTCTCCACATATACTCAGGACAATCCAAGGCAAGCACAGAGTAACTCGACTTCAAACCCCGAAGCCTGCAATTCCTACAGTCCTCGACGCCGACGCAATTCACCCCCACGCGGCCATGCTTCCCACATTTCCAGCAAAGCCTCTCCACTTTACATTCATCTAACCTATGCCCATAGCCATAACATCCATAACATCTGTACACCCGTTCATATACATTCATCCTGAAACACCTCCATTCCATATACAATCTCTTCTCACTCATTAACTTCCTCCTTACATCCTCAGGCATCTCAATCACTACATTACCATGTACCACATCCTTCCTTCCATTCCTCGTCACTACTCGTACCCTCTTTTCAAATTCGTCCTTCACAATCACATCCTTCACGTTCCTCTCATACAGTTCGCTCAGTATTTTACTATCCTTCATCTCATTCGGTACGTCATAGACAATAATACGTGGTCCTACCCTTTTTGTCTCCTCAACTCTCAATCCAATCTCTGCAAACTTCCTACATGCTTTCAATGCCGTACACTCCTTGTCAGTAGGAGTCTCAATCGCAATTCCACCACTCTTAATATTTCTCACAGTTTTCACTCTGACATCCACACATTTGCTCACTTCATCCATCACCTTTTTCCTTACCTCCTCACTGCTCATCCCATTATTGACGCCTTTGACCACCACAGCATAGCTCTTTTTTTCCTATTCCATCATCACCACCTTGCACATTACTAGGCCAATCACCAGCACGCACGTCATTTCCTCTGCGGTGCATGATATTCGTGCAGGATGTCATATCCGTCCCGCCCAGCACATCATTATGGACAGGTCCTCCACTGGTCGCTCTGATTTCTTCATAAAGTTTTCCACATTCCTCAATTCTCCCTTTCAGCTTAGCATTTTCACACAGCAATTGTCCAATAATCATCTCGTATTCTCCCGATCTCTCTAATATGTCCTCTGCCTCAGCTTTACTGACCTTACTTCCATCATTCAGAACAAAACTCTTCAATTCACTACTCACCTTATGCATCCTACTCAGAACACTAATCTCGCTCTCATTTCAAGGTCCTTCAATCCCATCGACACTCAATTCCTCAGCCGGTACATTTAGGCTCACACAATCATCAACAGCCATACTAACCTAAGCCACAGTCTTTCGTCTACGCAATCTCCGCTTCCGCCTAGGAGATCCAGAAGATCTAGGCGACCTAGATCTGGACCCAGACCCACAACTAGAGCGGCTACGTATCGATCTCGCAGTAGATAGGGACAGTGGGAATCTCGTTAATCCATTCATGCGCGTCACTAATTAGATGACGAGGCATTTTTTCTATTTTTTTTTTTTAAGCGAAGGGGAAAATGCGTTACGCACTGCAGCAGACGTTATGCTGTTTGTGTGGGACTCTCCCATGGCGGGCATACCCACTAAAAAACCCCTTCTATCTTCATTATGCCTGAGTTCGCAGGCAGCACGATGTGTGTGTCCTGAGGTGTTTATCCAATGCCGGTGCGCTTCCTTCCTCCGGTATTCGTAGCTGTTTTCCGATTGAACTTCCAGAAGCTGGCGAGTCCTCCTATGAGGACCCGCGTAGATATGATCTGGAGCTCCGTAGTTCGTAGGATGTGTCCTTCGGTGAGTATCTGTGCAGATGTTCTGCACCAGATGCCTCTGTTTGATAATGTAATCGAGGTGAAGGCGACCTCTCGCACTTCATATCTGCTTCTAATCGCCTCTCTGAGGTGCCGATATTTATCCGCTTTCTCCGTGTGCACTCTTTCTAGGTCTGTATTGGCGCTTACGACTTGTGCGTCCAGGACCAGCGCTTTGCCATATTTGATGGCTATTAAGTCGGGTTTACGGAGTCCGGCGGCTGTCGTAAATTGGGGCTCTTCGTGAACCAAGTGTGTCTTTTCGAGCGCTCTTTTAACGCAGTTCGTTACCGCGCTATGTCGGTCGATTCGTCCTTTATGGGTTCTATGGCATCGCTGAAGGACATGGTCTAATGTCTCAATAGCTTTGCAATCAGCTCGACACGATCGGTCATTTTTCTTGCCTCTCGCCGTTCTGGATTTCGTTGGCATGGCGTTTATTCGGATTTTTATCGCATTTATGAAGTCACGTCCAGTTAGGAGGCGTGTACTATCAGTAATCCATTGGTGTTGTGATGGCACTTTGTTGGACTCTTTGAGTCCTCTCCCATCGGTGGACCACGTGGGGTAATCTCGACTAATGGTCGTCTATATCCCTTTTTGAGCGGATGTGCCGCTGCCCCTCGTGTAGCCTTCTTTCCGCTAGCCCGATTTCCTGGGCCATGTAAGGGGATAGGCGATCTCCCGTTTTGCGAGCCTGTAACCGCTTCCATCTGTGTAGTGGCATGAGCCATCTGACAGATGGTATTGCGAGGCCACCATCTTTGGCGCTAGCGTGGAAGTACGCTCTGGGCGTATCATGTGGGAGTGCCAGCCACTTTCTTACAGCGCTCCTCACCTTGTTATCTATTTTCTTTAGGCGACTGAGTGTAATATTGCCTAAGGTGAGTAAGTGAAATAGCCCTGGAAGAGCCATTACTCTAAGGCCAAATAGCCTTTGTTGTGGTTTTAATGGGGCTTTTGTGAGCGTTGTAAGAGCTCTTTGGAGGTGTTCGGTTTCCTCTCCTTTGGAGCGCCCTTCTGGGGTGAACGGAATTCCAAGATATCTCCATTCGTCCTCCCTTTTGAGAGCAGGAAGCTCATGCTCCTTGCTACTGAATTTTAATTTGCTGTCTACCACAGACTTCCTCTTATGGGGGACATTTCATAGCGATACCGTGAAGGTCTTTCCAGTGTTGGTTGCTAGACCGCAGCTAGCTAGATAGTCAGTCGCTATAGTAAGGGTAACCTGGAGCCCCTCGGATGTAGAGGCCATAAAGACAAGATCGTTGGCGAATGCTAGAGCATTGTATCGATCTCCTTCTATTTCTACCCCGATCTCGGAGGGTATTCGTCTTAGGAGCCCATCCATTACGAGATTGAATATGATGGGTGATAGTGGGTCTCCTTGTTTGACCCCACACCGAGGTGTTATTGGCTCGGATTCCCAGCTATTGCATGTTAGTCTGGTTTTACTCTTGCTATAGGTGTCCATCACGTACCTTACTAGGTGCGGTGTTATAACTTTTGTTGTTAGCGTGTCCCTTATTGTCTCGTGCGTTACGGATACGAACGCTTTGGCTACATCAATTGATGCCAAATAAAGAGGCTTGAAGTTCTGTCTGTGGTAGGGGATGATCATATCCAGATCAAATATACTTTCCGCCGTACCATCTATGGGGAGGAACGCTCTTTAGCGTTTATCCAGCTCCACAAAGCTTGCGAATCTGTTTGCCAGTACCTTGTGGTATGTCCTAGTTAGGACAGAGGACACTGTTATTGGTCGAAAGTCCCCTGGATTTGAGGCACCATCCTTTTTCGGTATCGACGTTGTTCGTGATTCTAGGAGGTGACTTGGAATCCTGCCACATAGTAGGAATAAGTTTGTTATTCCTACGAGGATATTCATAGGTACTGCACGCAGTTGTCTTGCAGTTAAGCCGTCTGGACCCGGAGAGGTAGTTGGTTCCGGGAAAGCCCTCTTTATTTCTGCGGGCTCGATTGGTTTCCATAGGGCTTCCGCTACTCTTCAGTGGATCGTCCCCACACCTGGCGAGCTTTCGCTTGGTTCAGTCATGATATTCCTTCAGAAGGGTACTATCACACCTTCGTCGGGTATCTTCGAGTCAGTTTTATCCCGCAGGATCGCCCGGAGGCAGCTGCGTGGATTCCTGGTCCATGCTTTTTGAGTCCAAGCGTAGTCGGCTCTGCGAGTTTGTCTCGAATTTAACGTTCCCAAGTTATTTACCGTGCTAGGCTTTTTCGGTCTGCGGGGAAACACCTCTCGCAGATAAATCTCAAGTTCTTGCAAGATTTTCTCTGAAAACCAGTGCGGTATTTCTTCGCATATTTTACAAAGCGCATTACTTTGAAATTCAGTATGACTTTGGATTAGTCTCGTTATATCTTCCGCAATAGATAACATAAGAGCGTCAAGCTTATCATGTCGCTCAGTATGTGTGGTTATCGTATCATTTCTATGCGGTTCCTTTTCTGTACAGTTCTCGGGCTCTTCGAGAAACTGGCGAACTTTGTCCTTGTAGTTTTGATTTCGCCTTTGCCCTTTGATCGCTTCGAGGGTCCTGTTTGGGAATAGAGGCAGTAATGCCTTGTTCATATATTTGTCGCCTTCGAGAGTGAGTCTAGCTTCCTGTCGTGCCAGTAAGCTAGACTCTTCGGCGTTCCATTGTGCCTTCCTCACAATTATTCCCTCCACCTGTCTTTCATCATGTCAGTTCTTATGAAAGCGCTGTTCGTGCACTCCTCTTCCGATTGATTTTGGGAACATCCTGTCACACCCTTACTATCTGCACCGAAACATTGCAGGCACTAATTGAGTCGGGCCGGTTGAGCCTGAGGGCTCACCGGTTTTTAATGTCCTATCCGAGGCTTGTTTATTTCTGTTTGGACTGACTTGAGATTGGACGAGCAGGGTTGGCAGCCCCACAGTTCCGTTTTTCGCAGAGGCATTTCTTGGTTTCCATGCACTAGTACCTATGGCGGGAGCCACGAAAAGGCGAATGCTTGCTTATCTCTGACTCTTCATTAGCCCTTCGGGTCTGCTCTCCCACTTCCATTCGCCCCGTGCAGCATGGTTTCCAGGCCATTACAGGCTCCCTCCTACCTTTCACCACGTTTGGACCTCGACCACCTGGACTTCGTAAAGCCAGGACGACCGCCTACCCCTTCTTCGCCGAGGCAACTATGGACCAGCTTCGACCATCCGCCGCCGCCGATCCGGCCCCAGCGGTATAAACCCCTTGTGAGGGCCTAGAGTAGTAGTCTTGGCTCCGCCCTACGCCTGCTGGATCCGAGCTCGGTCCTGTGCTTTGGCCTCCCGCGGATCTTCCTTGCTCCGGGGCTTCCCTGGCGGCTTAAATACCGTCGCGGTCGTCCTCTTCGGCCGCCATTCAACGGTCAGCTCAGAACTGGCACGGACTGGGGGAATCCGACTGTCTAATTAAAACAAAGCATTGCGATGGCCCTCGCGGGTGTTGACGCAATGTGATTTCTGCCCAGTACTCTCAATGTCAACGTGAAGAAATTCAAGCATGCGCGGGTAAACAGCGGGAGTAACTATGACTCTCTCAAGCCATGGTTTAGCAAGTGGTCTCCTTTTCGTGGATCCCGCCATAGGTACCTTCGGGGAAACCAAGAACCACCTCTGTGATTTGGCCTCCGGGGTTATCAGCCCCGCTGGCGACACGAACTGGTCCAAATAAAAGAAATAAGCCTCGGATGGATAACGCACCCACGTTCGGTGGTCATCAAAGCGGCGCGCCCACTGGCGACGCCGAACCAGTTTCGGACGATAGCAGGCCCGGTCCTGAGGGTCCCCCACAAGAAGCCGTCTCGTGTGAATTTCCTAGCTGCGATCGGGCGTTCACAACCACAACAGGTCGTGAAGTGCACAGCCAGAGCGCTCACAAGGACTGGCATGACGCAAGGCAGAACATCTCATACACCAAAGCACGCTGGTCCCATGAGGAATCCGCTTTGCTCGCGAGACACGAAGCTCGACTAAATGTGCAGGATGTCAGGTTTATGAACCAAGCGCTCCAAGCGGTCATGCCGCAACAAACGCTGGATGCCATCAAGGGTTAGAGAAAGAAGGCGGTATACAAGGCCAACGTTGCGCAAGCCCTCAAGTCAATACGTATACTTGAGGCCGACGACTCCCCCCCATGCCGTTGTGTATTTGGACGCGGGTTTAGAACATCCTAATGCTTTGTGCTAAGCTCGCGAAATACCTTCTGGAGTCTAAGACCACCCTTATACCCAAGAAAAACGGAGCCGCCGGACCATGAGAGTTCAGACCAGTTACGGTCTCGTCCGCCATCATGAAAGGCTTCCACAAGGTTCTGGCCAACAGGATGTCCAAGCACATCCGGCTCGATCCTCGTGAAAAAGCCTTTCAACCGATCGATGGTTGCTCAGAAAACATCTTTCTGATAGACTTTGTCCTGAAGTACGTCAGACAGAACCACCATCCGCTGTTCTTGGCATCCCTTGATGTTGCCAAAGCATTCGATTCGGTGACTCACCCAGCCATTTTGGACATACTACGGTCTTCCGAAGTCTCCAAACCAATGACAGAGTATGTGGCGCAGGTCTACAGCGAGTCCTCGACTAGACTCCAATGCGGCGAATGGACGTCCCATGCCATACACCCCACCTGTGGGGTGAAGCAAAGTGACCCGCTCTCGCCAGTGCTATTCAACATGGCTATTGACCGCCTCTTCTCTATGCTCTCCAAGGACACGGGAATTAGGATTGGCGATACCACGTTGAATGCCATGGGCTACGCTGACGACCTTGTGTTGTTTGCGACTACTCGAATCGGGCTCCAACAGCTACTCGACATTACTGCCGACTATCTGCGGAAATGTAGCTTGCGCGTGAATGCCTCGAAATGCTTTACGGTGGCTCTGAAGACTGTCCCCAAAGAGAAGAAATCGGTAGTAGATGCACGAGAGAGGTTCAATTGCCTCTACCATCCTATACCGGCACTCAAGCGATCGGACGACTGGAAGTACCTGAGAGTGCTCTTTACTCCTGAGGGTCGGCTCACAAGCAATCCGCTAGAACGGCTCATACTAGAGATCGAACAACTAAGAGCAGCGCCCCTTAAGCCCCAACAGCGTCTTTTCGCGTTGCGGACTATGGTCCTTCCAGGTGTCTACCACCTGTTAGTGCTGGGATCGACGAAATTCAGTCTCCTGAATAACTTGGACGTAGCCGTTAGGGGCACGGTCCGTAAATGGCTTGACCTACCTCACGACATTCCAAACGCGTACCTCCATGCTGACGTTAAAGACGGCGGCCTCTCAATACCTGCCTTTCGTTCGATCGCTCCACTGCAGCGTTATCACCGGCTTAAAGGGCTCACCATTGCGAATAGCGAGAAGGCCCCGAGCGCTATGAAACGCTTTTTGGAATTGGAGATCAAGCGAGCCCTTCTGCGCTTGAATGATCATGGAGCGAGCATTACAACTCGTGCTGCGTGCAAAGCTCGCTTTGCGAAACTCTTGTATGCGTCCAACGATGGCTGACCGCTCAAAGGATCGCGCGTAGTCGAACAGCAACACACCTGGCTCACTGACGGAAACCTCTTTCTGTCCGGACATGGCTTCATTCAGTTGAACAAGCTACGGATCAACACCATTCCATTGAAATCCAAGATGGTAAGAGGCCGAGTCAGGGATAGACAATGTCGCGCTGGGTGCAATGACGCCTATACACTACATTATATCTTACAGCAATGTCACCGCACGCACAACGAGCGTATCCAACGTCACGATGCCTGCCTAAAATATTTGTAGGACTGGCAGCGCTCAACGGCACTTGTCGTAACAGAGCTACATTTTCGAACTGCAAGCGGCCTCCTGAAACCCGACGCTCTAATCAAGAGGGACAACAGCGCTTTAATCGTCGATGCCCTCATTGCAGGCGAAAGAGCAATTCTTGACCGGGAACATCAAGGCAAGATCGACAAGTACGATGGACTAGCGGAACAAATTAAGGCCGGGTACTTCATCGAGAACGTTATCTTCACCTCCATCACGATATCATTACATGGTGTGTGGAGCAAAAAGTCATTCCGTCATCTAACCAGTCTCAAGCTGTTGAACGCAGCTGACGCGAAAATCATGTCAACGAGAGGTGTAGTTGGCGGACTTCACGAAATTAACATCTTCCACCGTAGAACGGACGTCAGACGGAGAATTAGGGCCTAAGGAATCGGACCAGCGATCTTCCTTATCATAGTGCTACCTTCTATCTAAGGTGTAATGCAGAGGATTTTTAGTGGGTAAACACAAAAATGTGGAGTCTCACAGTAGTCAATTTAACATCTGACTGTGAGTGCGTAAAGCATTTTCCCTCTATAAAAAAAAAGCCAAATGCCTCGTCATCTAATTAGTGACGCGCATGAATGGATTAACGAGATTCCTACTGTCCCTATCTACTGAATCCCGTTTGGGTTGTCGAGCAGTGCAGACGTGCGTCAGGTCGCTCTTGAGTGGTTTAGAGTTTTTCGTGGTAAAAACGTGAGTTTTTCTCCTGAAAAGTGTCGTGTATTGTGCATTATCCTGTGGGAGACTATTGTATCTATTTAGATACAGTGTTTTGTGGCGAATTCAGTGTGTTTTCAAGGGAAGAAGAAGGTGGAATTACTGAAGCCAAGCGGCGGCCATCTTGGATGCCAAGCGGCGGAGTAACGGTACCGAGCAAGGTAACTCCATTAGACACTAAGGTTAGCGTGGCGTCTAGTGCGGAGGAAACGGGACTCGGCAGTAAAATGTCCGCCCAGGAGGCGCGCTGTAGTAGCTTCAATAAGAAGCGCTATGCGAATATAGGTAGTTGCGAGGAATCCGACTCGGGGGAATCCGTAGCCAGTAGCATGGCTAGTAGTGTAAGCAGTAGTTTAGGGGGCGAGAGTGACATGGAAATCACCGTTCAATCCCTGAAGCGGAAGGGAAAGGCTGAGCACAGGCAGAGTAGTGGTGGGGAAGAGAAAAACTGTAGGATAGCTAAGAGGAAAATAAAGGTGATTAAGTCATCATCGGAGAATGCGGGAAAGACAGCCAAAGAGGCTGGAATTAGCGCAGAAAGGTCACGGGGTTCAGGTACGAAGGTGGAGGAAATCCCGAAGGAGGACAAGAAAAAGGAGAGAGGTGCTAGTAAGGGTAGTGTTCTTTCTTTCTTTCTTTCTTTTCGAATTATGTGTAGAAGAGGCTAGCACAGCGTTGGTTAGGATAGGTTAGGTTTTGGAAAACGCAGTTTTGAAACTAGTTTGGGACGCTGTATCTCAGAAACGGTTGGTTTTACGGCATTTTCCTTGATCTTTTGTGAAGACCTCTTAATGCAGAAAAGTTAAAATTAGGTATAGAAGAGGCTAGCACAGCGTTGGTTAGGATAGGTTAGGTTTTGGAAAACGCAGTTTTGAAACTACTTTGGGAC
>JASANN010002673.1:0-14862 GCA_031762395.1 Calameuta pygmaea | reverse complement strand
ACTTCAGTTAATAGTGTGGCCATATCTCTTGATGCGTCGCCAATTACTAGTGCTAGATTCCTGGAGTGATGCCGCTACACTTCTATACGTATGTGTGGCAAATTCGAGCGAAAAACCACGCTTAAAGAAAAGACCGTGACAAAAATCCACGACTTAATGAAATCAAGTCTAAAATCAGTAATTGCACGTATGAAAGTCCAAAACAAAGACCAATCTGTCTAGTCAAAAAATAAAAAAATAATATCCGCTGAGGCCTAGGTTCGAACACCGGAACTGTCTAAAATTTGTTTATTCAAGAGTGTGTTAACCATCTTAGTTGAAAGGGTCCATATGCATTCATTTCACATTTTAACTTAATTAATTTAAATGTACCCTAACATGTCTCCGTTTCTATACGGTGTTCCTCTAATTTAGTTTTTTGAGTTTAAATGAAACAAATTATTTTCAAGATCATCAAAGACCTTAGACGATTATAGACTATCTTCATCACAAAACCATCATATTTATATTAAAATAAAAACTAAACAACCAATATACTTTAAAATAAAAAAACATAAAACTATATCTCCATCATCGCATCCCTCCACCATCGAAGACCTTCACCAGCCCATCTTGTCTTCGTTTCGAATCAATAACAACAGTGATGCGATATCAGACTTCCAATCAACGGTGAACAATATTAACTCCTGAAGTTTGTTGCATATCTCGAAGTTTTTTTTGTTCACCGATTCCAGGCTACGAATCGCATTTCCATTCATGTTATTGTAGTTGCTTTGGCGGAGTGCTATGATAAGTTGATCAATCTCCATTGCCTGATTATAAACTTCGTCCATCATACGACTAGCTTCTCGTTCCTCTTTGCAAAGCCTCAAATAGTCTTCTTGGAGTGTCTTGAGAGATTTTTCGTCCGTTCTTGCCAAAGATGAATTCGAGTGGGAAGACATGATTTTCTTTAGGTACTTTTTTCGTATACAGAAACTTAGTAAGGTGAAGGAAGATTTTTACAGTGTGGGTAAGTCTGAACTCAGAACTATGTACAGTATAATGTATTAGTTTTATACTAAAATGAAACCCATGGGGTAGATACACGATTTTAAGATGAAATGGCACCCGCTGTAACCCTAATGATTCTAGGTTGAAAATCAACGGCTTATATTTACTTCGTTAATCGGTATGCTAATCTCATCCACACAATTATGATTACGCGTATAGCGATGTCGCATCTAGAGTTTCCTTTTGACCGCCAATTTAAAACAGTACGGAATATTTACTAAATTTTTAATCAAATTGTTTTGATATCACTTCTATAAATAAAAGCCATACTCTAAAAAGGATTCACCTCTTCATTTTCAAATTACAATATCAAAAATCGTTGCATCATTATCTCTTGGCCGACTCATCCTCTTCTTCTTTCAACAACATTGTCCAGTCCATGGCCGACTCGACCCAAGCAAGGATTGATCAAGTCAACAACAATATTGCAAACAGGAATTTCAGAAACCTCTCTCGTGACGTGCTTCGTGATGCGCTCAACGACATCCCCTGCACTCGTAAAAGGAACAATGAAATAATGTATATCAGCGATTCAGAAATAAAGGAAGTGATTGCTTTGGATGCAATGGAACAAGTTCGTTCCCTCATTAAACGAACAGATGAAGGAGTATTTAAAAATTGTTAACAACAATGTTTCATCATAAGTTTGTTTGAAATGAAAAAATTATATCATGTAATGTTTACTTGTTTTTAGTTTACTTTTTCGTAATATAAATTATGAATGTGTATTTTTTTTTGTTTATTTACATACTATCGTATTATGTTTCATTTTAGATATAAACTAAGAAACTTTATGGTTTGGGTCAAAAGTAGTTGTCTTTTAGTTTAGTCGTATTATAATAGAATACTTATTTTGATTAGGTTGTTAAATACTAATAAGATTAAAATTTTGGTTTATATTAGATGTAAATTTGAAATCTTTACATAAATCATCACTTTATTTAATTGTTGGGTTTGTGAAAAATAAGTATATCTGCTATTGAATTATTAATATTGTATTGACATTTGTAGCATGTGTTGATCTTTATCCTAAAGAGTTCCAAAACTAAGGCCAAACGATAGCACACAAACATTAACTAAAGTTTCCGGCTAATGAGTATGCCTGTGGTTTAAAACCATACAACAAAATAAGAAATATAAACATTAAAAATACACATATGCTACTATAGTATATAAAATATGATACATACTACGATCATCAAACATACAAAATCAACCATTTCAACATTTAATCCAGTCTCAAAAAAATTAAACCACATATTCTAACACATTATCGAATATAATGTCTTCAACATAATACACTAGTTATAACAAAACTCCCCCCAAACTTACGATGCCACACTACCATACCTCCACTCAGAACGCAAATTCACTTCCTCCCATTCCTGATGAATGCGTATTTCCGTTGGTAGATAACAAGAATATTTCTCTGATTCTCTCAGCATGTACTCAAAGTAAACATCATAAGTTCTCCTACCGTGGCCATCAAATATTATAGCATTAATAACTCCCTCCCACCATCCATCATTGTACCAGACATCAACAATGTCATCCAGATCTAGCTTCAAAGTGACAAGTGGAGGATATGGTCTAACTAATCGATAATCTATCATTTCTTGAAGACGTGTTCCATTGCGTGCTTGCAGCTCCTCATACTCAACCTCAAATTGCCCTCCATCCACATCAACAATAACGCCTGCAAAATATGAATGTTCAAAACCGCGATCTACTCCAACTACTTCCACACGACTTCCAATGTGAAGCGGCATCCTACAAAAAAATGAAATAAAACCAAATCACTATGCTATAAATGTACATCAAATAATCATATTAACAAAAACAATTATTACCAAATGAACACAAACCCAAATTAGTCTCCCACATTAGGACATTAATTTAGTGAAATCACATAAAAATGCATATAATGTTATATATACATTAGGACATTAATTAAAATAAACTAAAAAACAAACTACGGTACAAATAAAATCGGAAACCCCCATCAACATGTAAATATTATATATACAACACAAATTCAAAGAATGGACATACATAATCATGATTCAATAAGACGTAAATCCCTAACAACAAAATTCATTCACATAAATTAAGGTTGTAACAATATCTAACAGCAAACAATTAAAATTTTGTAGAAATAATGGGCGGCATTTTACCTGACCAAATAATCGATCGCAAAGACGAAGTAGAAATTCCAAAGAAAAATAAGTCAATTGTTCCGATCTTCCGATCGCTGGATTGCAGGGTTTCCAATTTAATAGCCGATTCTTTTTGAGTGTGATTTATTGCATTTTATTGGGCCGATAACTATGAACAAAAAAGTTACATATTTGACCCTAGTAGATAAGTGTTTCATATCATAATAGAAAGGTTATTTTTGTCAATTCGTATACATAAAATACGAGTAACATTTCCTAAAAACTGTTTACTATAAAATTACGTTATTGCCCTTACAAATACACCCATTCTTAATAAAATATATAAGGGTACTTTAGTAAATTAACGTATCGTTGTTGCAAACGCACCCGGTGACAACTTATATTTTTTCCATTTACAACACACATTTGTTTAATAGACAATTTATTTATTTCCTTATTAAACATTCATTTTTGATTAGGGTTTTTAGGTGTTCTTTCGACCGCTATAGCGCTTGATCTTCATCGTAGATATAGCTCTGCAACCACGTTCAGGTAAAGTTTTGATTTGAACTTGTTTTTTTTTAAAGTTGTAATTGCCAATGATGTCAAATAGGTCTAAAAATTTGTAAAATATGACTTTGATTAATTTGGGTTAGTGTTTAACGGTTTATGTCGTTGTCAATGCCTCCAGGGTGTTAATTAGTATACATATTAATGTTTTTTTGGTTTATTTCGCGTTTTCGTGTAGGATGGGTATTTATTTTAGAGACCGTGTCGAAGTGATAGGAGTACAACGGGGGTTTGAACACTCGTACTTCGCCGGGGAAGTTATTTCCGTTCATGCTGAATCTGTTGATGTTTTGTATGAGGAGCTCACCGATGGGAAAAAACGTCTTACAGAACTGGTAGAAACCGAGTATGTGAGACCATATCCTGCAGAGGTTAATGTGGATTTTAGGGTTGGTGATGTTGTGGATGTATGGCATAATTGTGGATGGTGGGAGGGAGTTGTTGACGCATTAGTTAGAGATAGATATGGTCGAAGATCGTATCAAGTGTTTTTTGATTACATGATCAATGATGATGAGCAGTATTGTACGTATAAAGCGAAGGATGTGCGTTTGCACCAGGATTGGGAGGAGCTGAATGGTCAAAAGGTGTGGATATATTCGAAGGTGTAAGGTGAAGATCGATCAATTGTGGTGGTGTTTTGTTGGTGGCAAAGGTTTTTATGTGTGGGTTGAGAATTTTTTTTTTTGTTATCACTTTAAGGTATGTATTAGAACTTTGTTACATGACTTTATGTTATGGACCACTATTTGCGATTTATTAAATATTGTGAAATTATGTGTTTTGGACTAGTTATGTTGCATTGTATCTACAAATGGTTTATAAGTATGCTTTCATCACATTTTTTCACGGACATAAATAATTCTTTTTCCTTTGATATACCATCTATATCTGTATACTAGTAATATACGGAGTATACAGTAGTATAAATGAAATACTTTATACGTATACATATTGATTTGACAGGTACACTTCCCTATTTTTTACTGTTCCATAATGCTAAGTCAGCAAGCCTACCTAGGAGTAGCCTTTGAACTTCACATTGCCATTCCATAAATCTCCTATATACTCTACATCTCTTCACATAGTAAACACACACAATTCAGAGCTGCCTTTCAAAAAAAACACACGTTACAAAAATCTATCGTTAGAAAAAAATGGCATCTTCATCCAGTAATTACACGAAAAAAATAGACTTGCAGCTGGACATCCACGAGGCAACAAGGCGTCGTAGAGAGGCTGTGGATACGATGTCATCTGCAAATGAAGAGATTGTAAATATTTCTCGCTTCTTAAAGCACCTGGAAACTCTGCCCGAATCCGTGGTGGTTTTGAACGCAAAGATAGCCACGCAAAAGGTTATACTGAAAGATTACGATATCATAGAGGAGTGCCAAGGTCTGATCAAGATTATTGACCATCGTTTGTACTTGCTGAATAAGATGCTGAAAAAAATTTAAGTGAATCATTTGGGTATAAGATTCGTGGTTTGTTTTGTGAAGCAGTTAGTGTTTTGGTGGATGATGCGTGTGGATTTAGGGTTTGTTTTTTAATGTATGTTGTTTGTTCCAGTTTAATTTAAATGTATGTGAAAATGTATGCTACTATTTAATCAAAGATGTTTTTGATCATTATCGCCGATGTGTGCAATATTTATTTTGTCTTGTTTATTGTCTAATTATGCAAGAGGAAATGTGGGGGTTTCAAAAAAAGTAGTAACTGTGTATTGTATTGATTGTACATTGTTTAAAGAAAACAATAATAAAATTAATAAAGGTGGGCCCAACGAGATAAATAAGATCACATTCTGCTTTATGTAAGTAATAGTTTGTACACAACACAAATTCTCGTCACACAACAATCTGTGCTGTACAGACTTGTAATGTACAACTATGTAATGCACTAGTTGTTGTGTATGGAGAATTCATGTTGTGTACAAATCAGCTCCCCAAGTAATACTACATTTTTCTTAGGGTGTAAGTAAAAAACGTGTGACTCATAATAGAGGTCTACTGGATTTAGTTTTTATGACCTAATATAGGTCTAGTAAAGAAGTCACCTGATGTTGTTGGGCTATTTTTAGATGTTAAGTACACACACGTATTTGTATGTACACAAAAACTTATGTTGAAATGTTAGTTATAAGTATATTTTATTTATTAATATTTAATTATTCTTTTAAACATTATAGATGACAAATATTGTATATATCCATGTTTAATTTAATAATCTATGTTAGACGTTATATGTGATACATAAAATGAGCATAATTTATGTATATTAATAATAAAAAAGTTGGAAGAATTTAATTAAATATTGGAGAAATTATTAATTTTTTTGTTACGTACCCATGCACACAACCAAATAATACTCAATAACCGTTTCGCCGAACTAGGACCGCGAAACTGTTCTGACATCCGCGGAATTGTTTTGACCTCCGCGGAACCATTATTTTTTTAAAAATATTTAATAAAATTTGATAATTTGTAGTATAATCACTATAAAATATATAGTAAAGTTTATAGTAGTAAATTTTTTAAAGTAATTTTCAGAATTTGATCATTTTGGTATAATCCCTATTTTATATTAACTTTGAAAACTATTATCAAAAGTGAGAAATTAATTACTGCATGTATTAATGGATGTCAAATCTACTATGCTAATGATGACCCCCTACTCCATCACTTGTGTCGTGTGAAATGAGAACTTGCCATATCTCTCCCCAAATATTCTTTTACCAAGTTTTTCAACATAAAATATAAACATCTCTTATATTTAATGGAAATAATATTTCCTACATTTCTTTTATATATAAAAAATGGCTTTTTGGTATCATTTATCTGAACAATATTTGGAATGTAATTAATATTGGTACACTTTTATTTTTTTCTTTCAACTTATATTGCATTATTGTTTTTTACAATTAATCTAACTAAATTTTTTAATTAAATACTGTAATATGATATGTGTTATAAATTGGGTCTAGTTTTACTGACTGGTCTCGTTGTTTTCCTAGGCTGGTGATTTAAAATGGTGATTTGACAATATTACCCTTACAAAAAGAATATGAATTATAATAACTGTAAGGGTAAAGTAGTAATTAGACAGCCTAAAGATATAGGCGCCATCATTTAGACGGGACTGCGTAAGCACGTCTCTTCATCTTTAGTTCCCCGATCATCTTCTCTCCATCTGAAATTCTCAGGATAAAGATTTTTCCCTTTTATCTTCTCACAATCTTCTCTGCGTAGATCTTCTTGTGTTGCCAGCAAAACGATTTCTGCAAAACGATTTCTGCACAAAAGTCAACAAAAATGGAAACTGCGTTAATGTTGGAACCAGGGAGGTCTATCGATGATTTACCAAATGATGTTTTCAACAAGATAATTCAGCATGTGGCGGCAAAATCTGCAATTGAAGTCCTAAAATGCAAGCGTGTGTAAGTTTCTTAAACAACCTTTGTATTATTTTACTTAATTTGGTTCGTACCTTAAGAAATTGAAGTTTAATATCTGTCTAGAGTAAGAGTTTGAGTTTAATTTAAATGTGTAGTTCCAGAAGATTCAGAGAATCTTGTGAGAAGGATGAAATTTTTAGGGTAATGGAAACCGACAGTTTGCATATGGGTAGGTATTGGGGGATAAATGCGGTGCATGAGATCAAAATGCGATGCAGAGCCGTTCGAAACCCTAGCATCCTTTTCATTGATGGAATGGTACATTGTTTAAACTATGTTATTCTCCATTAATTGTTTGTTACATTCTTTCCATTGGTATAATTTATTGTAATTGTTACTTATTGTCTTTCAGAACCAGTTTTTTTTACTTTAAAAATGATGAAGGGAAACAGATGATTGAAGAGGCATCTGCCGCTGGAAATCGAGATGCTACCTTCGCCTTGGGGATGCTTATGCTGGCGGAGGGTGAACCTATGAAATTACAAGCACTGCAGTTATTGAATGCTGCATACCCCCGTTCATCACGAAAATCTGGGGTTGTACGAGAAACCATGGGGAAGGTTCAGCATCTTCTTTCTAGACGAGATAAAAGGAGAATAAAATTCCATCCCTGCGATCTAGAATGCAAATATCACCCTTTTTGGATGGCGGGAATTGGTTTTGTTACGGAAGATCCAACGATATTGGAGTGTGATCTTTGTGTGTGGGCGGGATGTTATGATTATTTTCGTAGAAGTTGTGGAGAGGTGAATCTAGATTTGTTTGGACAGCTAAATATTGGTTTACACTAATGTTTGTACAAAACTACTTATTTTGTATGTTTAATTTAAATGTATATATATGAATCTGTTAATTATGCTTTGAGGGAAATTCGATCAGTTTTTCCCTTTAGGTGTTGTTTTATGTTTTATTTTGGTTCTCATGGAATGTTTATATTAGTTTTAATTGATGTTGAGATGGTCGAAAAGGTAGTACCGTTCTTGAATATGTGACAATGTTTTGTCTTTTTAATTTACTCAAATTTGCAGGTCATAGTGAATGCAGATTAAGTATATGTTCGTAAATTGGTTGAGATGGAGGGACTTAAAATGAAAAACTGTTGAAACATAACCCTAAACTCAAAACACTAATAAACCCCTAAACCCTAAACCCTAAATAACCCTAAACCCTAAATAACCCTAAACCCTAAACCTTTTAGATAAAGTTAAAAAATAAAAAATAATATTTAAATCAACTTTTTAATTATGAAAGGTTTTTCAAGTTAGTTATATATGTTTGTATTACTATTTGTTTATTTATTATTGATAAAAAAATCATGGGACCCACCATATAAATGAAATACCTCAATATGAGATCTCTATAATTAGAGAGCTATATGAAAAATCTTTCAAAAGAAAAACAGCCCACTATAGCATTCTTGTTATTTTAAAGATTTTTATTTATTGATATAGCTAATGAAAAACTCATATTATGGATGCACTTAGAGCATCCACAATATAAGGCCATTTTGTTAAGCTTTTTCATCAAAAAGGTTAACATGAATAAGCTCCACTATAACTAAAAAAAAACGTATTCAATTTATTAGCAACATCTCTTTTATTTTTAGGTTTTTCATATAAAATCTCAATATAATAACCTCATTTTAGTTATCTCCCACAAAAGCATAAGCATTTTCATTTACTTTTTATAAAATGATGATAGATGTTTATAATTGGCTTAAAATCTATGGGGACCACACAAAATATATATGAAGAAGTTCTTGGCTAGAGCTTGATGATTAACAAGTTGGATGAAAAATGTTTGATTTAAACAAACATCCACTATAGGTTTTCAAAATGTATAATATATTTGGTGTGAAAAAGCTTTTGCAAAAGCTCCTATTATGGATGATCTAATTAGAGAACTCTATGAAAGAGCTTTTTCACATGCTTTTTCAACCCAAAAAGCTTTTTAATTTCAAGTAAAAGCTTTTTCACCTATCTTGGTAATTAACAATCTCTTGCTAAAAGCTTTTTCAAGAATGGTGTGGGTCTCACATCCCTTAAACCAATTGAAATTAAACAACACATAATTATATATCACAACAAGCTCATTTAAAAAGCTTTTCTATTGTGGATGATAGGTGAGCTTTTTATATTCAAGATTTTTAATGAAAAAGCTCAATATGTCTTCTACAATAGAAAAGCTTTTTTCAAAATGGTTTTTATTAAATTTATTAAAATGTTGTTAAGTTGTCATTGGTTGAAGGATTAATGGACCTACCTTATGATTGCAAAAGCTTAATGAAAGAGGTATTTAATTAGAGCATCTCCAATAGGAGCTCTTTTCTCAACCTATTGTGATAGCTTTTTAATTTAAGAGCTATTCCAAGCAAATCTTTAATTAAAGAGCTATTCATATATAAGAGATCTTTCAAAATTAAGTGGTTCCAATATATTTTAAACCAATTACAACCAACCAACCAAACAACATCTAAACATTATTTTTTTGTAAAAAGCATCTTGAAAAAGCTTTACTATTGTAGAAAATAAATTAAACTTTTTAATTTGAGCTTTTTGATTAAAAAGCTTGATTAAAAAGCTCCTCTATTGGAGATGCTCTTAGAGAGCTCTATGAAAAAGCTCTTTAAACAAAAAGCTCCCACAATAGGTTTTTAAATAAAATAAGAGCATTTTGGTTGAAAAAGCTTTTAAAAAAACTTTGAAAAACCTCCTATTGGAGATGCTCTTAGTTTAAAAAGCTCCCACTATAGGTTTTTCAAATTTTTAAAGTTTTTTTGCTTGAAAAAACTCATATTTTGTATATCATATGATTTTACCTAAGATTAATCAAAGCACATTCTTTTAACTATTATGTAGCTAAAATTTAATGAGATCATGCATATTGATGCATTCACCATAAATTATCTGAATGATAATGCACTAGGTTAGTATAAATTTTAATACAACACTACGTAATTATGGATTTGTTTTTTAATTTTTTATTTCTTTATAAATAATTAATTCAATAACTTTAATTTTTAGTATATTTCGATTCGTTGATTATGTTTGGCAATAATTTTTTATCAATTTAAAATTGTTTAGTTCTTTTCGCCCGCATTTAAAATGAATTAGTCAAAAAACTAGCGCTAATCAAATTTTCATGATCGATTTGAAATTTTCATTAATTTAGATCCAAATTTTTTCGACAAAGTTTTCCCTCCATCATTCCCACGTTCTCGTGCATATTACACTCAGTTTCCTAAATACAGATAGGGTTTAATTGAGCTTTCTCTGAACAACGTCGGAGTCTCATTCATCAAAATCTCTATTTCCTTCAATTCAGAAGACATTCAAAGTTATCTTGTTACATTAGGTTATTACAAATCAATCTACGCCAATTCGTTTATCTTTTTGTTTTAATTTGTGTTGCTTATCGTTTCCTGTTATCCAAGCCAGTTCATGATCTTATACTTTTTGTACAGGAAAAATGACTCAATCAAAGCCAAAAAGACCTAATTTGGTTGTCAACCGTGACGGTTCTTTATCGTCCAATCTTATTACATCAAATGATGATGATGAACAAAATAACGCTTTTTTCTCTGAATCATATACGCCGTCCTTAGATACAACACTCACGACAACCTCATTACCTGTTACACCGCGCAATACCACATCAGACACCACACTGTATAATTTAATGTCCCCTGAATCTACCCCAACATCGGTCATGGAAACACCGCCAGAATCCACTCCACAAACTACACCGGCGCCCACAAGTGAAGGTAGCGAATCTGTGATGAAGAGAGGCCGAAATAAAGATACAGATTTAAATTACGCCGAAGATGGACGTGTAGTAATCACAGTTTGGGAAAACATGCTGTAAGTTACACATCGTAAATATCAATGTATTTTCATTTCATGTAAAACTCAATGATCGATTATAAAACCAAAACTATTGTTCTTTCTATTTTCAGTTTCAAAGAAGCAGGTACTTGTGCTAGTGTTATTAACAAATCATTTCGTGACCTAGTGGATCCAGACGGCTATAATTGGTCTAATGTTAGCGATGATACCAAAGAATTCTACTGGGCCGAGTTCAAGGTAATTAAGTACTAATACATATGATTTCAGCATTTATTTAATTTTCTCTTTCGTATTAGTAGTACAAAAATAGTATTACTGCATTTCAATTATTTAATATATGTTGAGATGGTTGAGATGGTTAGGTGTTACTGAAGATCGATGAGGAGTTAGTGAAAGTGTCATGGTTTCAAATCTCACTCCCAACATTTATTTATTTATTTACCTTTAGTTTTTTCTAAAAGCTAAAAAAGGTGCACCTCTGAGCATACTATTTTTTATTTTTACCTCACGGTTTTTCTAAAATGTAAAAAAAAAAAATGACATCTCCTGACATAATATCTTGCACCGGCCCGTTCTTGAGGTCAAATCTATTTGTTTTCCTTGCTTAAGAAGTTGGGGTATAAATTTGGGAAACATAGAATAATGGAATAACTGGATTATAAACTGACTCTTGTTATATTTACTACTATTCTTGCTAGTTATTTTCTGTACATGATTTAATTTAGTCAGTTTTCATAAATATCTACAATGAAAACTAATGTTTTTATGTTGTAATGTAGAAAAATTTTACATGGGAAGAAGGCAAAGAAGCAAGAGTGAGACGTGCTTGGGAGAGCAAGGCGTCAACATGTTACGGTCAATATGTATTCAGCATGCGTGACTGCCAAAGAAACAAAAAACAAAAGAAACCCGGCCATGTGAAAATAGAGGTGTGGAATGGTTGGTTAGCAAAGTGGAGCACAGACGAATTCAAGGAAATATCAGAAAGAAACAAGATAAATAGACGTGGTGGTGTGCGTGATGGACCAGCCCTAGCTACACACACTGCTGGAGCCGTTAGTCATGTTAAGGTTGCTTGTGAGATGGTAAGTTTTTGTCTTATTTTTATTTCATATTTATTTGTATGTCTACATGTTTGTATTTATATATAGTTTGTGGTATTTATGTAGAAGAGGATTTTGGGTCATGATCCCCTACACTGTGACTTGTTCTTGTACACACATAGCAAGAATCATGATCTAGTCTCTTTAAATGAAAAAGATCAAAAAATTATCGTAAGTTAAACGCAAATTGCATACCTTTTATATTTGTTCCTTAAAAGTGGCTTTCTATAGTTAGTACGATCTATATTTATTGTATTTTAAATTTGTAGGATGAATTCAAGGAGAGACGTGCACTGCTGAAAGAGCAAAGTGATCAAGAAGTTGATGAAGATAAACTGTTTTATGATGTTGTTGGGGGCCATGACAAGAAACGAAGATTGTACGGATTTGGCTCATACGCAAAGGCAGTTCCTGCCATTAAAGATACAACAGATTACTCATCTCTTCCGCAAAAAAATTCAGAATTGTCTGAATTAATGGAGCAATTACGGAAACAAAATGAGCAAAATGAAGAGTTGAGGGAGTTAATTAAGGTCAATGAACAAAAAAACGACCAAAAGCACAACATTCTCCAACAACGACTAAACCGGGCCATGAGTGTTATTGATACACTTCGCGAATTGGGAAATTCGCAAATCATTGATGAGTAGTTTAAAAAAACAATTTTATTAGTAATTTCCAATTTATCTTTTATCTTATTCTCATGTCACGAATATTATGTTTTTTTAGTTTATTAATGGTTATTTTTTTTATTAGTTGGTATATTTATTTTTTAATTATCACAAAATATTCGAATTTTATCTTGCTTATAAACAAATTTCTACTAATCTAGCTACGTAATATGCTTTCACATTTGCTAAAAAAATTGGTACCCGTTTTTGCAACAACAATTTACTACGACATGTTCCGGTTATAACAACAATAAACGCAACAACAAGCACAACGACTATTGCTAAATATATTGCTAAAACTATATCAACAAAATACACAACGTTAATTGCTATGGAATTTTGTACAAATATTGAAACGAATGTTGCAATAAAAACGCATACAAATATTGCAACAAACTATACTACAATGACGGCAACTAAATTTACTAAACTATTTTCAACCCCAATCGCCACGACCTGTTCTACAAAATATGCTACAAGTGTAGCAACAACATCCTTAACGCATATTGCTATGAAATCAGGTACGAACATTGCTACAAAAGCTGCAACAAAATCACATACGATTATTGCAAGGATATATGCTAAAAATAAGGCAACAAACTTTTCTACCATTTTGCTACAACATACGCAACGTTTTTCTCTACAACATGTGTTACCACTTGAGTACAACGAAACCAGCTACAAAAATGTCCTACCTTAACTCCACCATAATTACAACGTAAACATAACACGGAAGTTGCAACGGACAAATATAACAACGGAAGTTGCTAAGCATAAATCAACGGAATTTGTAACGGACGCACATCAACGGATTTTGAGACTCCCAACAATAAGAGCCGATCTGCGACACTTTACCATGAAATTAACGTGTCCGTAATGTGTCTACGGCGACACTTTATCATAAAACCTTGAAAAAAACCATGTAAATTGGCCACGCTTTTAAACACTACGGAGACACTTTTAAAACCGGATTTCGAATGTCGCCATAAGTGACCTACGGCGTCGCGAGCATTGGTGACGCTTTACAGCAAAAATTACATGTGTCGCCATATGGATATGGCGACGTTTTTAAGGGTCGAAATAGCGTGGCCGTATGCAAAATTTCTTGTAGTGTAATCACGTATCAATGTTCGGTTTTACTCCATCTAAGTTGGTACTTGGAAGCATTAACAAGCTCTAATGATTCCCATTCACCTTAAACATGCAATTAAAACAAGCTCTTCAATTACACCTAACCTTACTAACCTAATCTAAACAAGCTCTTAAAATTAAGTTGAAAGAATGCATTAAGATCAAAATGAATGTTTCCAATAATGTCCAATACTCTTCACAAGCCCGGGAATGTAAGAACATGCAACTATGATTTACACTGATGTTAATCTCATCACAAAACTAAATTGACGGTGTCACTTATTATCAATTTCATATAACAATTACGTATTACACAAATTGATTGACTAGAAAGACCTAATCTCAATCTAAGTGGCCAACATAAACCAAGATCAAATCAAACTCTTTGTTATAATGAAATCACAATTGCTAGATGAAGAATTGAAAACCAAACATCAAGTCATAAGATTAAACTCTGAACACCAAGTCTTACACACAAAACCAGAAAATAGAAGTTTAGCCAAGCATAGCTAAATCAACAAACATAGTCTTAATTGTCATGAACTTGGAATTAAACTTACAAAAGATGGAATTAAAGTGATGCCAAGACGTGATTTTGCGTTAGAAACCTCTCATGAATCGCCTCTTTTGCTCCAGAAACCAAGTTAGTTCGGAAAATGGGGTGTGTGCCTTTTTAAGTGCAAGATTAGAAACTGTCAAATAACCCACGTTCTCAATAACTCGGGCTGAGTTTTTCATGCCTTCCAGAAACTCGGGTCGCGTTTCTCCAAAGTATAGAGCTCAAAACATAAATTATTTAAAATTGGACGTCATGTTAGGAAACTCGGACCGAGTTTTCTATGCCTTCAAGAAACTCGGTCCGAGTTTTGTTGATTG
>JASANN010002672.1:0-15498 GCA_031762395.1 Calameuta pygmaea | reverse complement strand
CTGAGGCTGAGCAGCCGGGAGACCGTGAGGAAGCGGCCATAGGAGGAACGTGGTGCGGGTAAACCGCACCTGGCGCCTACGACTACGCCGGTGGACGGTATACGTCACAGTCTATTCTCACTATTCTTTCAAAGGACTTTTATGTAGTGTATTAGTATACGTCAATTAATAAAAGCGCTACACTACTCAATAGCAGGTTACTACCATTTCGAAATAGAATCAATGGTTTTATCAAGATGGTTCTGCTTTCAACTTATTGTTAACATTGAGGACTATTTAGCATTTCATGGAAAACCCAACCTCCAGTGCTCATTCGCATTCAGAGTAAGAAAAGGGGAAAGCATCCGGTCAGATGCGAACTGCATCCGGTTAGTTGAAAATAGGTCGGGAACAAGCTGAGCATAAGTTGAGAACAAGTTGAGAACAAGTTGGGAACAAGTTGAGAACAGGTTGATCATAAGTTAAAAATGGGTTGGGAACAAGTTGAGCATACGTTGAAAACGGGTTGGAAACAAGTTAAGCATAAGTTGTAAACGGGTTGGGAACAAGTTGAGCCTAAGTTGAGAACAAGTTCGGAACAAGTTGAACATAAGTTGGGAACATGTTGAGTAAAAGTTGAGAAAATAAATATTAGTCCATACAATTCGAAAGCATTCGCAGCGGCTTTTGCAAGACTGCATCTGCAATAACTTCAAGATTTCTGCATCTGCAATTATCAGTCGCCTGACTACAAAAAAAAAAAAGTAACCTGATGATTTTTTCGTCGGGTTCGATTGCCTAGAAACTAAATTATTGCCGAACCGGTATTATTTACGGTTTCTCGTGCATGTCATTGTGAGTCTTTTGAAAGAAAAAAAAGTTGTTGAATTTCAAAGTTATAAAAATTATTAAGTGCTGATTTTTCTTATTTCAATAGTCCTGTACCCCCTTAAGCTAACCTTGAATGCCAGAAGAACTACAGATTAGCTCGTCATCCGCGTTTAACTTTTTTTGCTGGAATCTTCGTTCCGATTAGTTAAGGTATATAGGCGATTTCTGTCAATTTCATAAATTAAATGAAATTTCACAAGAAATTCACTTGGTTATGCTTGTCGAAAATAAAATTCGAAGCGCGGATGCACACGAATGCACGATCAGAATGTCATCGTGACAGCTGATCAAAACTTTTGCATGTAAACGATTGCTTCGTTCTTCCCTCCGACTTGCATCTACCTTCTAGTCAAGCATATCTGGACACTTTCTCCATCGCTTGTCATTTTTCGATATTACCTGTGCGTATCAGACAATGTACAGTAAATCCATTGCCTCTTCAGCGCATTTCACATTGTTGAGATAGAGAAACTTTAATCCTCGATATCTCGGTCAATTTTGGTCATACGAAGTTTAAAAAAAAAACATTTTGCTCGGCTCGCGATACCGAACATCCCAATATTCATTAGTCGTATCTTTAGTTTACACCCTGCATGTCAGCACTAAATACTTTTTATGCTTCTCGAATTTAATTCCAATTTTCTGAGGAAGGAGTGTTTAGGAAAAGAAGAATCCATGGAAATATGATGGCAGCGTACGCTGGTACCCAGGTAAAGGAATGGACGTCGTCGAGGAATCTGAGAATTGAGATAATAGTTTTAACATTATCACTGAATGCCTACAGTAAAAGTTGTTAGATACAGGACGGCTGGCTGATAGATAATTTTACATGTTGCATATAAGATTCAGTACAGGCACTATGCAGCATTTAATTACATGTTTCACGGGAGATGCTCACGTTTACGAAGGATAAACTCAGTCTGCTGCATAGATCGAAAACTGATCTGAGATTGATCTTTCCCGTACAATGATTGTGACTTGATTCGATGCTCTATTTCCTTAATGCACAAAAATAATATCATACTCAGATTAATTCTGGGCCTTAATTTTTAATTGATCGCCTTTAATGTCTCCGGTACTTTGTCCGGGACTTTTTCCGGTAATTTTTCTCGTATGCTCTCCCGCTATTCTTTCTGCACTTCTACCTGTACATTATCCTGTGCGTTTCACTAGGGCTTCGCCTTGTCCTCGACGTACAAATGCCCTTCGTTCATACCAAATGAGTCCTGATGTTCCTCGCCCTTAATTTCTCTGGGACTTTCTCCGGTATTTCTTCCAGGATTTCCTCCAGCACTTTTCCTGTACTTTCTCCGGTTTTTTTCCGGGACTTTTTCCGCGACTTTTTCCAGTACCTTTTCCGGGACTTTCTCTGGTACTTTTCCGGAACTTTCACCGGTACTTTTATTTTTACCAGTTTTCTAGGACTTTTACCGATACTTTTTTCTGTACTTTTTTCGGGATTTTTCTCTATATTTTTTTCAGTACTTTTCTAGGATGTTTATCAGTACTTTTGCCGGTATTTTTTCCAGGACTTTTTCCAGAATTTATTCCGGTATGCTTTTATCGTCTATACTAAGTTACATAATACTTGTAGGTGACAGATTTCGGATTTACCTACTGCGACAGATCTTTGCGCCCATTTAAAAACTAAGAGCTTCCAGAGAATAGGAAAGCCATTTTCGTGATCAGTGATGCCTTCCGAACACCGCCATACCTTCTGGGTCAGGTAGTTTCGGAACACCTTGTATAAAAAAGCTACATGATTTCAGTCAAACGTGCGTCAATCCTGGAAGATTCATTCACGTTAACTTTATCAGAAAATTCTTCTATACTTAAAGCCCAGTATTTTCCCCTTATTGAGCTTTCCCGAGATAAAAGTCATGCTGTGGGACTCATCGAATTACTTACCTTTAATTCGATTCCTAACGAAAACACTGGTCACAGCAAGCTCTACGTGGTGGATAAGGTAATCGTTATACCCATAGGTAGATATTCGATATAGGATGTCGAAAACTATGTGCAGAGTGCGTGGATAGATGAAAATATCATAATACGTATTAAACCTAACAATAATACCCTGTGCAGCGAAATTAAGTGTAACCGTGACATCAATTCTCAACCTGATGATTCGATTGATCGTTTGTTGAATTTCACTTAACGCGTTTTGGAAGCTAATAAATTACATACATCTGATGTACCTGTTGCCATTCTCAAAGTGAACGTCTTGCGAGTCGAATGCAACATTACTACAGGTGCTTACATAAACTGACATACGGTACATACCATCCACGAATTTTTTCCAGTTTTACCATCAGGATATAAAATTATAGAGGTACCATCATACGTCGTTTGCCTCCCAATAACGAGTAAGACAACAGATCACCTACAGCTTCGAGTAGTTGATCAGGGCGAAGACTTGGTGAATTTTCAAGGAGAAGTCATAGCGATAAGACTACACGTGAAATCCACGTGATAATGGGGATCGTGTGTAACAGAAAGATTGGTAGTGGTTATAATAGCGGCTATAATAATGAACCGGTATGTCTAAAAGGAATCAGTCATCGTCTGCGGTGCAAAGCGTTAACACCTCAAAACGTCTTATTCCTGAGAAATCTAGAACTCAAGGCGACACCTGTCAGAAGACGAAACTAAAACGTTCATTCTGCTGCTGCATTATTTTTATCCGCTGCGTACCATAGAGGCAGAAACTTTAAATATTCGGACACCAATTCCCTTCGATGAGTCTATAACGCACTGCGAAAGATGTGCACATCAGCCTCATCAACATTCAACAAAAGTGATAAAATACGAATCTCCGTTTAACATCAAGACCTGTGCTTACTACCGAGTAGAAGTTCGCTGCATGTATACGGAAAGCTCGTCAAGGAAGATGGTTCTACGCCGGTTGTAAACACAACCTTGGTTAATAACGACATCTGTCATCTTTTCAATGAGATTCGCTATGAAATGAATGGTATAGAGGTCGATCGAAATAATAACGTTGGTATCACGAGTTTTATGAAGGATTGTGTTTCCCTGACACTTGGTCCATGCTCGTCGATGTATAATGCTGGTTGGATGCAAGGAGAGAAATTGACCGATGAAGCTGGTTACTTTGACGTATCCATACCGTTGAGTATGATACTAGGCTTTGCCGAAGATTATTGCAAGATCGTCGTAAACGCTAAGCAGGAGTTGATCCTGACGAGAGTAAAAAGCGAAGTCAGTGCCATTGTGCAAACTGCTCCGGAAGAATGCAAAAATGTAATTCAGACGCGCCACTTTGTTAATTTTTAAGAAGTTCATTTTCGCACAGGTTGGATTAAATCTTCGAAAATCTACTCTTAATTTCAGTTCATGTTGTTTCTCCAAACTCGACGAATTGTGACAGTAAACTAATTAAAGAAAACCAAGGTCCCCCTTATATAGGGCACTCTTCTTAAGAGTGTGAAGAAATTTTAATTATTATTAAGTAAACGATTCATGGATCTACATTTCCGCAATGTACAAAGGTTTGCTAAATTCATTTGCATCAAGGATCCGCCATCTCGATGCGCAATTTCTCTCGAATAAATAGTGTACAAATTATTCTAAACAATGTTTTCGGTAACGTTCAAAGGGTCATTCGTCATCTCCACCGACTCCACACGCTAGTCTACGGGTGGCGTATGAAGGGAACGGGGGGAGCTGCCACGGGATCGCAAATAAAACCTTCGATAATGTACAAAGGGTAGCCGATCATCTCTTTTGAAATCCACTGCTTCCACATGCGAGGTCAATGTATCATGGATGAAACTGAGGTGGAGGTGGGTTGCAATAATAGGATCTAGAAAGTACTCAATTACGTCTGATGTCAAATTTCTGAAATCTGCCGTAACACCTCCGATACTTAACGTAATATTTCTGATATCCAACGTAAAATTTCTGAAATCTGCTGTAAACACCTGAAACCTGTCGTAAAACGCCTGAAACCTGACATAAAACTAAGACCCGCTTCTGATGACGTCCAACCGAAGGGAGTCGCGACATCGACTCGTGCTAGCGTACGCGCGCACCCTCTTTCTCTCTCACTCTACCTCCATCTCACTCACTCACTCGCGAGCTGCCAATAAGCAGGAATCTTCAAATAACCAAAGAGGACTCACTCCGAGGACGTCGGTAAACAGAAATATTCCAAAATTCAAAACGGGGCCTCACCCACGACGCCTCGATGAGCAGAAATCTTTCATAGGAGTCCAATCGCGCTAATTTGGCCCAGACGCGAACCTTTGATCCATAATTCCATGAACTCCAGATTGTCGGTAAGTGTCCGCGCAGAATTCTTTTTCCAGAACTCTCCTTGCCATACTATTTTCTTATTGTTTCTTCATTTAATGTATTGACCAATTGGACTGTCTTTCTGTTGTTGTATTTGATTCTTCCCGATTAATTGTACTTTCCACAGAAGACTACATTTTCTTCTAAAATTTGGATATATGTTGTGACGTATCCGTCCATAGGCGTCGCCTACAAATAATACGTGGCTGCTCCCAACGTGTTGAAATCGAAAAAGATTCGAAAATCTAATCATCGGGCGCCAGGCTGGCCTTCCGCGCACTAACATTCCTTATCACGGCCGGTTTCCAGATTTCCCGGCGGCTGTCTCAGCGCACTAAAAATGGTAGAGGGGAACATGGGGTCGATGAAAGAGAATTTCGAAATCAATGGATAGGCACGCAAAAGAACTACACAGCGAGTAGGATACCGTTTCGTTTATTACCATTAAATAAACGGAGAATTGTACAATACAAATTCTGTCGCGTACAGTGTGCTCCCCAACGGCAGCTCACGATTATTCCGAATCGTGGTAGCTAGCCTGCCCAAGCCTGTCTCTATTTTGGTTTACCTACCGAATCCGTGAATCCCATCGCGCCGCGATTCGCGATCCAACAGGTCTCGTTGGAGATGAAGTTTTTATTCCTCGGGAATGTGCGCTCTGACGTCTGTAGCTACCCTAGACATCCTATGTTAGCACCGCTCTCATGGTATTTACCGAAAACTGGCTTAGCAAATCTAAATAGCGGTGGTCACGTCCCTTCCACTTACTTCTATGGTGCCTCGTCGGGCTCCACAAGGGCGTCTATTGGGCACTCGGTGTCACACAGTCGGCCACGCACTGGCAATATCTTGTAAGAAAGAACCCAGGAGCCAATAGTCGCGACTCGCGAACTCATTTTCTCGCGGTCTGCCGGACACTCGAGTCCTTGCACAAGAACTCTCCCCGACACACTCTCCTCCCTCTGCTTTCCGCGGTAGGTCAAAGATCAAAACAATCCTATTCGGCGCCGTCCCCGCGGAGCCGTAAACTGTGGCCGATTAAAGTTCCCGCCACGTTACAATGTTTATGTATTTCTTAAAAAATTCTGCTTATGGATTAATTGCATTTATATAATATTTTATTCAATATTTTTTCCAGCACAGTATATATACTTCTGGTAATATGTGCCACAATGTATTTACGTTCCTTTCTATAATTTAATGTACATATTTACATTCTATGTTTATTTATTTAGCGTCAATACAAATTTCATCTCAGAATGTCTTCAATATATTCTATTGAAAAGCAACAACTTATGAAATCCCCGTCAAAACACCTCCGCGTAAAAAGCTTCACCAAGTACTAGATTGATGTGAATTCACCTCCTTAAAAAAAAATAGTATTTCTATCTTTTGTTATGATTCGATATACAACAAATTTTGAAATCGTTTATTATGCCAAGTGTATAAGTCTCGATAACCCTCATAACCCTACATAGTTTTTCGATAAACCCTCTGCAACAGACGGAAAAAGCCCTCGAAGTTGAATTTTGAGATACGTTACAAATTTCGGTTTTTTCTTAGTGATAATAGTAATATGAACGGGCGATTTGATAATCTGAATTAATGTTGAGCCGCACGACTGTTTGGGCTGTATGTACATACGCATACGTCGATGAATAGAAAGGCCTATATAATGTATGATTTTCAACCGTATAATTTAGCCTAATTTCAAATTTCTGTAAAATCCACAATAATCAACAGCTTCAAATTTTTTTTACCAAAATATTTTATGAAGCATCAACTATCATATTCAAGCGGAAAAACATAATGAAATCCAGTTGGTTTATTGGTATTAATAATTTTTTGAAACACTATAAACTGATTTACGAATCTTATTTGAGACTTTCAATATATTAACGATACATACATATTTTTTTTCAGCAAAACTATCTCTGCTCTATTTTCAACACGTCACATGATGCTAACGAGCAATAATTAACGTTTGCAAAGCCTTATTAAGGATGACAATTTTTAAATAGGGTGTCACAGTTACCCCACGTACCTGTTTGAGCCTGACTTGGGTTAAATGAAATTATTAGTGTATTTTGCAAGTAAATTTTGTTATATTTCCCAATTGTTTTATATAATTATATATAATTATGGATTGATTATATAGTCCTTTCAGCTGAATAGCACTTTGCATCGAATACTACATTTTCGTTACAGATTCAGATAAATCTTTAGGTACTTCTATATTAAATTTAAATGTCTGTCAACATTCCCGGCAAACCAATGTATTTTTCTGATGACCGACCTCATAATGAATTCACATTTCAAATCTGTAAACTGCAACAAATTCACGTTCATTTCACATGGATACAAATATCGTATACCCAGAATTTCTTTAATATAACATGATGAACAAAGACTTGTGCTATGACACCAGAAGCACTTTCGTGTAAAAAAACTCACGAAGTACAGGATTGCTGTGGATTTTCAGCATTTTCTATAACGTCTTCATTTTTTATTGTATTATTACTGCTGCTTATATCTAAATATGATTTAATAATTAATTAATAATTAATAACGCGTTAGATGATTCCATATAGACTACTACTTGGCGTGTCCGTGGCTTAATTAAAATAAATGAGTCTAGAATGAATTTAGTATGCTTCCTGAAATCCACTGACAGATAGGTAAGAATGGTGTCATATCTCTCATATGCATCTAGATGTAATGATATATAATAGCGTTTACAATATTAGCAATAAATGCATTAGTTCGCTGGAAGTTGTTGTATGAAGCTTTCAGCACAGATCTGCTAAATTGTACTCTATTCACGCAATATTTGATGAGCAAAATGGAATATTGTGTAAGATACAAATTATCGAGAACGTGTCTTTATTCGATAGGGTACTTAAGACAGAATAAATCTGAAGAACGAATAACGTCGTCAAGAGCAATCCTGCCAAACAGATTACTCGTTGTGTGGAATCACCTAACACGTTTTTTGTTGAGTACCGCAAAAAGTTACACACGGAAACACATAATTCCCCTTTCGTTCCTGCATTCAAGCTGCTCGTCAGCCGAGAATAAAAAAGGAAGCGGAAAGAATGTCATCAAACTAAACAATATAACGTCAATGAAGAAGATAATTTTAAAATTTTGCAGAATTATCAACATCATTTCGTAGATGAAAGCATACATTAGAATTCTTCAGAAATTAAATTTCCCTCACACATAATTATTTTTTAGTATAATTACTGTTATTGTAAGAACTGTAATCATTGAAAATATGAACAAACAAACAATGTGCCAGTAAAGGAAAAGTCCTATACTATGTGCACCAGTAACCATGACTTTTTAATTTTACACTTATTTCATTCTAAAATTTTGTTTAAAGAACTTTGAAACATATTCGTCAGATATAATATTACAAAAATGTGTTTTTCCGTTTTTGAATTATCTTTGTAGGAAAAATCTTTTTCACTCAAAGGATTTAACATTTCTCACATAAAGTAGAAGTTTGTAGCTTTAATTTAAGCCATCACCGAAGTTTATGATATTTCTTAGTCTAGACATAAAAACGTTCAAAAACTCCCAGAAATACGTTTTCTTTCCGTCAAAAACCTGACATGGTAAATAAATTTGAGAAACAGATTCGGTGTCAGCGTGTCAAATAAAATACTAAAAGTAAAGAAATTTTGTAGACCTTGTTATAACTTTACAGTTTGTTGGTTACTTTTCAATCGTAATTTTATAATTAAATTCGAAAGATTACCTTTTTGTACTGGGACCAGCACCATCAGAATCTCTTTTAGTGGATTGTCTTCTAAGATCGGTTCGGGATGCCGCATGCTTTTCCCCATCTTCGGTTCCTTCCTGTAATAAAAAAATTGAAAACTGGAGGGAATACTGTAGATTATTTTAATCTATATCTTCGTATACAAATTTCATAGCCATTATTAATCTACTTATTTACGCATTTAATATGTATGAATAACAATTGATTGTTAACCACTAGTGGCTACGAGCCTCAGTTGTTATTTCCTGATGTTTCCAATTCGATTACCTCTGCGTGCCACCGTGCTTGATGGCAACTTTGCTTACTTTGTAAAGTTGACGTTGTGCGTGCATTGTTTATCCACTGAGGTGTGACAAATCAATTATATGATACTAAATTTTGATCCTTAAGTTTTTACTGAGTATTCTATGAATCTTTTTTTCGCACATCAGACAATATCTGCATTCGAAGCATTAACTTTTGTTAACGTTTAATAGCAATATCATAATTGACTTTACTTGCATAGAAAATATATTTGAATGAATCAATTCAATAAGCGTAATTTTTTAACAGACACAATAAATACATCTAAGGTTTATTATACATATACTGTAGTTAAATATTCATCTGATATCGGAGATCTGAATGTTAACATGATTAATAACTCTAATCCAGGTTTTACTCGGTTATAAGAAAAAATGTCTAGTCTATCATTGAAATAATTAATTAAGGAGCGGATCGGGTCCAATGAAAGTATAAATTATTTACTGGATATCATTATGGCCAGTGACGAATATTGCGTTGCAAAGTCAGATATATTAAGCTCGCATGAAAGTAGCGACCATGACGGAGTTGAAAGTAAGTGAAGAGAGCATAAGAAATTTGAATATGGACGCAGTTTTAAAAATGCTGATGGAGCACATACTGATAATCTGGCTAGTCAAATTAATTGGAACGAGTTATGTGATTGCATAAGAGTTGATAAGAAACTTTACGGAATTAATAACACTAGTTCCTGACCAGGTTGTGCCGATGGAAAGGATGACGAAATCGCAAAACCCATGGATCACTGACACAATTAAAAAAAGTTATAGAATTGCGATATAAGGCGCGTACGAATTTCTTGAAATGTAGGAATGAATTGGGCAGCATATAAAAACTACAGGAATTACGTTGCTGCTGCGATTAAGAAAAAAAGGAAAACTTTCTTTAAATTGATATTTGACGCCAGCTTAAACAGAGAGAGATGGCAGAATTTAAGGAATATGGTATTCATTGTTCCAAGAAACATACAAATCAGATTGAATATGATCCTGATATATTGAATGATTAATTCTTAGAGTCGGTGCCATCTTTACAGATGCACAATGAAACAATGGAAGAAGAAGTTATAAAAGATTTAGATAATACAGAGAGCTGGGTGAAGAGCAAACGCTACTCATTAATCCGAAAAAACCAATAGACGTATGTAGCAGGAACAAAAGAGAACTTCCCAAATCGTTAAAATTAACACTAAACGTACCATCGAGCGGTCATTTGACCGTTTTAAAGCCAAAACTATGTTTATAAAATATTATCGGTAGGTTTACTGTTAAGAATAAGGAACAGTGAAATTGAGTGCAAAAAATCAGCGAAAAACTTGAGTCTGATGATGAGTTCTAAACTAAGCTTTGACCAATATGTCTTAGCTAAATATTCGATTGCATGGGCCAGACTTCATTTGAGAAATCCGAATGGACAAATATGAAGCTTACATGTGTTTTACATATGTATTTTATGATTCATAAAATCTGCAAAACAGAAACTTTTTGTTACATGGTTGAATTGTTGACAATGAGACGCGACCACTATGCGATATCGTCATTACAGACCATAACAAGCAATTTACTGATGACGCCATATCTCGACCAATCAAAATGATCAGTTCTCGGATTTGGCTATTGTCAAAGCGGTCTGTCTTGGGACACCGACTGAGATGTCACGAGCTGGCTCACGCTCCCGTGCTCTCTATTCATAGTTTTTCTAGCTCTGTTTCGATACGGTATAGAAGGTTCTCGCCTGTTAGTTCTCGCATTGCTCTCGCGATATCCAGGAAATTCTATGGACTTCCTGAGTGTATTTCAGAGGTGTAGTGCTGTGCCCTAGTGCAGTGCCCGCCTGAGTGTCCTCTGGATACAGTTCTTGGCCTTCAAGGATTAGCTGTACAGGTGCGGCGAGGACGCCCAATTTATTAATTGGTGAAGTAATTTCGGTTGAATAGTTCCGATTCCTTCGGTTACGTTCTCAATCCGTTGCTCTCTGTATCCTGCACTATTTACCTGCTGCTTATTCCGACCCTCTCAACCTCGACTTAGCAGCCTTAGCGGCCGTGCATTTCCGTAATCGTCCGCTCCCGTTCAAGCATCCAGTTGCCTTTCCTGATTTTATGTGACCACAAAGATCAGCACCTACAGTTGCGTTTCTCAATTTTACGCATCCCCAAAAATCGACAGGATCCGTTAAGTTATCGCATTTTCAGATAGGTTCCGTCAGAGCTCTCGTTTTGGCGGATTTGGTCCTATTCTACCCCAACTCCCAGGTCATACCGACTTATCAGTTCCCGGTGATAAAAGAATTGGTTGGCGCCTGCCTGACTTGCGGATGTATGAGCGAAGGGTGGACGGTCACAGGTAACGTAGGTTGGTTCTCGAAGATAGTTGCCTCTCGGATTTTTTGCTACCGGTGTCGAGTTAAGGAAATACATTACAAAACCCTCATAAAAAATGACCCGCCGACATATATATAAACGGGGTAAAATCATTCCTTGAAAAGGGGGGCTTTTTTCCTTTTTCACTTATATCTCGAAAACTAATTTCATTCTATGCTTTGCATGATTCTATGCTTGATGTTGTTCTAATATAGCTCCGATGCGTTGAATTAATTTGAATAGTTTTGGTTTCCTGCTTCTAATCCTCCTATTCTGTTTCGGGACGCCACGACGCTCTCACAGCCGAGCTGGCCTTAGGCCGCGTTTCCACAGGCGAGAGAACTGTAGGAAATCTTCTAAAAGCTACTTGCCACACCATATACACTAGCATGTAAATTTCCGCAATGTTGCCAGAAATAATTGTCGTGCGAGAGACAGTCAGACAATACTGTCGCAAGTTGCCGCAGTACTATATACACAGGATATTTCCAGGTATTGCAAGAGTCGTCGCATTTCAGCTATTGAATGAAACCATACCGCGTAGATGTGAGGATGTAGCAGCTGCAATAATGACATTATTGGCGAATAAGAATAAGAAAAAAAAAAGAAAAGATCTGTATGGGTTCGACAATGGATATTAAGGTGATCTGGATACGGTAGTTTCCATAATTTTTTCACAGAACTCCAAGTAGAAGATTCTCAACAATATTTTAATTTCATTCCCATGCCTGTTGTAGATTTTGAGGTTTTATTAAAAAAAAAAGTTGGTCACATTATTAAAAAAGAAGACACTCATATGCGTGATTCTATATTACCAAAGGAAAGACTGATGTTAACGCTAAGATTTTTGGCCTCAGGTAAGCATATTTAATCCTCTGTTGAATTTGTTTATTTAATTAATAGTTAGTTGCTGAGAGTTATCGTCGGACATACATATGCACAAATGCTGAACTATCCAAGCAGTAGACTCATTTCGTTCAATCATCAATATATGCATTTTTTTCCGTTTGTACTATATCTAAAATCGTTCCGGAAGTATGCAAAGCTTTGTACGATACTTTACACGAGGAATATTTAAAGGTAAGTAGGATTTTAATAAGTAAGTAGGAAAGGAGGGCACTTTATTTGTAAATATATGCAAAAAATTCTAATTTAAGTTTTTATTTAAATTATGGTAAAAATAAGACTTTAAATAAAGCAAACAAATATTTTTATAATAGATTATTAGATGTAGAAGTACAATAGTCTTTATGTACTCAAGTTGTATGGTACATGGACCCTAGCGATGATAAATTACCAATACACTGAGTAGGCTCACGAACTGACTGTTGTTCTAAATGAATATTTGCACTATAAAAGAATTGTCCATTATTATTTATTCCATAACTATGAACTTTACTCCCATCAGAAACTTGTGATATCGGAGAGTATACGGGAAGGTCCAAGTTAACCGACTGTGATGAACTTGAACGTCAGGATATTGCTTCAGCTGTTAAAGAATCCTCTTCATCTTGGATATCGACGATACCTCTTTGAATTATTCGACGAAGTTTTTTATTGCTCTTACTGTAAAAAGGCCTAAGCACTGACGCAACATACTCTCCGAATATTTGATCATCGTCGTTTGAATCAGATAGAATTTTAGTACATTTACTCAAAATGTTCTCATCTTTGCCTTTTTTGCTGTACCGAGTCGGCCTTTGAAACTCATTGCCATGAGTAACGCTACTCTGGCTCTCCTCTAAAATTTCACTGGAAATCGTCACCGAACTTTCCTGTAAAATAAGAATATTTATGTTATTATTTTATTTCAGGTCCCATCAACTCAATCGGAATGGATATGTACCGCTCTGCTCTATGAAGAGAAAAGGCATTTTTCTCATTACATTGGACCTATAGACGGGAAACACATTATTTTTAAGGCACCAGCTAACAGTTGAAATTTATATTTTAATTACGAAGGCTCGCATAGTATCGTATTAATGATAGTGGCAGATCCATGTTCCAAAATTATATCTGACATCACTGTTTCCGGCTTATTTGAATCGTAAAATTAATTTTTTAAAATATTAACTTGCATTTGTTTAATTAAAAAACATAAATGCCTACTTACCAACGCATCAGCCGTAGAAGCGCTGCCCACGTCTAAAAACTTTAGACTCGCGAAACACCACCAGTTACATTTATAGATCTCATTTACTCCACTGCCGCTCTTTTTAACTTTCAGTTTTTTCGACTCATTCTGCCACTGACTCCTTAAATTATCCAATTTTCTCGTCACTTCTTCGTAGTCGTCGCAAACTCCTTCGCAATAGTAGTGAATACCGTGTTTTTCTTTATTCCATTCTTGTAATCTGCGTCCCGGCAATCCCACAAGCAAGAGTTGCATTCATACATCTCTATTAACTTCGCTATATCATCGCGAGACCCATGGAGACTAGAGTAAAGGAGGTCGAACATTTGCGGAAAAGAGCCGAAAATTTTTTATCTTCATAAAATGTATGAACCTCGAGGGGTAATACAAAAATTGTGTTAGTTCGTAAAATAAAAAAATACAATATATTCCAGAGTTACGAAGTTTTTGAAGAGGTTTTTCTTTTTTGGTAGACTCGTCGTACCGTCTACCGTGTCGGGCGTGAAATGTCCATCTTAAAAAAAACAACGTTTCAAGCTATGTTTTAAATGCCCCGGTGAAGAGTTACGACAGAATTATTTCTGTCTCACTCTATTCTCAGTCTGTCTTTCTCTTCGTTCAGAGCGTACACCGCGCCCCTACCGTCAGTGGCTGACATGACTTTCGTACGTTTCATCGACTATTTCTTGATGCTCGGTCTTCTTTCGTCACATCAATAAACATTCTCTTTATTTGCAATTTGTAAATACGTAAATCTGTTTGTTGCAGATTGAGGGAAGTATTGCAGCCGTCGACGATGAGCCGATATGCCACTTTTGATCCACTACACCTTCGCTCACTTAAAGGAAACCCCACTGCCGCAAATGTGGTGCTGGGTGACAAATATGATAAAGGAGCTGAAAACAGCATTGCCTTTATAAAAATCGATCCATACTCGTATGAACCAACATTGCGCTTGCTAGTGTACAACGATCTGACTGTCACGGTAAGAAAGTTTTGCCACTTCCTAGTAGTGGTCGAATCGAATTGAATTTTGATATTGGATTTTATTGATATTAATTTATTTGAAATATTCGAATTTCGAATTGAATTTCGGTTTTTTGTTTTTTTTTAAAGGTTTTTCCAATATGATAAATATGATCGCCGTAATAGTAATCAGGTATTCCTGCATCTAATATGCTGAAATCCCGTACATGACTGAATTAATACTGCAAGTTGCTGGGTATTCAATTCGTTGAAAAATGTAGGAGTAGCTTAAATCTTATGTGTATTTGATATTTTTCATTTCCATAGAAACATTTTATTTTACTTCTAATGCCAAGGTTCTATTACAACTTTCTATCTAGGATACTAATACCTTGCTTATTCATGGTCAGCAGGAAAAAATACATATAACGAAACAGTTTCAGAATGGAATTCTTTAAAAGAAACATGCAGATTGAATTGGGTCTTTGCTTCCTCATGGAGGAAACTTCTTTTTCGAATCTGATAATTCGAAAGGCAAACTTTCTTAATGTTTATTTCAATATATTTTACATATTTTAACTGCAGGGCAAACGTTTGCTGCGAGAAATAGTTCGAATCCATCAACAGCGTTCTGCCCAGTCGCCTAGCAACGTGCGAACATATAAGGTGCCCGGCCCAGTTACGCAGGTACTCCATTTTTCTAATTTAATTAGTTTCATCTATTATATTTAGCTATTATAAGTTAATATTTGAGGTATT
>JASANN010002671.1:0-15891 GCA_031762395.1 Calameuta pygmaea | reverse complement strand
GTCGGTGGATCCTGCCTGGACTTTCGTATGGCCTTTCGCCATTCTCGCGTTTTCGGCGTGATTTCCGCCGAGGACTCGACGGGTGCAATCCACCACGTCACAACATATTAAGGGAGATATTTGCGTTCGAAATTTTGTCATTTTTTGACAGATTTTCCACACTGGCCGAAAGCCTTAGCTTCGTGCAGCAGCTTCGTACCGAACTCACGATTCCCAATTGTTTTAAGGTAAGCGTTCAGTCAGACGCAAACCTGTACACGGTGGCTAAGACATATTACAATCAGGGTTGCCAAAATTATAATGAGAAAATAATGCATTATCCATTATATAAATAATTACAATTGGATGATAAAAAACATTAAGCATTACATTGGTAATAAGAAATGTAAAACACGAGTATTATGCGTTACATTAATAATGGAAAATACGAAAAATATTACATTATGCATTACTGAAGTAATGGGTAAGGCAAAAGTGCTCCATTATCCATTACTACAGTAATGGGTGATGCGAAATACTTCCATTATCGATTACTAATATAATGGGAAATCCGAAAAACGTTACTTTATCCGTTAACGAACTTATGAATAACACAAAAGTATTCTATTACCCATTACTATAGTAATACTATAGTAATAAAAAGCAGTTGTATTTTATTTACCACGTATGTGACATTCTGCTTATTTAAATCATGAATATGAACGTTTACAAGCATTGAAATTCGATGAGGTTGAACTTCCCACCGAGATAGCGCATACAAAGCCGATTCTCAGCGCTAACCAAAACCATCCGTTGAAAGGAATCCTCATCTTCCGTCAGAACCCTCGACATCCTTGCTGGCAGGAATACTGAGAAGCTATTTTCCACGTCAACGATGTGTCTTGCCGCAAATTTCGTTTTAATTTTCCTTATGTTGGTAATCTTGTATTCCTTCTCAACTTCAAGTTCTGATAACCTTTTCGTTGGCAGGAAACCTTCCAGACGTGCCACTTTGTTAATTTTTGAGAAGTCCATTTTCGCACAGGTTGGATTAAATCTTCTCAAATCTATTCCTACTTTCAGTTCACGTTGCTTCTCCAAACTCAAGAAATTGTGACAGTAAACTAATGAGAGAGCACCAAGCTCTTCCTTATATAGAGGACACCCTTCTTAAGAGTCTGAAAGAATTTTAATTAAGTAAACAATTCATGGATCTACATTTCGGCAATATAAAAAGGTTTGCTAAATTCTTTGACATCAAAGATCCGCCGTCTCGATGCGCAATTCCTCTCGAATAAATAGTGCACATTAAATTATTGTAAACAATTTTTTCGGTAACATACAAAGGACGATAGAGGCGAAGGAGGAACAGGGGGATTATGATGATGAAACATCATCGAAAATTCTTCGGTGACGTATAAAGGGTCATTCGTCATCTCCAGCGATTCCACACGCCAGCCCGCGGGGCGTATGAAGGGAAAGAGGAGAGCTGCCACGAGATCGCAAGTGCAAAATTCGGTAACGTACAAAGGGTTACCGATCATCTGTTTGAAATCCACCACTTCCACGTGCGAGGTCAATGTATCGTGGATGAGACTGAGGTGGGGTTGCAATAGAAGAATCTAGAAAGTACTCAATTACGGCTGATGTAAAACTTCTGAAATCTACCGTAAAACCCCTGACACCTGAGGTAACATTCCTGAAATCTGCCGTAAAACGCCTGAAACCTGATGCAAAACTACGGCCCCCTTCCGATGACGTCAAGCCAAAGGGGGTGAGCGACGGCGTCAGCTCGTGCGCGCGCACTCTCTTTCTCTCTCGCTCTCCCTCTATCTCCATCTCACTCACTCTTTCATAGCGGGCCCCAACAGCCCTAACTTATATATAAACTTAATATTGTAACGTTCCGGCATTAAACCCCCCTATCCTCTATCCTTTTTCCTTCCCAATCATCAATCTCGATGATGGATACGTCAAGAGCCCCACATAAGAGTGCATAGCGCACTGTGGATGTGCATAACAGTATCTGAGAGAACTCCTTACATCCTAAAAATCCTCAAGAATCCTATCGACCTCTCACAGCGACGCCGATAAAGGAATAAGGAAAATAGGACTTTTAAACTCATAATATTATATAATTCCCTTGAATTTAGTCATAGCGACAATCATGAGGAAATAATATCAGAAATTATTAGCTTTAACATTCTCAGAATCAAAAACCAGTTGGTCGACAGGAATCAAAACAAACAGGTGCCCGAGCGCTATCAACCAGCACGCGCCGAACACAATAGAAATACCAGTAAGCCGGTATATTAAGAAACCATTAATCCCATTAGTCAAATCAAATAGTCAAATCAAATATAAAATCAGAATATTGAATCCAAAAAGCGACGTTAATGTGTGAGACGGATAAAAATCGTTATCCCCACTAAAATTAACGTATTCCTCTCGAGAACATAAGCAGCGGCTTCCTCGATAGGAGATCACTCGAGCGACTTGTGCGATAGTAAGAGTAGTAAATACCAAAAGACAACAAGAAGCAGTAAAAGTAAAAAAGAAACGAGATTATTTAGAAATAATTAGGAAATCTATTCCCTCTTCCAGAGCGAACCAGTGAACAGTATTGTACTGCAAACTGTGGGAACTCATCCTGGGCAAGCCCTGATCTTGGAAAGCATTGTGTCTCCACCCTGTATCAGGAAACTTGTCATCCTTGTAGATTTTCTGCATCTAAGGCATTGTGCTGGAGCTGTCAGTAATCGACCAACAACCTAACATCATTCCGACAAAAGCTCAGCTTCCAACATGATTGTGATTAGTAGCTGTCTGAGTTCCCTACCATTCTTACCAGACCTAAGGAATCATTGTGATAGCCCCTAGTGTCAGGAAGGATATCCCAAATATCTCTGCATAGTTCTGCAGCGAAGTTATTGTAATAGAGCTGTCAGGATTGTAGGCCTACCTAACCAGAAGGTTTCAGCTCCCAATATCATTGTGATTAGTAGCTGTCTGAATCTGAACCTCTCCTAGAAAGATAAGAGATTCAGAAAACGGGGTTCATTGTGATCACCTGTGGGTTCTGGATCATTATCATCCTTACCCTCAGCTGGCCTACAGTCATCGGACGCATTGTGCAATCTGCTGTATTGTAGTACTGGCTACCGCCTTCCCTCCCCGAAAGATAAATAGAGCGACGAATAAACACAAAACACTTCTTGTCGCCTACGGTACAAAGATAATAGAGCGAGACAGAATTTTGAGAGTGGATGTGTGAGAGAAAGAGGAGAATCAAATAGAATTCTAAAACTCATTTAGTGTGTAACTTATAGGACAATATAGCAAGTTTATTTTATTTTCAACCAAGTGTGTAATTACTTTTAAAGACGCCTGCAGAGTGCACAAATCCTAGATAAAAGTCTCGTGATTCCCAATACCTAAAGATCACGAAACATCTCAACATTAAAAACACACCCAAATTTGGCTGCGATCCTTAGAGATGTCCAAACGTTATTGTGTTTCCAGGCAGCCGATTGAATGATTTTTAAAATTTTTCGTATAAAAATGTTAAAAAATCTAGAAGCTGTTGATAAATCAGTTTGAATTTTTATACCAAAACTACATATTATACAATGAAAACATATACCAAATTTGGCTGCGATCCGTAAAGATATCGAAGAGTTGTTGTGTTTCCGGACAACAAATACAGATCCAAACAAACAGATAGAAATGTCTAAATACGTATTTTCTCCGTTTATAACGCGCCGATTACCGATAATATTCCAAGTCAGCTTTGACAGTTTTTCCATAGCGGAAAATGCCCCGAACGAGCAATGTCGGGCGGCAGGGATTTCGATTCTTGTGAATGGCGGCATGTAAGACTTTTGAGACTTACGATATTCGAGGCTGAAGGCTTATGAAGACTTTGAATATTCAAAGCAAATAACAGGTGTCTTTATTTTAAAACCGTAAAACACGGCAATAAACTTTTTTCACAGACCGATTAAAGCGATACCGACACTAATATTTTTAATTAAAATATTTTAGTATTTTGCTACCAATATCAAATCTATGTTTTTGTTACTTGGTATTTAGCTACCAACACCAAATTCACCGTTTTGTTATTTGGTATCTAGCTACCAACACCAAATTGACCGTTTTGTTGCTTGGTATCTAGCTAGCAACACCAAATTCTCCGGTTTGTGACGTCGTATAACGGCCATCGTCAGCGGTGACTGGGATGGTGAACATATTACGAATTATCCGTATAGAGGGTACTGGTAAACCGCTGATATTTTGGCGAATACCCGCCATAATTTTTTAGCAATAACAATTCGGTATACGTCCCACTAGCGCGTCACTATTATTCAGAAAATAGCGGGAGATAGAGGTAGAGGAAAAATAAAGAAAAATAGGTTTTTAAATAAATATATTGTATATTGCAAGAAACATCAATCGTACAATTTTATTAAGAGAATAATCCTTAAGCATGGCTGTTCTGGGTCTCCGTGATGCTTCGCACGCAGGAGAGGTACTCGCGATTGTACAGGGAGAGCAGCTCCACCAATAATTGATAAAGCGCCGGCGACCACAGGTCTTTCTTCTCCAGAAGCTGCTGGAGATCGACCAATACATTGTCCCCGGAGGCGTCATCTCCGCGGCGGTCGAGTTCCGCAACCAGCATATCTTTGCAGTTGTTAGCAGTGTTGGTGATCTTGCGCATTCTGTTTATTTGGAAGGCCACGCAGCGCAAGATCGTCTGGATATTGAGGTAGGACACCCTCTTTATCACGACCACAGGCGTGTACGCCCTGGCTCTTATAACACCCAAGCCGTCGTTACTAGTAGACACCGGCATCGCCGGTTTGAAAACAATAGCCCGCTCACCGTATGAGTATGTGAAGACTAATTCATGAGTGGCCATGAAAATAGAAGTGTTGAAATCCTTGGGTACCTCCTGGATGTTATCCTCGACGATCAAGAATTTGCCGATGACGGGGAAGTGCTCGGTGACGATGGCCTATTCGCTAGATTCAAACTCCACGCCGGAATAATCTTGATTAACGATGCGTATCACAGGCGATAAGCTTTCCGAACGAGTTAAAGAGAGACCGGTGATTACTTCTTCAAAAACGATCGGTTTAGACCGTACACAGTGGACAGCAGTTCTTGCTTCTTGTACATGACTGTAGTAAACGCTGTTATACGATCGGTGCGATGGTTTGAGCAGTACTGTCTAATGCGCTATCTAAAAACAGGCCATCGAACATGCCCCCACCACCACCGTCACACCCCATTTTCATAGGATACAGCGAACAAAGAGACTATGATCATGTCAGAATACACTGCTGATACAGCAGAATGCATCAGAGATAACGAGACCCTGATACCCTATAGCGACTGATTCACTGCTCCGTGCATCTACATCAGCGTTAACACGATCCGGAAGTATCCTGTAAAAAAAAAAAAAGAAAACACGCGGTCGCGGCACCTATGAGCGCCCGTCCATGTACAGTCTAAGAAGAGCAGTAGAACCGTTACAGTTGTATACTCAAAAATTTATAAAACTACATGAAGCAGAAATGGCGACCTACGACGACGACGAATTTTTGTGGCATAGGTGTATACAGAAGGCGACGACGTGGGCCCTGTATCGCAATGAAATCTATCTACATCGCATGAAATAGTTGTACGAAACAAAAATGATTAATCTTAGGCTACTATAATACAATCTTGGACCCTGGAGTTCCTGGCCGATACTTTTCGACTCTCCCGAGGGACGGTAATGCGTCCCGTATTTAAAACACGCTAGTTCTACACTCGGGACTTTGTGACGTGCATATTAACGTCACAATATATATATTGTGACGTGGTGGATTGCACCCGTTGAATCCTCGACGGAAATCACGCCGGAACGCGAAAGTAGCGAAAGGCCACGATAAAAGTCCGGGCAGGATCCACCGCCTGCAAGGGCCTCTTGAGACCTATGACACGATACTTTATTATTTCTTTTATTTTGCCGTGTACTCTGCCGGAGTTCGTATAGATCGCTCGCTCGCCGTGCCCGAGAAGACGGGATGTGAGAGAAAGAGAGGGAAGAGCCCGCTGGGGTTCCTGGAGGAGGGAGCTGCGATGCACGCCGGTCGACACTCGCGCTATCTACAGAGAGCAGCTCTACTGACCCAGGAGGCGCGCGCAACGCGTGACAGCTGTGAAGTCACGCGGCAGCAACGCACCCTGTCAAGCTGAGTCTCAACCACGACGATTAGAAGTGGCACGTGAAGCGCCCAACGGTTGAGCACCGCTACCGACCCCTATGGCCGAGTGCCCACCGTCAGGTCGCCCAAACATATTTCCGCGAGTTGGGAATCCAGGAACGCCTGGTGTACCCTCGCGCGAGGACTGATGCTCGCCGTAGGACTGATGTTTAAGAATTGCTCACGATTTGTTATGCAACTGATTAATTTATCGCGATGACAGCTTTGAAATTGGCGCGTGGCGAAGATTTTAGGTTGAAGGATTCGTCCACAGGGCGAATCGCCGCCCATTAGCCTAAAAGAGGGGTTGCTATCCTTCACCCGAAGAAGCATAAGCGAGTACATTTTGACTTTTGTGACAGACGTGTTTTCGTGCAAGATCTTGGTATTTGACTTTGTTGTTTCATGATTTGACTGCGCGTACGGAAGACACGCTGAGGGGAGATCCCTCGGTTCGTATTTAATTATTACCAAGGCACGAAGATCCGTCGATCATCAGGGTTCACTGATTTGAAATTGGATTTTGCTTTGTTATAAGTTTGGATGAGATCTTTCTCCAGTGTTCCGAATTGATCCGTGTCTGTCCGTCCGCGAGGACTGTTGAGATTTTATTTTGGGACGCGTAGAACGCATACAAGTTCTTGACGGTCGCTTATCGTGTTGAGGTGAATGCGAATTAGCCGCGTCACAATTTCGAATTTGTAAGGTACGCGACGTACCAGTTATTATCTTCCTTTGAATTCTAATTATATTATTTCGCTGAATGTTTTTCTTTAATGTACTGTAACGTTTATCGATAGTGCAATTTCGTACGCTCCTTATGAGTGTACGAAATGAGAGGTAGGTAAGTGCTCGGGGCTGGCGTCTTTAAGAATTTAGGTAAAATAAAATAACAAAAATTTATTAAATTATCGGTAATAGGTACAGCAGTCTCGCGATTTGTGTCAATTACAATAGTCAAATCGAAATGTCGGTATTGTAGGAAAGGAGTGTCAAGGATGCGGCCTATATTTGTTTTCTATTCCTATCTCTCTCTGATCTGCCTGTGCGGAACAGAGAGGACCCCTGTGTTAGTCTGTTAGCCCTAATGGCGCTCTGCCTATCTATTGGCTATGGCACTATGTGCGAATTGACTAATCACGGCGCGGATAATCGACAAAGATAAATATGGCGGCAACTGAAGTTTCTGAGGACGATCGCGATGCTCTCCTCTGAACTTTGACTCTCCTTCTCTACGCGATGAGTTCGGCGGAATAGCGAACGCTAGTATGCCGTAATCTCTGACAAAATTCCGAACTCTGATTTTATGTAATTGCAATGCTCTGTCCTCAGCGGGCATAAGTCGAGCTCCAAATACTTTCTCACGAATTTCTAATATACCGACGCGTTATCCTTGCGGATTTAAATCACGCTAGACTCTTTTATACTTTTTGAACTGATCGATAAAAGAACTATCTGACTCTAGGAGTTTCTGATTTTTCGAATTCACAAATTGATTTGCAATGTATTATTTGGCTAATAACAATGCTATTTTGATTAGCGGGAAGCGCTAATCATTTAGCGGATTAATTCTGTATTATTTCACACGAATTGACTTTCGGGATTGATTTTCATCTACCGGCTAGTGTTGACACTAGCCGCGCATCCTTATTGTTCGTTTGTCCCAAGTACGCTCTCAGTACAGGAGTACTGAGAGGCTGATTGATTTGTCACGTTACAGTACCTTTTTTTTCTTTTTGTAATTCGCTTAATTCGGTATTGTAAAAGATCGTCGCGCTTCGCACCGCCATTCTCTTGAATAAAACTGAACCTTTGCATTTTATATCGCAGCGTTTGTCTGATTTTGTGTGTCGCGTGATCGTCTCGACCTATCCGACCTATTGTTCCGAATCCCGCCGCCTCCGTGGAGCTGACTTAGCCAAGTAAGGCTCGAACGAAAGAATCAACTAGAAACGGATACGCGGTTTCCGCTTTGGAACCTGGCGTCCAACAATACCGTAGTTATTTCACGTTAGAAGTTGTTAGCCCATGGGTTGCCTGGAACGCGAAGGAATCGCGTAATTTGTGCACCGGTCAGCCGCATATTTTCCGGTGAGGCTCGATCGCGTGAAATACATGTCACAATATATATTATGATGTGAATGTTTGCAAATCCACACCACAAACCACCTGCAGGAATAGGGGTGTAGAAAATAAAATTCAAACGCTCCAAACGACAGTCCCAAGTCAAGGCGCACAGGTTCCTTAGTACTTAGTAACCAGTCTGTTATCCGTCTTAGAGTTAATTTGCTTTGCCTTGTTGTATGCTACTTGTTTTTCATTCTTTCTTTGGTGTAATGTATGACGCTTTGATGCAACCGCTTGGTGCGAAAGCATCGAAATGATGCGAGGATCGAAACGGGACAACGGGGGAAGGGAGGAAAGAGGAGCTGATTTGAAGACCGACTGTCGCCAATCCGCGTGGAGGGGCCGCTGCAACCATGGACTCAGGAGAGTTCAAGAGTACCCGAAATGGGGCTCCAGCTTTCGTTTACTGGCCGTCCAGCTGGGACGCTTTAAAGTGGTATGGTCAAACTCCAGTTGAGTCGTTGAGTGTACAGGAAAAAATTAATAAAAACGCACAAAAATATAATGATTAGTAATTGAAAATTCTTTTTCTGGATTTTAAAGTTCGTGAGTATAAGAGTGAGGCAATATTATTTATTATTTGTAACTTATTACTGAAACAATAGTAACTCTCTTGACTAGCGTGTTTTCTTCTGCGGCAACGCTGCAAATTCAGGAATATTTCCCTCTCCATAACAGGAATGCACATGAATGTTATAACCTAAATAACCTCTCACCATGACCACGCAGCCACGATATAAGGGACAGTTTGAGAGAAAAGGAAAGATTAAGTGGCGTGAAAATGTTATAGAAAGAAATAAAAAACGTAAAAGAGTACCTGATGAGTCAAATGAAACAGTGGAAATTGAAGGGTCCAGAATTATGAGTGTAAAATCCTTAGCGAAAAACATGTGGCGTTCCACTTCTAATATCCCACATACATTCAGAGAAGTTCAACGAGAACATAGGGAGGGTTTAGCAAGTAGTTTTTTCGTAAAATGTGGACAATGTAACACTATGAAACACGTTAAAACGTGTACTGAAGTACAGAACAATCAAACAAAAAGTCGAACTCAATAATCGATTAATTTTGAAGCCGCTGCAGGTAAGTCAAGTCTGGATTCTCATCCGAGTTTACTTGTTACTGATTTCTGCACGTTTAACTATAACTTAATATTTTACTATTAGCTGTAATTGATGGAGGAATAGAAGTCTATCAGCTTAGTACCATTCTGTCAGAGTTGAATGTACCACCAGTTCTACCAAAGACATTGCAACGTTATGAAAAAGATGTTGGTAAAGCTCTGGAAAATCTTGCTGATGAAAGTTGTTTGAAAGTTATCAAGAAAGAAAAAAAAAAACTAACATTGGAAAGAAATCCCTCTTTAGTAATTGAAGCAGGAAAACCTATCCCTCTCTGTGCAAGTGCTGATGCTGCGTGGCCAAAACCTGGATCAGGCTTTGCCTATGACAGTATATCAGGTAAATTTAATGTTAAAAGACCCGTCAAGAGAAAAAAAAATTAAATAAAAGGTCGATCCAGTAGTTTGAGGAATAATTGCAAATACTAATACTTGTAGAATATTTATGGATTTTTTGTTCATAAAATAAAGGAATATACGCATAAGAATTGTTTACCAATTTTGATTAATCATTATTACATAATTTCAATTTCTACTATTTTTTACTATTTTCTACTTCCAAAATTCTTTATTACTAAATAATAAAAAGAAAACTACTTCTCATATCTCCTACCCATCACTTTCCTAAAAAACTATTTTTCGTGATAGGAGTAGCAACTGCTGTAGGAAGAGAGACTGGCAAATGCTTTGCCCGTGGTAAGAGGAATAAAAATTGCACCTTGTGTCACCTAGGCCACACTCAAGAGGATCCTGACTGTAAGCGTAATTGGAATAAGAGTGCTAAGGCTATGGAACCTGATATTGAAGTAGAGATCTTGGTGAAAAATAAACAATTTGAGGAAGAGAATGTAGTCCTGGGTACGCTTATCGGAGATGATGACAATTCAACGATGATGCAAGTCGTAGAGAATCGAAACGTCCAATAGCCAAGTGGTCGGACATAAATCATGCTCTAAAGCAATTGAGTAAAGCTCTCTGGTCAAACAAAATTAACCGTAAGGTTACTGATTATTTAAAGTATAAGTTTGGATGTGCCGTAAAAATGAATAAAAATAATGCCACAGCTACAGAACTAAGATTAAAAACTATTGTGGCACATGCCTTTGATGATCACGAAAATTGTGGGTCCTGGTGCAAGTATAAGGATGATCCAATAAATTGTAAACATAGATATTTACCTGATGGTGAAGCTTTAGTGGGCGATTCATTGAGGACTACACTGGAGAGAATCATGGAAAAATTCTGGAAAAATGCGGATAAACTGACACAATGTGGATCACCGCAGATTGATGAGAGTATCAATGATATAATAGCCACCAAGGCTCCTAAAAACCATCATTACGGTAATTCAGAAGCATATAACTCACGCGTGGATGCTGCTACTTTTCAGAAAAATGAGGGTACCAGTTATATCATAGAATTGAATAAAAACTGTCAGGTATCTCCAGAGAAAATTACCCAAAGCTTCAGAGCTTCCAGGGATTTCGTGCGAGCTAAAAAATCAGAGAAATAAAAAGAAATGGCATTTAAAAGGAGAAGAAAGGAGTTGAAACAAAATAAATCCACTTAAAGAGTGGCTTTACAAAGGAAAGAAGGAGTCACCTACTCGACAGCGTGTGCAATGAATCGAATTGCAGAATTCGTTGATGAATCCCTGTGATGCATCATTACCAGCTGATATTACTTACGTTTATTTCGATCTTGAAACAACACGACTTAGTACACAAACTGCTGAAATATGTCAAATTGCTGCAAAAGCTGATGTTGAAGAATTCCATATTTTTATAAAACCCTTCGACGGTATATACTAAATATATTACAGAGCTCACTGGCCTGTCACTGCATGATGATGCAATGTTTTATGGAGACCAACAAGTGAGCACACTAACTCTGAAATCAGCTCTCCACATGTTTCTTCAATTCCTTCGTCGTCTTGGAAAGCCTGTGATTCTATTAGTACACAATGGCAATCGCGCTGCTGGTAAGAGATATACGCAGAACAGATTGTTGGTTGAGTTCAATAAGCTGATTTGTGGTGTCATTGACACCTATTGCTTACTCAAAAAATTATTGCCAGAACGTAGGGCTAAAAACAAAAATTTTAATCAACCTGATCTTGCTCGTAGTTTTTTGGATCCAGAGGCAACAGTTGGAGCACACAGTGCGCTAAATGATGTGATTATATTACAGAAGATCATCAAGGCAGCTTAAATTTCTGATGAACAACTGAGGGCTGATATCAAATGAATGTCACTGTTACAGAAAGATTTATTAACACCAGTGATACAGAAATCACTTGAATGTTTACAACATTTATTGAGTAAAGGCATGATAACAAAAATTGCAAAGGCAGGTATTTCCTTCGAAATTTTGCATCATGCATTTACTGAGAAAAAAAGAGCAGGGTGTTGAACTTCTACTACGAGAAGATGTTGGATGACACCCTAGAGTGACAAATACCCAAAAAAATAATCGCTAAAGTGATAACTGGCGTAAAGAAATGACTGCAAACGCTACCAAATATTTATATTTAAATACTGATTCCAAAATATTTCCAAGAAAACAAAGTCCTTATAACGAAACCAAATGTCTCTAATCGAATTATATAGAACTAGTAAACTATTTTGTGATAAAGAAAAGTCACGTCCAACTTCACCAAATATTCAGGGTCGATGTCGAAAGCTTTGAGAATATTTAGATGTAAGTTATTTGAGTTTGACAGTAATTACTAAGAAAAAGTTATTAGTATTACGATTTAAACAGAATATGTTTATTTTTGAATGTTATACGGTTAACTGCACGTTTTGAGGAAAAAAGACCCTTAAATCAGCCAAGTGCTTACAGTTTATGTTGTTCCTAGGTCTTCAAATATTGATATTCTAGTTATTTGTGGTTGAATGATAGATACTTGCTAAATGAAGTTTTTATTCTTCGATGTTGTAGTTAATTTAAATTTGCGAAGTCAATTTGATGTTTATCAGGTTTAGAAGAGTTATTAAACTCTTTTCATACTTCTTAATAAATTTATAAATTTTTAATTATCCTTTCATTAAAGAACTTTCAGCGCTTGTTCCTTTGATGGCAACTTATTTCCGTAGATTTGAGTATCATAGTCCCCAAGTAAATAAGTAAATTGGTGTAGATTTCGTCTTAGCGCCATTGTGGAATGATGGATTAGGATAACATTGCATGTTTGTAAAACCAATTGAAAAACGTGGCGACCAATCAGAGCAAATCAAAACTTGAAACAAAATTGCTGTTTTTCAACATTCGTGTTGTAAAATTAAGTACACGTGAAAGCACAAAGTCGAGGAAAAGGAATGAGGCATTCATTTATTCACTGATTACAATGAAATTTTCACATGGGACGAACAACAGAAGCAGTTCATTCTGCAAATCGTCAGATCACCCAGAGACGAAAAAGGAAACGCTACTTCAAATTTGTGTTTAGAAAATTGAAATAAAGTAGATTATTACTGTTAATTCTTCTTATTTATGTATTTATCTTTGCAGTGGAATTCATAAAACATACATCCATAATTCCACATATGATTGAACGTGCGTAAAGATACTCTGATCATATTTAAAAGATCCCTAAATCCTAACATAAAAAAATTATAGTTCACTTTTTAAAATCGAAATTATCAAAAAAATTGTACTCCTTCAAGTTTGTATATTTAAGCCTAATGATGATATTCCCATATACAATGTTAAAAAAGACAAAAAAACATTGATAAAGATATTTTCGATGCTATTGAGCATCACTAGATAATTTAAAAAAGTAACATCATATCTATATGAGTCAATCCATAAAAAAAATTAGGGTCAGGGGTGGTGATTTTTTTTTCCTTGTTGTAGTACATTTGTAAAGTAATTTGTGTAAGTTTCAAATTTGTATACCGTTAATTAGTCCCAGAATAAAATATTGACTGTGAAGACCTGAAAACTCCATGTATTTTAAATGGGAAACTTCAACCGTCGTGGGGGGAAGGTAAATGAAAAGCAAAAAATCTGAAAAAATTCAAGGATTATTTTTTATTTATTTGGGAACGATTTGGGAGGCGGCACGAACGAAATTCGATCAGACCCTATTTAACGACCACCCTAATATACATAATGTTTCTTACAAATACTGTGTTCTGCTCCACCCCGACCACACTTACCTCCTTAGGATAACTACAACAACAATTTTACCGACCGGAGGTCGTTGCATAATTACCGACTGTGATAGGGCCCTGTGGCTGTATGGCGAAGAACCGTCACAAGGGCGAGGGGACCGGGGAGAGGCGACCACATAGACGAGGGGGTGGCGTCCAGATAGGTGAGGCCATCGGGGCAAGGGCTGAAGACCCGGACACATAGGCGAGGGGGTGGCGCCACAGTGCGGCGTGGGGGGAGCGGAGCGCGGTGCACTGTATGACTGATAGTGCTGTGGTGGGGGTTTGTTGTGGCGCCCAAGAGTGGTCTGTATCTACTAGTGTTATATAAGATTGTATTATTTCTGGATTATATGATTATAAGAATGATTAAGATTAAATGGTTATAAGAATATGATTTGATTTGACTATTAATAATTATAAGGCGTGGAACGTAACACTATATACTGGATAATCTATAAACCTAATTTTAAACAAGACTATAAGTAGGATCCTTTCAGAAACTTATCTAGATAATATATTGGTTTTTCACTTTCATTTAAAATAGTTTATTATTACCATAAAAACGCAATTTTGTAAGATTGTTATGACTGTAATGACTGTAATGACTTTTTATGAATATAGTATTAACATGTCGTATTTATTTATGATATACAATATGAAACAACATTTATAGGGCAAATTAATATTGTAGAAGGACCATGAATTTGAACAATCGTGAAGTTGACAGAAAAATGTGCCTGGAGGGTCAGGACTATAAAAAAAAACGAATAAAATATTAAGTGTTTTTAAATCTAGCCAATTTGAATACATATATTGATTAAAGTTTATTGTTTCCTTACGTGGTTAGATTACATTTATCACTTAAAATTAATAGTAAATCATACTGATTACATTAAATTTACGTTTACTTTAAAAAAATTATACAATACATTTTTCGGAGTCGGCGAAGTCGGCGTAGAAAATTTTTCAGAGATTTAACGTACACAGAAGTTGTTGGCCAGTTTTAATGATAAGAGATTTTACGTGATTCGCATGCAAGATGGGGCTGCAGATTTCGATGTAACGTTGGTATGCTGTTTGACATCCCTTTGGAAGAATGCGGCGAAGGACTTTTAGTGGCATATTTTCTGCCAGATGGGTAAGTATTTCTGTTAAACAACAAAAAAATGAGAAATTAATTAATAGTGTACGGAATAAATCTTCAAGAAAAATCAACCGATTTAATTGTAGAATGTATAGTGTTACGTCCGGATGAGAACCTTCAGTCGCACTTCATATTTTTAATCTGTATTTTTTCTGATGCGACGCATTATGCTACTTTCATGTTATGTATTCATAACAAATGATAGTCCAAATATTAATTTTCGAAGAATCATTCTAATCCGTCACTCACCTAACGAAAACACATCAGCAGTTATCTTTCGCACCTCTGTGACAACCGAGATACATGCATCCTATAGATATTATAATATAAACTAAACAGTGGTCACGCGCCTTGTGTGTGACCCGAAAAGCTATTGTATAAGGAAGAGGTTACAAAAGATGAACATAAGTTCAACAAATAGGGAGTAAACTCTACCTAGTAATCAGAGCCTGACAGTTAGTCACAGGTTAATTAAAAGTTATTATGTCTTCGCGACATTATTAAAAGGGAAGATCAGTTTGATCGAGGAAGTTTCGGGTCAGCAGTCATAGAGTCAAGTCAGGAGTCGGAAATCAAAAGGTTTCAGTCAAATGACAAAGTAAATCACTCACTAGATATTCAACTCAAGAAAAGATCTCAGTTCAAATTCTATATTCAATATCCAGGTCTTTAAATCTTTCTAAGTCTTTTGCCGCCGATTCCGAATTCAGCTTCAACAACTGAACATCGTATTGGAGATTTATTTTATCAAACGTAAGTAGTTTTAATTCACATTTAAAAATTTAAGTATAGTGAGACGTTTCGTGATTTTTGGTGCCTTCGGAATCACGAGACTTTTACGTAGGGTTTGTGCACTGGGCAGGCGTCTTCAGAAACAATTAGACACTGGAGTTATTAAAATGAAAGGTTATGATATATTGTCCTATAAATTACAGACTAGGTATCCTTAATGTTTTATTTTGCTCTCTCTCACTCACGCTCACACACTTTATAATTGTTTTTCATTTGTAGCGTAGGCGACAAGAAGTGTCTTTGTTTACTTATTCTCTCTGCTAGCCTTTTGGTTTGGAAAGAGGTAGCTGGATCCACAATACAGCAGATTGCAC
>JASANN010002670.1:0-15650 GCA_031762395.1 Calameuta pygmaea | reverse complement strand
CCCCCCCCCCCCCCCCCCCCCCCCCCCCCCCGCAAGCACTCTATAAAGTACTCACGCAATCCTCTGAATCCGCAATAATCCAGATCGCACTCACTCACTCTACACTCAAATCACAGCTAGTAAATTTCGCACTCCACTTAGCATGTACGCCTGGCTCGAAGTGGCGAATTCTTCGCGCTCGTTGGTCCTCGTGGGCCTCCAGGGCCTCGCTGATTGGTGGATCCACTGGGCTGAGAGGGCTACGCGCTCTGGCATTGGTTGGCAATTCCGGCATGGCAGGGCATTAGTGGATTCCACTGTCGCTGTCCCGTCGGGCCTTCCAGGGCCTCGCAGACGGGTGACACGGCGCTGGCTTCGCCAGCGCGCGGGCTGGCTGTCGCGCGCCGAGCAGCATGGCGGCTTCCAGGCCTGTCGAAGATCTTCTCCCGGGCATGTCCTCGGGGCTGGATCCACGGGAGTCTCGATCAGCTGATCCTTCTGCCCATGCCATCCCTGCCTTCCGCTGCCTCGGCAACGTAGCCACTCTCGCGATCCTTCCTTGGATGACTGGTGTCCTCGTAGAAGGTCCGCGGTGATGGTCCTCCAGCTAGTGCCCTACGGTGAGGGGATACAGGGAGGGAAGGGTGGAGGGAGGGGATCTAAAAGCTAGTTACAATCATCCTAAAAAACCCTCACTATAAGCAATTAACAATACCAAATAAACGCAATGTAACATTTTTGTTACAGTATATGTCGGAGCCAGGCGGTTGAACTCACTGTCAGGGGTTTCATGGTCGTTGACCATGACAGATTTCCAAAAATGTGAATACTCACTTATGATCCGATATTGTATTTCCGATGATCAAATATTTTTACAAGGAAACAGCCCAGTATAACTAGTATAACACTCAGAAAGCGCCGCAAGTTTGTTTTCGTCGGATCCGTCCGCTCTGTCCGCGTCCGAGCGTAAGAATCACTCTTTAGACACTAACAGCCTTGTTCACCACACACCTCGTACGGTAATATTCAGAAGAATTTGATTGGCTAAACAGCTACAGTCCACCAATCTAACAGTACGAACGTAACCAATCCCAAAAACCCCATGCCTAAGCTGTCGATAGCTTCGCGCTTCCATAAATCGGGCGTCGCCACATTCGAAAGCAGGTGCCCAGGTCCAGGCTCCGACATATAAATTTAAAAAACCACTGAAAATCCCAACTCTAAGTACCGGGAGGACAGTAAGTCTATGAGAGCGATAATGCGCTTCTTGGCACAATGATAAAAGTCTAAGAATATTACGAGAACCACCGGGCAGCGGTAGGCCAAAGATCCATCTGCAGGGCACACTTTTGGGCATTCAGTAATAATATTACACATGTAAAGTTATTTTTTACTTTTAGACCTTTATATATATTCGATGGTCTTATAGCCTCCAGCATGTCCAATTTTACCGTGGCACATTTCAATTAATGCTTATCGATATTTTATCGGTACTATTAGTCTACCTTGTCCAGTAACTCTATGTCTAATAAAAAGTAAACCCTTATATAATATTAAGTTTATTGGGTTATCTTGCATTTCGATCCTATGTCCAATTGCAATACATTCCAGGTCTGTATTTTGATCACTCATCATTGAAATCATTAATTGCGTGAATTCATTTTTGACTTTCATATTATTCACAATTTAAAAAAATCTTCTTCTAAAGAAGAATCCCCCAAAAAAACTACGCCAAGTTCAGGAATACTGTGAATTCCTCTAAGAAAAAGTATTGAAATCATATTGTTGAGGCCAAGTACATAAGTCACTACATGTTTTCCTATTATATGATCGAGCACTGGCCCATCATTTTAATTGTATTTTCAAAATTTCCTATAACATTTTCGCTGCTCTTTTACATTACTACTGCTTCCCGTATTTAATTATGATTTAATGTTGATTTAATAATTAATGAAACTTCAGTGATTCCTTATCGAGTACTACTTGGCGGGTCCGTGCGTTTCTTGATATAAATTTGCGTTCATTATGCCAGCCATCAAACTCAAAACCAGTGTTAACTTTCTATGTAGAGCGTATTAACAATAACTCATCAAAAATAATCACGGTAAAAGCTTAATAACGAACATATAGCATTAGAATACTATTAGTACGTTCAAAGTAAGTATTATACTTTGGAATTCCTGGCACGAACACCCTGGACTTTCACATCTGACACCTAGATACAAGAAACTATGAAGCAGAACACCCAGACACCATGCACTTCCACGTCCGATGCGTAGATACAGGAAACTACGGAGAGGAAAACCTGGACCCCTGGACTTCCATATCTGACATCTAAATTCTGGAAACTACGGAGCGGAATACCTGGATACCCTGAACTTCCACGTCCGATATCTAGATACAGGAAACTGCGGAGAGGAACACCTGGACATCCTGGACTTCCACGTCCGCCACCTAGATACTGGAAACTACGGAGAGGAACACCTGGACATCCTATATCTCTAACAACTGTCATCTGAAATACGAAGAACTATGCGAAGCACACACATACGTACACCCATACACACGCGCTCTATATGAATGCTATTAAACTCTTAATAATTCTACACTATTGTGAAAGCAGCCTTATACTAACTGGAAATTCGGTGTGAGCGGTAGCTTCACGTACAAAGTACATTTGATTTTGTTGTGTATTCGTAAATTTCCAACACCATTCAGAGTATAAATAGGTAAAGAAGGCAAAGCAGTTAGCGCCATCTATCGTGTAAAAAAGTAGATGGACGTGCGAAGACGACGACGATGACGACGACGACGTCGGACCTGAAATAAAATCATGTCTCTTGCCATGTGAGTACGCCCTGATCTCGTACACTAATCATATTGAACTTGGTGACAATCGATTCAGAAAAATGTGGAACTCACTGATTGGACAATTAGCTTATTCTCAATATTGATGTATTTTCTTTTAAAGAAGATATTAAGGTGCTAGAGTAACTTGAGGTTAGCACAGATGGTATTACACTGTTCAAAGAAGTGACTTTATCCACACAAGTACCAATTTTAAAAAAGTGTGGAATCAGGAATAAAGAAAGAATTAACGCGACGAAGAAAAGTAGCACCAACTGGAAATTAAATCAACATATACTGGATAGAAAAGTTTGTTTTTGGACAATGATAAAGCTATTGGCGTATTGGAAGATTTCGACGTATATGTATGTATAGTGACCTATTTCTTGGTTAGTTGCAAGAACATTTATCGCAACGGGGAGGAGACGCGAAAATAAGGAAACACGTGCTAGAATGCTAAAGAATATAATGACTAAGACGCGTATTAAAAAATAAAAAAGCTTTAAATAACCAGATACCAAAATTCTTCAGTGGATTGGAATATGATAAAGAAAATTCAAATCAAATGGAAGAAAAAAAACAAGAAAAAGAAGAGAATGGAACAGAATTTATAAAAAGACGAAACATAATCAAAGCAGACATTTTAGAAAATTAAAAATTGTGTGCTTTAACCAGTCAAGTTAACAAGTTAAAACATTTAAAATTTATATATTCATTTTATAGCTAATGATTAAAAACACGTATGACAGAAAAATTGATTAAAATAATTCTTGAATGATCTCTCACTAACGAAAAAATTTGTACCCAGGACACTACGCGGAATTCTCCTAATCTCCAGCGAGCTAAGGGACGATGTCGTTATAGGCTATTACGTGTGATCCAGGGTATTGTTTTTTCGGCTTCAATTTGGACAAAACATTAAACAGAGATTACGTAACATCGAGGAGCCTGGACCTTTCCCAACGTCTATCGTTGTCCCTAATCTAATCGCATACATGAACCGTTTTCAAATTTCAAAACTACTGGTTAAGAAAGAATCACCTACGCAGAGCAGACAGAACTTGTTACGAAAACTTGAAAGTTTGGCCCTGCCAGACGGTGGAGACTCGTGTTTGGACTATTTTACAGCTTTCGATTAATATCGAGATTTATATCTGTTTTTTCTGTAAGAAGAGGATTTGGACGAGGTATTAAATAATGAATTTCTTCTTGAAGAAAAGCACGTTTTAACTTTATTGCTCTCAACTTGCATGCACACGACACGAGAGGCGACGCTACAACTAACTCGAGCTCGTTACATTTTCTTTCATTGCTGTGGCCCAGACAGTGGCGCCACCGCTTCGCTCTTATTTCTTCCCCCACTATTACAACGCGACAAACCTACTGCTTCGATAGACTATTCACCCGAATTCTCGGGATCGTTTCTGTAAGGGCCTGTGTATTATTAAAATCAACTTAACGTGGAGACACGAGTCGGCACGAAAATTCGTCGCTCATAAGATATCAGAATCGGTTGCTTACCGAATATAATGGTCTTCTCTTGTACTTGATCGTGCTAGCCAACTTGCTATTATACGTCGAACATCTTCGTGCGTGTTAGCTGTTGTGGCCCTGAATCGTAACGCTGACTAGCGATGAAATTTCAAGTTGCGTGCGACGTGCCAATGCTGCGTGCCCCTCTTTCCAGCTAACTTCGGGTTGGGCGTGCTAGGGTTATTTCAGAGGTCTTCGTATTCTCTCGGTGGCTGATTTTTCTTACTGCAATGGCTGCAGTTCAAAACCTCTAGGGTATTAAGATTGAACCCTCCCTCCAACGTTAAAAATTGAATTTCGTAAATTATGTGCTATTATATCCAGTAAGTCCGTAAGTCCAATGTGAATTGAGTTAAATTGGTGAAAATATTTTTTTATATAATATTTTTGTGTAACAAATATTTTTGTCTGCTAAGCTTGATCCAGACGTGTCCGCCAATCTTGATTCGAGGATAATGTTCTAAGCTTCACTTAGGCTTGTGACAAGCCTAGATGCCAATCCTGGCCCAAGCCTTATTAGGATTGGTCCTATGGGGATGTGATTGAAGATGAGAATTCAAACTGTCTTGCTCAATTTTGCTTGCATATAACGTTGTTTTAAAGAATCTCGTCTTGAGCGTTTGACGTTAAGTTAAATTGTTATTTCGAATGACACTGTCTCGAACTGACAAGCGAGAATGAGCGACAATCTCCAAAATCATACTCGCGAGCTGCGATATCAGGGTTCAAAATTACTTAAAGAAAAGAAAATGAAATACATACATTCAGTATTGTTGCAATTAATAAGAGTATACTCAATTCAAGTTAACTGAAATATGTTTGATGGAACAAGAATTTTAGTTTCATAGTTGGATTGGACCCCGTATAATTTCGAAAACAGGTTATATTCCATCTGTCAGAATCGGAGTCTGATATCGCAGTCAATAGTGATGCTCATTTTTCGAATTTGAAAATCAGCTCCTCGAGAAAATTTTTATATCATGAATATTCTCGGCTGTCACAACTTCTGTCTAGGCAATAAGCTCCAAACATTTTCCTTTTCTAGTTTGGCGACCGGATTTCGAAGGTTGTTTTATTTTGAGATTCGGAAACTATCACGAGTTCGAGAAACGAGCGAGAATCTCGAATATCGAGATTTCAATATAATAGCATCGACGCAAGACTTAAACTCGCTTTCAAATTCAAGAATGAGAAAATATGTCGCTATATCCATGATATCGAATTTTTCTTGACGAGGTGACTGATAAATTCGAGAAGCAGGTCTCGGAACTTATATAATTCTGAGCTCGTTTCGCTTGCCCACATCACAATGGTGTAGGTTTGGCCCAGTTGTTATTCCTACCTGGGTCCTCACGAATAATTTATCGTTACGAAGTACTTGGATGGTAAGCAAGTAACTATGCTTCAACATCCACCCTGTTCACCCAACTTACGACTGTGCAACTTTTATTTGTTCACTAAAATATTAAGTGTAGTGTATTTGAGGTGTCGTAAATAAGGATATTAGACCTGTGTAGAGCAGGTCTTGCTAGTCTCTTAGCCGGAGGTGTTCTACCCGCTGAAGGAACGCATAAGCATACCGAATTTGCTCTATTCACACTATGTTCACGTGTGCCATAAAGCCACGCCCATTACATATACTTAATACATTACGTTAATCAAGCTCAAAGGAACCCATTTTCTGAGTGTTGAGGAGGTGAAGAGAAAAGTGGAGTAACTTTCAAAGATACTAAAAAGGAAGACTTCCACATATGCTTTCAATAGTGGCAATGCCATTTCAATCAGTATATAGAAACAGAAAAGAACTATTTTGAAAGAGATAGCGGTTACTTTGTTAAAAATGCCGTAATAAAACAATTAAATAGAATTAGTCTGGTTCTTATAGCTATGTCACGTAAACATTGAATATTAGCAATAGTTGGAAATTAAATATGGTTATCATATAATGTGTGACGTGTTTTCTGAACTCGACACTGATAACGTGAATCCGAGAGCTAACCTACTACGCCATCTTCAGCCCTCCACCCTCCGTCCATGTATCTGTATTCCAGGCGGGTGAGGGCCAATTCTTATTCCATCGAAAACTGACGAGCTGGTATGTCCTGGGAGTTGGGGTGGAACAGGCCCAACTCCACCAAAACGAGAGCTCTGACGGAACCTTTCAGAAAGACGGTAGCTTAACGGATCCTGTCCATTTTTGGGGACGCGTGAAATCGAGAAACGCAACCGTAGGTGCTGATCTTTGGGGTCGCGTAAAATCAGCAAACGCAACTGGAGGCACGAACGGGAGCGGACGGAAACGGAAATGCACGGCCGCTCAGGCTGCTAGGTTACGGTAGAGAGGGTCGGAGTAAGCGTCAAGCAAATAGTGCGGAGGGCAGAGAACAACCGAACTGGACCGTAAGAGAACGAATCGGAAGCTAGAAAATCGGAACCCCTTTACCAATTAATAAATTGGGTGTCCTTGCTGGAGCTGATTTAGCTAATCCGTGGAGGCGGAGACTGTATCCATATGACATTCGGGGGGGGGGGGGGTGGTACAACCACACTGCACAGCACTGCATTTCATGAACATACACGGAAAATCAGTAGAGTTTTCTCAGCTTTAAGAAAGCGAACGCGAGAATTACACGACCGAGAACTTTCAGAACACTAACTTTCCTGCTAACTTGAGCCCCCTCGTTGGCGTCTCAAGATAGACTGCTTTGACAATAGCCAATTTCGAGAACAAATCATTCTGATTGGTCGAAATACTTTTAATCGGTGACTACTATCCCCTTCCTCAAGTCGTCCCTTGAAACTGTATCGAGAGCGTCTATTAAATCGGTAACGTAACAATGTGGGAGATCCTCCAGGTCCACTTCTCCTGGGCATTTGCCGAAAGCAGGGCTCAACATTGTTAACTCAAGCTAAGGAGTTCTTCTCTTGCCCTTAACCATATCTAAATCTCTACTGCCTCTTTCCCAGCCTCTATCAGTTGAGGCACCGGTATTGTATCCGGACTTCTGACAATGCGTGTGGACGTCCCTTCGGGTGCTCTCCTCTGCCAGGCAACTCGTTTCGTGAGCATTGGCGTAATTTTACAAATCTATCCGAGAGTGTAGCTTCTGAACAGGGTGGCGATTCAAAGGGAGCCAGAAAGCGTGAACTTTATCCGAAATTATAGCTGAACTTATCTCGTGACAGCGAATGGAAAATCATGTCACAAATGATAACAGATAGAAAACGCTGCGTGATCCCAATAAAAATAAAATTTCCTGTATGATTTCTATTGAATAAAATAAAATTTAATTGATACAAATATTACAATCTAGGTATATTATAATAATAAAAGCGAAAATTTAGTAAAAAAAGTATAGTAATTATCTTCGAACTCTCGGTAAAATGTGACTGCAATGAACCACAGTGCCGTGGTGACAATTCGATTTTTCGGTAGGTTAAAAATCTTAACAATTCTTATCGGTTACTCATCTATCTTTACTTATGATTTACTTGGTTCTGTCTTTAAGGAAATATAGAGGATGTCCTACTCTACTTTATACACCAAAGTGCCTTAAAAACAAGGAGTTTTTAAGACATATTTTGCATACAAAATTGTAGGGTTTTACGGGGGCTAGCAAAATGTCGTATTGAATTTTTGGTCTGGGGCTCAAACATGGTCCAACTCAATTCTTCTAAATGACTACTCCCATTTGAGTTTTGTATTTTAACATAGACCATAACAGGTCCAAAAAGGCTCCGATGTTTGTTTATCACTTTTCTTTGATATAATTCTTCACATTTTGTTCTTAATTCGTTTTATAGTTATCTCACAGATTTCTGCACTTACATTGGACCCGAAAACTAATTTAGGCCTGGAACTCAATTCAGGCCCAATTAAAAATACGCATTTTAGCATAGAATACAAAACCATCATCGACAATGAGGATTGTCATTCAGAAAAATCAAGTTGGGCCTCGGATCAAATATTAAGTCAGACTTTCGGTTAGCTCCCTCGAAACTCTATACTTTTCGTTTGAAAAATTTTTCTTAAAAATGTCTGGCTTCCGAGGGATTTAAAGGTAAAAGTTAAAGTAAGACACCCTGTAGACACTGTATACAGCAAGTTTCGTAATGCGATAATAACATCGTCGCAATTAGACCTATACTAGTAACCCTATCGATTCTCAAAATGAAATTAATTCTTTGAGCAGCAGGAAAATACCCATGAACCTTATAACGAATTCTTTTAATAAGGACCCGAAACAAATTAGAGTCAATAATATTTAACAATGAAACATAAAAACATCAGTCCATAAATTAATAAGACTATTTAAATTGTAACTCTCGAATGAAGACCAAGCAACAACGTTATTACATCTATACTTCACATTCATTCACATTCATTCTTACATAATATTTTACATATTTGACAAAGAAAAGAAAAATATGTCCCTATAATGTATATAATTTAAAAGCTTATCTTATTTGATATCCTTCGTGTACGAGATCCAACGTGGCGGTCGTCAATTGTGAATTAAAAAATCAGGATTGGCTCTGTAGCGTCTTCAATATAATGGTACGCTCACTGCACACGTGGCTCTTCTTTTGAGAATAATTTAGTGTCACTTCTTCTCCTTTGGATAATCGCATTCCTGGGCCCTGTTGCCTGGTGATTGAATATAACACGCGAATAAAATAAAATTTTATGATAACGAATATAATATTGGTGGGGATTGATAGATACCTGGCTCGTCGACTTGACACACGTGTCACCTTAGACGGTTGTTAGTCAAAAGGGACGAGCCAGGATATCTTCCACTGAATATGACTATGCAGCGCAAGAAGGACGAAAACGATATTTGCGCGATCTATTGCCAAAATTCATTACGATGGAGCTATTAGGACCCGTCGGTAATTTGTCACAACCGTATTAAGAAGGACAAAAAAAATGCTGTTAAATTTTTATGAAAGTTAATACATGGGGGTTTTTTGGTTGGCTATATACGAAAATGGAATAAAATTAATAAAATTCAAAATACTGGATCGAATATGGTGATCCAAAATTTAGGAAAAATGTTAAAAAAAGAAAATTTGTAGAACATATATCTCTCATAAGTTTTAGAACCTGTAACGTTTTTCGATAGTAAAATTTCGTTCGCTCCTTATGAGTGTACGAAATGGAAGGTAGGTAATCGGGGCTGGCGTCTTTAAGAACTTAGGCAACACAGGGTTAGATGGTGAAATAAAATAACAAAAATTGATTAAATTATCGGTGATAGGTACAACAGTTTCGTGACTTGTGTCAATTACAATCGTCAAATATCGATGTCGGTATTGTAGGAAAGGATTGTCAAGGATGCGTCCTATATTTGTTGTCTATTCCTATCTCTCTCCGACCTGCCTGTGCAGAACCGAGGAAACACCTGTGTCAGTATGTCAACCCTAGTGGCGCTCTGCCTATCTATTGGCTAAGGCACTATTTGCGAATTGACTAATCACGGCGCGGATATAGATCAAAATCAATATGGCGGCAACTGAAGTTTCTGAGGTAGATCGCAATGCTCTTCTCTAAACTTTGACTATCTTTCTCTACACGATGAGCTCGGCGGACTAGCGAACGCTAGTATTCCGTAGTCTCTGACAAAATTATGAACAATGATTTTATGTAATTACGATGCTCTGTCCCCAACGGGCATAAGTCGAGCTCAAATACTTCATCACGATTTTATACTTTTACTATGCGTTATCCTTCCGGATTTAAATCACGCTTACTTATCTGGTCTTTCTAGACTTTTTTGCCTGAATCAATGAATATCGAAATCGATTTGAAATGTATTACTTAACTTAGAACAATCCTATTTTGATTAGCGAGAAGCGCTAATCCTCTATAGGATTATTTTTCTATTATTTCACACGAATTGACTTTCGGGAAGTGTTTTCCATTTATCGGCTAGTGTTGACACTAGCCGCGCGTCCTTATTGTTCGTTTGTCCCGAGTGCGCTCTCAGTACAGTCGTACTGAGAAGTTGATCAATTTTTCACGTTACAAGCCATTACAAAATCCTATTCACAGGAAAGTAGAATCCTTTAGAGCGCAATTTAAATTTTAAAATTTGTATTCACCGACTCAAAAGAATAATACACTTTTGTTTCATAGAAATTCTCCAATACATTTAATTTTTCATCATTTTTAATTTTACAATTTTTACCTCAATTCATATTCAGCGAACCAGAAAACTGGTAAGCATCAAGTTTCATGAAAATTTTACTAATTAGAGAAAAAGTAAACAATGTGCGCATTATGACGTTTAATGCTGCTGTTGGCGCATCATTTTTGCACGTCCTATGGCGTCAATGCCGCCAAAGGGGTAAATGACTTCATGCAATGCTTGTGTATCTCAGAAATTGAGTAAAACAATTTAACTAAACATTTATATATTAATTTTAATTTGCAGAAAAAATAAAGAAGAGGTATGATAATCTGGGGCATACTGTCCTTATGGTCAAGCTGGAAAAGGATAGAAGGGGCTTGGGTATTTCTTTAGCCGGCCACAAAGACAGGAATAGAATGGCTGTTTTTATCTGTGGCCTTAATCCTAAGGGAGTGGCGCATAAAACAGGTGGCCTTCACATTGGTGACGAAATATTGGAGGTTGGTGTTCTACCTTATATGCTTTATATTTGATATTTATAAAACTATGTCCATTTCACCGTTCACTTTTATTTGCATTATGTACTATAACATCGGAATGACGATTCCATAGTTTCGATACAGTAGGAAATGAGAGCCCAAGTAAAGCCACCATACCCAGTTTTAGTTGGCCTCTTTAGGGTCAAACTTTTCGTAATTTTATCTCAGTGATGCCCAGTTGCGCACAAACCGAATTGGATACAAATGCGAATTTCTGCCTTCTGAGCGACCTTCTATCAGTAAATCAACGATATTGTGTTATCTTTACCTGACGGAACCTTTTCAGAAATTTAATGCTCTCTTCAGACGATATACTTATCCACTAACCTACCCAGTCTCCGAAATTTGAATATTCCACCCTATCCTAACCTTACCTAACCAAACTTAACGTAAACTAGTGTTAAACCACATAGTATAATAAGATATCGTTTGTATATAATTTTATTCCATCTATTTAAAAGTGGACAGAATTTGCAGTAAAAAGTCATTTGTGTCAAATTGGTCTGTGCACCAGTGGACCCCCCTCATTTTATTTGGTGCAGGCTTGTTACCTAGAGCCAAAATTGTTGAGAGACACATGATTATGATGACAATATTAATTCACGAACTTATAAGATATCTAAGGATTTTGAATCTTTATTGAGGGTGGCGTTATACTTCTAAGTTTACTAGTTAAAATTTAGTAATCCACAATAAGGAAGAATTAAGAATAACTGTAAAATACCAGTATGAGCATTGCATTGAGTGTGGTGATAATTATATTCTGAAATCTGGCTGCTGAAAAATTGAAATTATAAAGGAACTCGACAGATCTGGGTTTTTCCTGGCAGGATTATAAAATTGATCTTAAACAACGTATTTTCATAGGGTTTTAGATAAAATAGGAATCAGATTGAGAATTCACTTTGCAAATAAAAGATTAATTAATAATAGGAGATTTTAAGAATTGGATGAGTCTGGATCAGAATAATATGAATGCAATATTTGCATTTTAAATAGAATTAAATTTTACTTAACTTCTAAATAATTTGCGGGAAATTCAAACGTCAATTTAAAATGAACTACTACGAACTTACGAATGTGGGAGACACGTGGAATTTTTTAAAATAACTTTAACATAATACACTTGTTTAAATCTACTAATTTATTCAATTTTTTATATATTTATTTATATTATATATTTAATTATTAAATTATTATTAATTGTACTTGTTTTAATTCCTATAGAAAAAATATTAAGAATATTTTCATAATTTCTACGTATCATAGAGTAATCAATTTTTAACTTTAATTTACTGTTTTATTTTTCGATTTAATTCAAACTCACAATGAAATAGGTAAATTGTAAATTTTTTAAAGTCGGGAGCACATCAGTTGTGAAAAAAGGAAACTAACCGGAAAATCTCCCAAAAAGTCTAAACAAGACAGACTCGGGCAACATCGATTCTCGAATTTCGCGCAATGAGTGCACCCGATCCTTATTATAATGAATATTTTTTTCTTAATGTTTAATAGTGTTGTCGAGGTTCTGCCATAGTTGAAATATTCATATGTTGTTCGCCTACTCATTGTCAGTTTCATCATGCTTTAGGTTTTCTTTTTTTCTACATAGCCATGGCCATACTTGGATAATTTTCTGGGTCATTAAGACACTCATCTTCTGTTAACAATTGGCTAGGATTGAGCAACTTGTGAACTGTAGATGATTCGAAACATTTGTCGCTGAATTAGTGTTCCTCCCCAGTTACCTTTGCTAAGCTTTGATTCTGTTCTCTATTACATTAAAAACGTACTTATAACATAATATCGATAAAAATGTGATATGTGGGGAATTATTACACGTCTAGTAAAGTTAACCTTCCGCGTTAAACGTGGAAATTTATATTTTTTTGTCTAGGGAAAGTTTCTGGCTGCTGTCCTATACAGACCCGGTCCTTTAGATTATCGTTAGGATGATTTATTGGTGTATGGTCTATTTAAATCAGAAGATTAGAAGTTCCCCTTGAACTAATGTGAATATATTGTTACAATCCAAATGTTACTAATAGTGATTAAAAAAAGGAAGATTTGCAATACTGTCTTCGCTTTCATTTTCATTAATTGATGAGTAGGTACGTTATCGATATATAACTGTGGACGCTGTCAAAGCCTCGATGTTCGCACTTTGTCCTCGTCACAGCGATCGGTCCATCAATCTTTTATAATAACACTTAAACTACATGACAATATTATTCGTGGAGGAAATCAAAGTACTTATAACTATCCTCACGTTGACCGATAACGCTACACGTACAACTGTTTTGGCTCGATACGACTTTATCAACTTACAAACGACGATATGTAACAGATTGCGGAACTCTCTTGAGAATTATAGCCACCGTGTGATGCCATAGTATGGAGCTATTACAGACCGAACTATGCATTTTGGTGTGTTTAGAGACTGATTTGCTCTCGCTGTTCCATCCTATTTTCTGCTGAAAGTTGGTAAGCAGGCAGGGGTAAATCTTATACATTCAGCGGCTTTATTCGTGCGAGTGAATCCTGCATTTTTTGGTTCGCACGTTCTAGGCACGTTCGCGGTGCGGTGAGACCGGAAGGTATGTAGCTTCCTCACATAATGTCGCGGTAGGCATCTCCGGACTCGCGTGATTCCTTCGTTACCGTGTATTCCTTTATTTGCGTATATGAGAAAAAGTCGAGACCGAAAGCACGGCATGTGGCACAATATAGCAACTAGAAATACAGAAGGATTTTCGATTTGCATGAAAATTAATTTCTGGGAGGGTTTAGGTCACTATATTGTATCTATCATCGCATTCAAAGTTTCGGTTCATTATTTATATTAGACCAACCGTACTTACGCGATTTTGTGAATACTTTCCATTTTATGAATTTCACAAAAATTTTAACAGGGAGACATTCTCAAAGAATCTCATTATCGGAATATCTAAAAAGTCGAAAACGATTTTTTCCAAATTGTGAACTTCCTTGGTCTCGTTAATTGTAATAGTTGGCTCATGGAGGAACTATGTCCTGTCCTATTCGTAATCCAAATCCAAACTTGCTCGGGATAGACGGTTTCTCCTGGTTTTTTTCTCACTATCCAATCTGTAAAACGTGAAGAAAAATCCGAGGAAAAGAAAAACTGTTACTGTAATTTTAATAGAAAAAACTACTTTCCAGGTCTTCCAAAAGTAGTTGAGGTTGGACAGTTTCAACTCTGACAGAACCTATCAGAATAGACGGTAGCATAACGGATACTTTTGCTTTTTGGGTCGCATGAAATCGAAAAATGCAGCAAAAAGCGTTAACTTTTCTTGTTTGCGTAAAATCAACAAACTCAACTGGATACGCAGACGCGAGCAGTCGGTACCGAAAATGCACAGTTGCTCAAGCTGTGTACATTATTACAGATGGGTCGGAGTAAGCGTCAAGCAAATAGTGCGGAAGGCTGAGAGCCAACGAACGAGTACTTAAGAAAACGAATCTGAAGCTAGAAAATCGGAACTAGAGCTAGAAAGTTTGGTAGGGATGACTTTGTTACTCTGAGCTATTTCTGAGCTCTCCTTATCACGAGTTTCACATTTCCCGCCGGCATTTCTTTGGCTCCTGTCATCGACAGTTCATGAACTCGCTGATGCCTAATTTTCATATAGAACGAAACATCCGCGGGAAGCTACATTACGGTAGAAATCTCCAGCACTTTCAGTTTCAAAGTTTTAAATAACACTTTTGCCAAGGTGAATAGTTTCAATATATAGAAATATGGTGCACGAACATAAAATTAAGTGTCCAATCCGTAAAATTTTTCAATTATTATTTGTCAAAATGTTTGGAAATTGAATTTTGGCAAATGTATTACAAACATAGGATCGTTACATGTACAATATGTTATGCCTGGAGTATCTTTAATAATGTGTAGAAAGTTATATTTCTTTGAGTTATAAATTCTTCGAGTTTTATATTAGAAATAATTACAATTATTATCATGACAATCAAGATAGTCTTAAGTTTCAATTTCACATATTGATTGCAATTGGTATTCCATAGAATTCAAATGATACATAAATTTTAATTTTAAGATATTATTTCATATTGTGATATATCATTTGGCTTGTGCTTATAGGTAAATGGAACTGTACTTCAAGGCAGGTGTCACCTGAATGCCTCCGCGCTCATCAAGGGTATGGCTGGTACGTGTTTCAAAGTTATCGTTCTCCGGTAAGTTTGTCATTTCAGATACAGTTACATTAAATTTAGATTATGAACAGATTTCATGTCTTTTATAACTTTTAGTAAGTTTTATTGTTGGGCAAATCGAATTGTATCTAATGATGTTTCGTTCATTCATATATGACTATTAGATTTCTCCGATAATACATCCTACCCAAAGTTACGCCTACTGATTTGAGATTCTTAGACAATTTTCTAAACTGGCTGTGTTGGCTCAAATTAATTGAAATTATAACTGATATTTATCTTAAGTTAATTAGGATACAAACTTAAATAATGAAAATTAGTATAGCAAGGGTAGTTCTACATATACAGTAGTGCGCAATTGAAGTGGAACACTTGAATTTTTGTGTATCTCTGCGAAACTATGACCGATTTCAAAAAA
>JASANN010002669.1:0-16975 GCA_031762395.1 Calameuta pygmaea | reverse complement strand
GGTAGATCAGGTTCAGAAGTTAAACTCTGAAAATTACGATACGTGGAAGATTCAAATGAAAAGTGTACTTCGCTACAATGAATTATGGGGGTACGTAGATGGAAGCGTCGCAAGACCTCAACAAAACTACGATGAATGGACCATAAAGGATGACAAAGCTCTGGACTCAATTATTCTCAGTGTACAGCCTGACCAATACAACTACGTTAAAAGGGCAGAAACCTCTGCAGATGCATGGCAAGTACTGAAAGAAAAATATGAATCTAAAAGCCCCATGAGGCAGTGTGTTTTATTCAAACAACTATACCGTTTAAAGAAAGCATCAAATCAAAGTATGACACAGTTCATAAATGAGTTTATGAATATAGCAGAGCAGCTTGAGGAGTGTGAACTAAAATTGCCAGAAAATTTATTGTCTATTTGGTTATTGAATTCATTGCCCCATGAATATGAAACTTTGTGTATAGCAATTGAATCAAGAGAACATATGCCATCCTTGGAAGAATTGAAAAACAAAATACTTGAAGAGGAGTCAAGACGAGCTGAAAATAAAAAGGAAAAGGAAGGAGATGCAGAAGAAGCACTATTGTCAAGTAAAAGTAAATCGCATAATAAAGTAACTCAAAAAAATACCACACAAAATGAACAAGGAAAGAGGTTTGAAGTCAAATGCTTTACACGTGGTAAATTGGGACACATTGCCAGGAATTGCAGATCAAAATCAAAATTAGGAAACAGGAAAACAACACAGGATGCATTTACAGCCAGTGCTTTAAGCACAACCACAAGAAGAGCAGGAATTTGGTGCTTGGACAGTGGAGCAAGCACACATATGTGCTACGATGAGAAGAAGTTCAATAATTTGGACAACAATGAGAAAACAAGAATTTATACAGCTGCAAAAGATAGTATTAATTCACAGGGACGGGGAGAAATAAATATAAATATAAAAACTCCCAAAGAAACTAAAAGTATAAAATTGCAGCAAGCAATGTATGTTCCAGAATTTAAGAGCAACTTATTATCTGTATCAAATATTACGAATAATGGATATTCTGTAGCATTTTATGAAAATCATGCAGTCGTGAAACGCAAAGATGGATCTACAGTAATGAAAGCAAAAATGGAAGATGGATTGTATGTAATAAAAGAACATCAAGTGCAATCAGCTATGATCTCTAAGCAGTGCAATGAAAACCTAATGAAATGGCATCAAAGAATGGGCCACTTAAATTTTGAGGACGTAAGAAAACTCAAAAGTAAAGAAATTGTGAATGGTCTAAAAGACGAGTTTGATAATGAAAATCCAGTATGCGTAGTGTGTATGAAGGCAAAAATTCATCAGCTACCATTTAAGAAATCAACAAGAAGAGAAAATGATGTTTTAGACTTAATACATACTGATATTTGTGGGCCATTTAAAACTTGCTCTCTAGGGGGAGCAAAATACTTTGCAACTTTTATTGACGACAAGAGTAGATACGTTGAAGTAGCAATTTTAAAGAAAAAGTCTGATATTTTCCAAGCATTTAAAGAGTATAAAGCTCGCGTTGAAAAACAGACAGGTCGTCAAATAAAGAAAATTCGTAGTGACAATGCCAAAGAATACTTATCGCACGATTTTAATGAGTTTTTAAAACAACAAGGTATTCAAAGAGAGTTAAGTGTCGAGTACACTCCGCAACAAAACGGCGTGGCCGAACGCGCAAATCAAACCCTAGTTGAAATGGCGCGTTGCATGCTGTTGCAAGCTAACTTACCTTACACATTGTGGGCCGAAGCGGTGAGCGCAGCCGCATACATCAGAAATAGGTGCCCAACCAAAGCATTAAATAATGTAACTCCTATTGAAATATGGACCAAAAAGAAGCCGTACATAGGATATTTTAGAACATTTGGAAGTCGAACCATTGCACTAAATAAAAATAACAAAGGAAATAAGTTCGCAGCAAGAGGCGAAGAATATATCTTAGTCGGATATTCTCAGGAAGCAAAGGCTTATAGACTGTGGAAAAGAGGACCAAACCAAGTGGTAAAACGAAGAGATGTACGTTTTATAGAAGATATTCGAGAATCAGCGAACTCCGAAGAGGAGAAACAACCAGAATCTAAATCGGAATATTTAACTTGTGAAATAACCGAGAATTCAAAAGAGCCCATACATAAAGATCTAGAGGAGGAAGAAGAGCAACATGAAATGTCAGACGGAAATGACTGCCAAAATGATTCTGAAGATTCACAAGAAGAAGAAGAAGATATAGCAGGAGAAGAACAGGACATCAACGAATTGTTGGAACCTACTCCACGAAACAGAGGTCGTGGACGACCAAAATTAGAAAGGACCGGACGACGCGGTAGACCGCGAAAATTGTACCATGATGCTAATGTTGCCAAATGTCAAGAACATGAGGTACCCAAAACTGCTAAGGAAGCGATGAACTCGCCAGAAAAATTGTTCTGACTAGAAGCTATGAGATCCGAGTTCGATACGCTAAAGGAAAACAATACTTGGAGATTGGTGAGTAAACCGTTGAATAAAAAGGTATTAAAAAACAAGTGGGTTTACAGGGTAAAGCGAAACCAGGATGGGAGTATTGAAAAATTTAAAGCAAGGTTAGTTGCACGAGGGGACCAACAAATACCAGGACAAGATTATGACGAAACATTTGCGCCAGTAGCGAGATTTGAGATGTTGAGAGCGTTTTTGGCCATAAGTGTCCAAAATGAAATGTTTGTCCACCATATGGATGTGGTTTCGGCATATACCCAGGCTGAGTTGTCAGATGAAGTATACATGGAACAGCCAGCATTATTTGAAATAAAAGGACAAGAAGATAAAGTATGTAAGTTACAAAAATCACTATACGGGCTAAAACAGGCAGGTCGCGAATGGTACAGTAAATTAAATAAGTATTTGATAAGCATTAATTTTAGTAAGTCCGAAATAAATCCGTGCGTATACGTTCACAACTCAGATGGAAGTGACGTTATAATAATAATCTATGTAGACGACTTGCTAATAGCCTCTGCTGATTTTAAGAAGTTGAAAGTTGTAAAAGACTTACTGAAGAAGCAATTTACAATGAGTGATTTAGGACCAGTATCAAATATCTTAGGTATTCGCGTTGAAAGGCAAAGTCAAACAGGAAAGATAAAGTTAGATCAAAGTTTATATATAGAAGATTTACTTAAGCAATTTAATATGAAAAATTGTAAAGCTTTGGAAGCTAATTTGAACCAACAATTAAAAGATTTAAAACCGCTAACAGATTCGGAAATCAGTGAAGTGAAAGAAAAGCCATATCGGCAATTAGTAGGGAGCTTATTGTATTTAGCAAATACAACTAGGCCAGATATAATGTTTGCGACGAATTTTCTATGTCGTTTCTGTGAAAATCCAAGAATCATGCACTGGAAAATGGCGAAGCACGTATTGAGATACTTGCGAGGGACAACTGATTATAGTATTAAGTATCTAAAGACGAATGAGTTATTGCAAGCATATGTTGATTCAGATTGGGGCGGAAATTTAGAAGATAGACACTCATGTTCCGGATTTGTAATATTTTTGGGCGGAGCACCAATAAGCTGGGGAACTAAAAAGCAAAAATGTGTAGCGCTGTCCACTATAGAGTCTGAATACATAGCTCTTTCGGAAGTAACAAAAGAAATCGTATACTTGCGAGAACTTTTGAAACATATGAAACAGACAAAGTTCATATCCAAAGAGACACAAGTATTTTGTGATAATCAAAGTGCGATTTCATTATGCGTGAACAATGTTTACCATGCTAGAAGCAAACATATCGACATTCGTTTTCATTTCTCTAGAGAAGCCCAGGAACAAGGGCATATCAAAGTAGAATATAAACCTACGAGCGACATGGCAGCTGATATATTGACAAAATCATTGCCAAAATTGAAACACGTAAAATGCGTTAAATTATTGAAGCTATCTAGTTAAAAGTGTAAAACAGTATAATAAAACATATATCCTGTATGTAGACTTAGTTTGAGCCGACCCACGAATTAGGGGGAGTGTTAGAGTTTTCATACTGGCGCGCCCTTTTTGTTAGGAATTCGCGGATCGCTCTAGTTCTTTTGTGTGTAGTAGGTTGGCAACTATAGATTCGAACGTAACGTACTTTTAGACGCGACACGAAGTTATAAGACAATGATGTTTCTCTTTGTAATATCTTGAATTAAATAAAATATCCGAAAAAGAACACCATCAGGATCATCACAGTGTAAAATTTTCAAAAAATCGATTTTTTATTTTTTGCTTTTATGTCGAAATTCGAATTATTTCGGTCGCTACAGCCTTTCTTAGAAAAGGGTAGGGGAGGGTCAGACCTGGCCCGGACGGAACGCCAGGTACCCCGGCCTTGTTATTCCTTTTGTCCTGTCCCTATTTGCATATGCACGTTTTTACCTGCGGTGATTCAATCCTACATCTTCGCCAAATTGCTGCCAAAAACAATCAATTCGAGGAAACAGAAGGAATATTGTATGGGCCTGGCATCGTCGATTGATCGTAAGTAGACGATTTATTTGAAAATCCTGCACTCCGAACTTTAAACACGTTTTTCTCGGAATGGTGTTTTTCAAAACGGTTGCCACTCTCAAAGGAAGAATTTTCAAGCTATCCATTTGAAATTTTAACAGAACATTCTTCACGTCATTTCTTATGTTGCTGTGGAAGCTTTTTTTTGAAATCTTTCTATTTTGTTTTATGAAAAACTGTCGAAAAAAAAGGCTAAATTGTATACGTTTTGTTCAAACCGGCGCCATTTTTTCAAATTTCACTAACAACAAAAAAGCCTCCATAGGAGCATAGGGGCTTTCCTACAGATTTATAAACCATTTGAAATTTTTGTTTCAGGTAAAATTTGCTCTCGCAATCCTGGCCGCCATTTTTTTCCATTCAATTTTTCAGAAATAAAAACAACGTTAAACAATACATAAAGAAATTTTAAAAAATCATTTTGTAAACTTCATAGGTGCTTCAATTTGTAAAAAAAAATTTAGACCGATTACCTTATCCCATCCACCTAAAAAAAATTCGCAAAAATCGGCTATTTTTCGGGCGGTCACACTGTGATGCACTCATAAATTTAACAATATGCTGAAATATGCTTGATTTGCCGCCAAACTTATTGAAGAAAGAGCTATGTTTTTAAACGTTAACGAAGTATGCTTTCCTCTGTCGCTTTCAAAAAAACATTGCCAGTGCGAGGACGTTGCATTCATAAAATGTGCATGGTGTGAAAACAATTTATGTTTTTCATGCTTTTATGATAACTACCATTCGAATAAATGCAAGGGCTGTACAGAAAACAATAGTGATAGCGAGTAATAAACAATAATTGTACACCTAACAATACGCTGTGAATCTTTATAACTTTTTGCAATAAGCCAGTGTCTGATAATGAAAAATAAGAGTGTTCCAATCCACTCATTTCGTACGTAAATTGATAAAATTGTTAATAGATAAACATGAGTTGTCGGATAGCAAAAAAAATGAATTAATATAAAAACAACACTAAGTGTGGTGAGGGAATCGAACCCTGACCGCTTGGGTGGTAGTCAGGCGCGCTGCTACCGAGCTACGCCGGCTTCTCGAAAACATTGGCAACGGTACAGATATATCAATAGTGCTGTGTTTTTCAAACCGGTTTTTCTCGAAAACGGCTCCGAATTGAGTCCTGCGGATTGGCCTGCAGTTTGTTATTACAAAGTACTTTCCTACCCCAAAAGGGCTCCGAAATCCGTGACGCCAAGCTCGCGCCCTCCCCTTGTTAGACGTTTTAGTCCATAGAAATAAAGATGGAAGCTTAGGCCATCAGGTGTACCGCAAACCTATACATACCGATAGATAACTCCACGCCTCCTCACATCACCACCCTGCTCAAAAAAATTCTGTCATTAGCTCCCTCATATATCGGTCTCTAACCATTTCTCAACTACAACATTTCAATGTAGAAATCAAAGATGTCAACCAAGCCCTTGGTAGGAATGGATACCACAGCAAACAAATTAACCATGCACTACAAAAGGTACAAAACAAAAATCCATCCCCATCTCCCAATGAACTAGCAGAGCAACAGGAACCCCCAAACTCGTTGCTCTACCGTATCTTCAAGGTACAACAGACCTCATCAGCAAGGTGCTACGGACCCCCCCCCCCCCCCACAAGAAGATTGGACAAATAATTCCCAGCACGAAAGACCGTAGACCACCATTGAGTGCCCCAGGAGTATACAAAATTCCCTGCCCCTGTAGAAAAGTGTACATAGGCAAAACCGAGAGGAAGATCAGTACACGGGTCAAAGAACATCAACGGTGTACCACATACGGTAATTTTTCTCAATCTGCCCTAGCTGAACATTGAAAGGACACTGGACATTCAGTGGAATATGCAAAGACACAATGCTAGCCAGTTTTACAGGTTACTTCGCTCGAAAACACCGTGAAGGTCAAGGTTTCGATATTGAAACATCCAAATAACCTAAATAGGGATCTAGGATATCAAGTATACCCCATCTGACACACCGTCCTCCCGGTTTTTTCTTTTTTTTCTTTTTTTAATTGATCAGCTGATCAACTAAACAACTTAGGACCGGCTGAAGCACTGATCCGCATGAGCAATCATAGGTATATTAAGACTTCCTAACAACAGGGAGCTTCAGTATCGGAGCCTTCCAGCCCTGATGATGCAGACTGAAACGTTTGCGAAACAGCGGTATGAAGCTGAACACAGACGCGGCTTCCATCAGGAAACCATGAGTATTAATGATAATATTCGCCGCGAAATCCTAAGATCTCAAATGCTCTGTTTTCATTTATATGCACGTTAGTCCGGATAGAATCAATGACTGTATTGATAAACTAAACCAAGAGATAGCACTCATTCGAATATAGGCAACAGTGACCAATCTCAGTCTAAACATAAATAAAATGGAAGTAATTGTTTTTGGCTCAGCTAGATATTTAAATGCTATAGATCTCAACGAACGGCACAAAATACAGATTGCAGGAGCAGAAATTCAATTTTCAGAATCGGTGAGTATTCTGAGTATGGCATTAACCCCAAACTTGTAGTAGCATGAGTACGTGAACAATTTAATGAAAAAATACACTGCCAACTATACCAACTTAAAATTTATCGGAATCTCCTGCCCACCTTATTAAGGATTAAACAGGTGTCCATGTTAATACAGCCTCACATAGACTCTAAATGTCTATGTTTATATAATAAACATACAGGCTCATCTATTAGCCATCTATGGCATTGATTTCAGTTATCCCAGGGCTCTTTTAACGTACGTTTTGTTGATGACACAATTTCTTTTAAAACTTTTTTCTACACTGGTCAATATAAATAGTCAAAGGAAGCATTTACGACATGTTATGGTTCATTGCTTTAAAAAAGGTAATAGTCAAAGGATACTGCAGACTAGATTTGTAGGGTTTACGGGAGCGGTGCTATGACTATTACGACCATCCGTAATTGGTTTAAGAGATTTAGAGTTGGTAGTTTTAAATTTAAAGATGAAGACCGCAGCGTCCGCCCAGCAACGACGGATACGGACCTTATCAAGGCCATTCTCGCTGAAAAGCTGCGGTATAGTATGCACGAGGTACTGGATGCCACTAACATTCCCAGGATAACGGTACATAATCACTTGATCAGGATGGGATATGTCAATCGATGTGAAGTTTGCGTTTCACAACTATTGACGGAGACCAACCTTATGAATCGCGTATCGACGTGCGATTTGCTTCTCCAGCGCCCTGAAAGAGATCCTTTCTTAAAGAGAGACGAGACTTGGATTTTATATAAAAATGAATGAAATCGATGAAGCACTTGGTCTAAGGGCAATAGAGCTTCAACTGTCGCGAAGCCTGGACTTCACCCGAAGAAAGTTCTTTTGTCCATTTCGTGGGACTGGAAAGGTGTAGTCTACTACGAGCTCCTTCCTCAAGGTGAAACCATCAAATAGAATCGTCGAACCGTCGAGGCGTCGTTTTTCATCACGACAATGCAATATCGCATATTGCATTGGATGGAAGGCAAAAGCTGTTACAGCTTGATTGAGATGTTCTCCATACTCCTTAGATCTTACTGCATCAGATTATTACTTGTTCCTGCTATTAGAAAATTCTATCGGTGATAAATGGTTCCAATCCGTAAATAAAATAAAAATACACCTCGAGGAATATTTTGCAAGGAAGCCCCAAAAATGTTGAAAAGAGGGAATAATGAGGTTTCCTAAGAGATGGAAGAAGGTGATAGAGCAGAACGATTTATATATAACGCAATAAATCAACCTTAAACAATAAACATCGTGTACTCATTAACGTTGGTGCGTTAAAGTCACCGGGAAACGGTGCATTGGGCGCACTTAGGAAACGTGCAGGTTGTAAATCAAGTGTTACGCCTGACGAGACGTACCGCCCCCCCTCAGCCCCCTTCTACCCTGCCACCTTTGATCTAGCTCACATTAGAGCCTAGCGAAAGTGCATCACCTCAATGCCAGGCGTCCACGCAAAAAGAACTCAATTTTTGGCTTTTCGTTTAAAGCATGTATCTAGTGCAAGTGTCTACTCTAGGGTTTGACCAGGAAACTCTTTCCAACAACTGAATCATACAATTGCTGAGCATCCCTCGGCGCTCCCTCCTCTCTCCTCTTCCTCCGAAAGAGACGTGTCATATCGAGCTCCTCAATTTTAACGCAAATGAAGTGGTTTTTGGAGTGTTTTTCAACCTAAATGTGTGTAAAATCTATGTCTGAAATATGTGAGAATCGAGTAAATAACCTATGCGTGAGGAAAGTGATTCACTTTGGGCGAAATACAAGAAAATCTGAGAAAAAAGTTCAATGATTGCAGTGAAGACAGGTGCCGTATTCTGGTCACGTCATCGAGATTTCCGCGATAATATGGCGAGTAATAAAAAATATAGAATTAGATATACTGATTAGGCAAACTGTAAGTGAGGGACATAAACAAAATAAAAAAAGATCTATTAAACTTTGTGCCACAAAACACTCAAGTTGTACAAAGTAAACCAAAGAGCTATAGTCAAGCAGCTAAATCGGAAAATATCATAGTAAAACCAGTCCAGGGACAAGAGGGTGAGACCAGAAAGAAACAGGTAAAAGAAAGAATTGATATCAAGAGCATGCATATTGGAGTCACAAAATTAAGAAGGATAGAAATGGTGCGGTCATATTGGAATCTGCCAAAAAACACTTACGTGTAAAAAACTACGCCAAGTACAGGAGTGCTGTGAATTCTTCTAACAAAAAGTATGGAAATCATATTATTGAGGCCAAGTACAATAAGTCACTACATGTTATCCTATTATATGATCTAGCACTGGCCCATCATGTTAATTATATTTTCAAAATTTTCTATAAAGTTTTCGCTACCCTTTTACATTACTACTGCTTCCCGTATTTAATTATGATTTAATGGTGATTTAATAATTAATAAAACTTTAGGTGATTCCTTATCGAGTACTACTTGGTGGATCCGTGCCAGGAATTCCAAAGTACTTACTTTGCACGTACTAATAGTATTCTAATAGTATATGTTTGTTATTAAGCTTTTACCGTGATTATTTTTGACGAGTTATTGTTAATATGCTCTATATAGAAAGTTGACACTAGTTTTGTATCAAATTTATATCAAGAAATGCACGGACCCGCCAAGTAGTACTCGATAAGAAATCACCTAAAGTTTTATTAATTATTAAATCACCATTAAATCATAATTAAATACGGGAAGCAGTAGTAATGTAAAAGAGTGGCGAAAACATTATAGGAAATTTTGAAAATATAATTAACATGATGGGCCAGTGCTAGATCATATAATAGGAAAACATGCAGTGACTTATGTACTGTGCCTCAATGCTATGATTTCCATACTTTTTGTTAGAGGAATTTACAGCACTCCTGTACTTGGCGTAGTTTTTTACACTTAAGTGTTTTTTTGGGAGACTGCTACTCACTATGCTCATTTGAAAAGATATCTTTAACAGCTTATTTCACGTGGTTTACAGGTAACCACAGCGACGGTTGTGGCAAAATATTGCAATAAAAACTTCTACCGTTTCATGAATCACTGTTTCGGATGTTCCTCTGTGGCCGTGCGCTCTCATTTACTCTAGTCTCCATGACAGGATTATTCACAGCAATCGCACCAGTTGAAATTGGACGTGAATGGATAATTTTATGAATCAGAGCAGGCATCATTAAAGAAATGAAGGTTGGCGTCGTACAATAGATTTTATCATGAGCTTCACATTCCTTCATTTGTTTAACAAGGCCACATTATCTCGATTAACAGAATTGTTCAATCGCGTCCAACTTCAGCTGGTACCGCTGGTTTGTCGTAAATAACCCTGTAGATATCATACACACTGATGGCACAACTTTATTCTGTGGACATACATTTCACTCACAGTAAAGAGGTTAATACCAATTTTTTGTAAAAATCCGAGAACTTTTTTCTGTGCCAAAATTGGCTGGAATTAACAATCTTAGCTTCGCCAGTTAAGAAATTTAGTCATTGTAAATTTATCCAAAAGTACTTACCATATTGGAACATCAACGATAATTTCAACGAGAGTTTCGAAAAACGCTTCGAGTCTTACAACCTGAGACTGTCCTTGATGTAACGGTTCTTGTGAATGTGCTACGGCCTCAGCGTGTTGCACCATTTCTTGCTCACCTACTGTCTCTATAAGGTACTTGAGAACACAACGCACAGCAAACAATGCATTGTACGTTTGCCAAGCATACAGAATACTGAAACAAGCAATATGTATTATTTCACTGAATATCAAAAAGCGAATCAACATTTTTTTATATCTCATATTGCAACATGATTTGTATATGTTATACATACTATTAAGGAGAGAGTCTGATCTAGATTTTTTTTCGGAAAAATAAAACTGTAAAGTTAATCGCTTTCAAATGTTACAAGCAGGTTCATTGACATGCAAAGAAATTAGAAATAGTCTTTTCAATTGAATTTCTAAATAATTATTATCATTATCAGCCGCAGACAATAGTGGGGAAAAAGCATTTAAGATCATCGTTAGTAGAAAATCTGGAAATCCATGTCGTTGAAATAAAAAAACGTAACGTATTTTCCTAACTCGAGACCAATAACGAAAGATCCGAGAACTAACCTACGGTACCTTCCGCCGTCGACTGTTCGCTCATGCATCCGCAAACCAGGCGGGCGCCAGCCAATTCTTTTGTCACCGGGAACTGACAAGCCGATATGGCCTGGGAGTTGGGGTGGAAAAGGCCCAACTCCGCTAAAACGAGAGCTCTGTCGGGATTTATGGAAGATATGATAACTTAACGAATCCTGTCGATTTTTTCAGACGCGTAAAATCGAGAAACGCAACTTTAGGTGATAATCTTTGATGTTGCGTAAAATCAGCGAACGCAACTGGATGCATGAACGGAAGCAGAAGATTTACGGAAATTCACGGCCGCTCAGGCTACTAGGTTGAGGTAGAGAGGGTCGGAGTAAACGTTGGGCAAATAGTGCGGGATACAAAGAGCAACGGACCGAGAATGTAACAGAAGGAATTGGAACTATCAAACCTAAATCTCTTCACCAATTAATAAATTGAGAATCCTCACCGGAGTTGGTGCACCCATCCGTGATGATCGAGAACCGTATCGAAAGAACACTCAGGTGAGTACTGCACTACGACACAGCACTACACCTCCGGAATACGCACAGAAAATCCATAAAATTTTGCGGATATCGCGAGAGTAAAGCGAGAACTACACAGGCGAGAACCTTCTATACCGTATCGAAACACAGCTAGAAAAACGATCAACAGATAGCACGGGAATACGAGCCAGCTCGTGACGCCTCGGTCAGGGCCCCGAGACAGACTGCTCTGACAATAGTCAAATTCGAGAACTAATCATTCTGATTGGCCGAAATCCTTATAGCCGATAATTCTTCCTTTCCCTCGAGTCGTTCCTTTAAATTAAATCGAAAGCGTTCCGTAGCGAATCGGTACGTAAGACTTCCCCAGGGCATTGGGCGACAGCTGGGCACCACATCCTTAACTTGGGTCAGGGTGCTCCTTCCCTACCCTTAACCGAATCAACCCGAAGGCGTAGCTCCTTAGCAGGGTAGCGGCTCGAAGGAAACGAGAAAGCAAGAATGCTGTCTGAATCGGTAGCCAAAATCGCCTTGTGATTGGGAATCAAAAAATCACTTTATAGCATACAGGCTTATTGAATTTAATCTTGACACGATTCAATTCAATTATAAACATATCATCGTTAAAGCTATGGAAATTCAGCTTGGCAATGGAGCTTTTTTACCCCATACTTTCCATCCCACTAAGTAATGAGTCTAATATCTTTTTGTTTCCTAACGTTCTCCACTGTTTTGCCAAATACTATCTACTTATTTTCGAAATCATTCTGAGAATTTTTTTCTCAATTCTGTGTTTAAATCTACATATATATTTTTTCAGCCATGGTGCTTGATTAAACCGTAGGATTCGATGCACTTTTATTAATCTCATACCCAAATGTAGGCACTGTTTTAAATCTTGATAATGAATTATATATATTTTCTTCTACAAGGGTAGTTATTAACTTTTTTGCATTACATCATGAGAGAGGAGGTACATAGTAATCCGGACACGGTGGTAAGTCTTTATAAAATTCTTGGAGCTCTGTAAAATACTCTATGTCTACCTCGAGTATGTACCCCGTAGAAAAATTATCAGGAATATTACAAATATCAAGCTGTTCAAAATTTCGCATCCACTCGAATGAGTTAAACGGTACAAACTGACTCATAGATTCACAGTATAAGTTATTGACGTCAAAATACATCAGATATAATTCCTCCTCGTGCGGATCAAAATCCGCTCCCATGTATCTATTATTAACCTTAGCATATCTAGTGGAAAACTAAGCTACAACATCCCGAATACCTACATTAACATTAAAATTTGTACGTCATCGAGGAGTTCCAGTGCAATGCCCGTACGCTTAATCATAGCATCGAAAGCGGGTCCTGGCACTATATAATAGTGCAGAGGATCTAACTTGTATGTAGAGAAACAGTTACGTCTAAAATTTTCAAAAATATCGCCTGAAAGTAGAAAATCAATTTTTAAACATAGATCGGAATATTCACCCAAAGTTTTAATACTGAAAGTGTGCCAAACTTTAGATCCATCCAAATAATCATTCTCAGAAACTTCCTCATTATTTAATTTCGAAGAAAAATTTTCTTTCAAAGGTAATTGCATCTCTTCAAGTTTTTCCCAACAGTCTACATACTCGTACGGGAAGACTCCTTTCTTCGTTAAGAGGTGAAACTTCTCTGCACTGTTACACTGTGTACGTGCAATCATTTTTTCGGATTCATTCAGATAGAATGATAATCTTTCAATGCTGCTTTCCATAAATCTGAATGAATCGAGGAACCGGTATTTTATAATTGTATGTTTAACATTTTTTGTAAATAATATATATCTTTCTTTGTTTACTGGTAAAATATTTATCGAACCCTCGAACGATGTAGCTAAAACCTTAATCAGAAAATGTGAATCGTAGCCAGATAGATTGTGTAAAGCGACTGGAATAGTATGTGAATTTTTATAATTTAAATTGCAGCCATGATATGCAGCACAGTAAAATGACAATGATCACATCTTGCAATGTGAATGGTTTCTCGCAAATGTGACAGGTCTTTGCAGAATAAAATTGTTGTGTCTGTTCAAAACTAATTCTTGCGTCTCATACATAAATCACTGTATATAATTATTTCCACGATTAATTTTGAATTTGGATAAAGATTCGTCGCTTCAGGTCCTTCAACAATTAGTTTCAACATACACTCAATTTCAGTATATGTAGATTATAAAACGGGTCATTATTTCTAATGTTCACGACTACTACTTTCTTATTTTGTATATCTTTTGAAAACTCGACATATGTTGATGACCTCCAACATGATGGTTCATATTTATTAATATTTACAACAAAATTTATAATTTCAACCAATGGCCAATCTGACTCCCTTTCCTGAAAATCTTCAATTTTAACCAGTAACTTGTCTTTTACGTGTTCGTTAAACCAATTATCGATATCCGTTGATGGAAGGATGATATCGTTTCTGGTGTTGAAGAACTTCTACTCTTCGATAATTTCGCCACCTTTTGCAGTTTCAAATTTACAGCATAACGCAACGTTCACTTTTACACTACCCTCTTTCTTAATATATTGAATGCCACGCGAATTTATAAGGAAATCCCCGTCAGGCCACGCGCGCTGCTTAGAAGTGCGCTGGTATTGTGGTATAGCAATGTGAAGCGTACTACTAACAAATCGAAACCTACTCGATGCAGGATTTTAGCTAATTACTTAAAACAATGTACATTTTTTAGTTCTATATCATATTTTACACTGTTAGTCAACGGCGACTGTTGCGGCCTGAACGAAAAGTTAGTGTCAGTCACCGGTAACTGGCGCGGCTGGAACGGAAAGTTCAGTGTTAGTCACCGATAACTGACGTGGCACTTAACGTGTGCAGTTTGACAGTGAATAATTTTTCAGTCTTTCAGAACATATTCCAAGTATTTATGCCGCAATTCCACTATCGTTCCAGTCCTCTCTTTGACTTGGATGCAGATTCCAAATCGTCCCAGTGTACCTATGTCTTCTTCTTCTCTCTCTCACTGTTTCTTCATCTTTGTTTTTATGTTTAAATTTTTCATTTATAGATTTTAGTATGCAAATGGTTGTCAAGATGTTTGTTTTCTCACAGATCGTAAGTGTAACGTTTCTCAGAATCTTATTCAAAAGTCTAATATTTTGAGCACAAAATTTTGTCCACTTTTCGATTTCCACAATCGATGATCTCTTCTTCAGAAGTTTATACGCTCCTTCCATAACCTCAATCAGTTTCTTAAACTTCTTGCTACCCATGCTTATTCACTGAACTTATAAGCGTGCGCTCAAAGGGTTGGCTAGAAACAATCATCGTACCTATTCGACGCGTCAATTTATAGGTAAAGTTCATGTCTCTATCTCTTTCGCACTAATTGCAATCTTCCGGAAGTACATAAGGACGACTTATTTTCTGTGAATAATTTGACACCAACGATAACGAAGGCTCCGTGCAAAAATTCCGCAGCATCGGACGTGCAAGTGGAGTTTGACTCATACTTTCGAAAATCCGCTAAAGGCTTGCTTATCTCCTGCTAATAATAGAACACCTCGGCAATATAAAAAGGACCGCTCGTCTCTCTGATCCACCGACTTGACGCACTAGTCTGCGAGATAACGTTCAAGGTCAACGTACATAGCTTCCGATCTCAAAGGCTTCCGCCCCCACCAAACATGGTTTTTTGCGCAATTTGCACTTCGGGAAGGGCTACATCCTCGATGCACAATTCCGCGAGATAACGTTTTAGGTGAAATCGGCTGCCGTCCAAAACCTGCAAGGGGACGGGGTGGAAAGGCGTCGTCTGGAAATTACGCAGAAGGTTCGCACGTTTCCTGGAATCGAATCGCTGACAATTTATTCCATCGTCAAATTTCCTAAAATCGCGACTGCGTTTCAAGGGGCTGCATCCTCGAAGCGCAATTCTGCGAAATGACGTTCGAAATCAAATCAGCTGCCGGCCGAGACCTGCACGTGGTCGGGGAGCGAGGGAGGGGCAAACTTCCTCAGCTGCATCCTCGATGCGCAATTCTGAGAGATAACGTTTGGCCTGAGGGCTGCCGTCCGAAGCCTGCACGAACTTGCACGAGGTTGGGAAGGAGGAAGGGAGTTCGTCGAAGCTTTTAGAAGGTTCTAGAAGCTCCTCCGGGGTGAGGGACAAGAGACTGCTTCAACACGTCGCGCGAGAGGGCAGCGGGCTCTGAGAGCGATCCTTCGCGATTTAGCACAGACACAAACCATCCAAGTTTCTAAAAGGTTCTAGAAGGTTCTCAATCGTGTGCAATTCCTAGAATCAAACGCTAAATGCCTGAAAAGTGACGCAAAATTCCTAAAATCCGCCTCAAGTTCTTAGGACTCGACGGTTCTGAATGACGTCACTTCCAGAAAATTGTGAGCGCACATTTTGCCAACTTAGCACAGACACCCACTTTCGGAGGCTCTCGAATATCGGTAAATATTCGTTACAGAAATCCTGGTCCAGAACCCACCTTGTTATACTACTGACCATAATTTGCTGTGCACTAATGGTAGTGGACGTGGATATGTGATTATTTTAAATTTTATAACAAGTTTGCACAAAAATAGTTGAAATACCAAACAGAAAAATCTCCAATGTAAAAAGGGCGCACTACATGCATATGCGCTATAACGAACCGTTTTATGATATTTATCCTATATTTATCTTATTTTATCTGCACATGTATAAAGGGGGTATCCTGATATAGAATTTTGAAAAAATCAATTTTTTTGCATATTCTTAAAGTTTAGACCTTTAAGAATATATCCTCGAGAAAAAATTTTAAAATTCCAATAATTTACGGAGTTATAGATAATTTAGTGAGTCAGTAGCGGAACAATGATCTAATTGACCGCTCCAAGCAACGAGCTTCTATGCTTGTAAGAAAGCTAGAACTGCTCGTAAATCAGAAAGAGCTTTCGAAAATATATATTTTGAAATCGAAAAAGGCACACTCTATGAACCAGGAATGGCCGATTAACAAAATGTAAGTATAACGTACCATTTTATGACTTAGAATGCTGCGGCTGCCTGAAACTTTTGCTCAAAACTTTAAACGCGTTTTTCTCAAAACTACATTTTTCAACGCGGTTGACATGATATCTTAAGTTATATTTAACCAATTTACTTCGAATTTTATACCAGCCTTCAATATACAGGGTGTCTCATTTTAATCTTACACCTGATTTATTTCGTAAAATAGGGCTCCGATCGAAAAATGAGTCC
>JASANN010002668.1:0-19006 GCA_031762395.1 Calameuta pygmaea | reverse complement strand
ATAATATGCCTATTCGATGCGCAATCAAAAAAAGTTCAATGGTTGTTACATCAGATTTTTGAAATTGTGTACAGTTTTACCGCAAATCTCAAACGTGCATCTTAGCTGATACACTCTGTATACTTGACCCTTATAAATCTAGATATCCTGATTACCTGTAACATCAACTAATTTTTAATTGTTTGCGAAGTACTAATAAATTATTTTACCTCCTCAGCTCTTGATATGTCTTTCAGCATTTCTTCAATGAAATATTTCGTTCGTCCGTAGACATTCGTTATATTTCCGGTAGGATGATTTTCCGTAATCGGGAGATGAGTTGGTTCTCCATAAACGGTACAGGAGCTACTGAAGACCAATTGGAAGCATCCAGTGGCCTTCATCACCTAAAAATTTAAAGAATAAAATTTTTAAAAGTACTTCGATCATTGACGAAATTTTAAGAATATTGTTGTTTAATATTTACCTCAAGTAAATTAATAGCACCAATAATGTTGTTTCGATAGTAGTGAAGTGGTATTTGCATAGATTCTCCTACTGCCTTTATCGCCGCAAAGTGTATAACGCAATGTATCTTGTGCTAGAACGTTAGATATTAATTCCTATATCACGTAAATCAAGATAATTATATAGTATAAGGATTCAAAGTTATTGTATATGTAATGCAAATAGATTTAAACTAGCATATAATCATATCTAATATCTTCATTCGAAAAACGAATATTCGATACCTTGTTAAAAATTTCTTCAAGTTTTTCCTGATCGATTAAATCACAATTATAAAATGTAACTTTTTTCCCTGTAATCTGCTCCACCCTCTTGAGAGCTGCGGATTCTCCATTCTCTCCCGTAACGCTGTTAGTAAAATTATCAATAGCCACAACTTCGTAACCGCTTTCGAGAAGTTCGACTACACAGTGACTTCCAATATATCCAGCACCGCCCGTGACAAAAATGGTTTTCCATTCTTCAGGCATTGTAATACTGCAATGTTAGATAAAGATTAGTCAATACTACTACTAATAGTAAAAAATTGCGAGAGAATCAGAATTTTTGTTTAATATTTAAATTTAAGTTACTTAATTTCACTTTCTTGCGGATATTTCATGTATGCAAATTTACACCTAAACTGCAAACATATTCATAGACTCGATAAAATAGAATTTGAAGAATTACATTTTTGTACAAAACACAGTATCATCTTTATAGAACAGCGAATTTGTCAAATGATAAAGGGTATAAGTAACCACACATGCAAAACTGGAAATGCATAAACTCAGAAACCTATAGCCGCAAAAGTGTTCGTGTAATGTACATCATATGTGATATCATATATTTTTTGTTATTACTATATTTTCTCACAAGTGTTTGTAGTTCATGCCAGAAATGTTCTATTTGGATTCATGTTTGATACCTGTGAAAGGGTTTAAAAAACATGAAGAAAATTAAATATAATAAATTCCCGTAATAGCTAAGTCATATTTGGAATCAGTGTTCTATTGGAAATAAATACATATATACAGGATGTAAATTATAAGGAGAGCCACAAAAGGCTTACTAGAGAATCCATTGTTTTCGTTTTTGTTAAAAAAGACGAACTTGTGGACCGATTAACATACGTACGGTTTTCTTCTTGATTATATCCAACCCGGTGAAATGTTCTGCGAATAGTATGTGGATGAACATTTTTCTTGAAAGTTTGTTTTAATTCCGAAACTATTGCAGGAACACTTGTTAGAGGAATTTTTTGCACTAACTGCATCACGAATCGTTCTTCACGTTCCGTTAATTTTTTTGGACGACCACTTCTACGTTTATTTTCTAACATATTTTATTTTTTATAATGTTTTATAACCGACTGTACAGTCGATCGACTTCGAACAACAATTTTCGATATTTCCCCATATGACTTAGTTTGTCTAAACAGATCAAGGATTTGTTTTCTTTCACTGATCGTAGTTTCTTTTCCCATTCTGCGATCCTCGATGCGGGTTAGTATATTATACGCGTTAGCAGACGCATGATCTATGTAAATCCGACGCATTTTCGTTTCGCTTTTGCGTCTATTCACGAAGATCCATGTCATAAGAATACTTTTTGACTGTAGGTTTCTGGGTTTGTGGAGTTTTCAGTATTATGTTTTTGTACGCGTGACACCTTTTATCACTTGTAAATTTCACTTTCCAGTAAAGATAAATACTATGTTTAGTCCTTTGTTTGTTGTAAAAATATATTTCTACAAATTTTATTTTGTCCAATGTATTAATACTTTTGCGGCCTATGGGATTAAGACTTAATATCAAATTACTTTCACTACATAATACGGGATTTGTATAACTTCATGTACGTTCTTACCACACGTAATATGAATGAACCTTAACACTAAACTTGTTCTGCATAGACAAATATGTCAAGGTCAACAAGTTACATGAATATATATTTAATTTTACGGTGGTTCCCATCGAATACTTATCAATAGTGAGAAAAATGATGGCATCAATGAATATTTTAAGAAAAAAGAGAACGAAGGTCCTACTGACATTGACCAATCATTAATGGTATTCATCCTGAGTCTTTACATTAACCATTTGAATGTTAGTTTAAGACCCAAGTTTTGAACATTTTGTCATACATACTTTTAAGACGTTCGAGACTTCGTGAGTTTCATGACTGCTTTGCGATCCGTGCGGCCGCGCCTAACGGTATATTCGCAATCGTGTTTTTTCCGTTAAGCGTATTATCCCGAAATTCTAAGAAATAACTGAACCCAGTTGCCATAATCATATAACATTGTTATTACAAACATCAAATAATTAATATCATTATCGAGATGCCTAATTATTATTAAACGGCTTCACATATATTTTACACGCTTAGAAATCATTCTACTATGATAACGATTTTGCAAAATGAATATTAAAACACAGTGAATTAAAATGAAGTTCATAATAAATTCTGATCGGATAAAGAACTTCATTATGGTTTAAATCAGAAATGGTCAAAATCGTCGGAAAAAGATCGGTGCCTCTTATCTTTTTACTTACTTGGTTGATCAATCTGACGATTAACTTCTTATAATAATTATGTAGCACACCGAACTTCAATAGTTTAAACAGAATATTGTTATTCTATTTTATTTGAGTACACTGTTCTTAGGAACTCAAAGTTATCTTCCTCGCTTGGTTCGCAATAACCTGTTGTTGCTGATCCCTGTCTGTATCCTTAGTATATAGCACCACGTCGCTAACTACTACCTGACTGACCAGCAAGTGGAATTCCGTTGGTCGAACCTTCCTTTCAGTTGCGCTCCCCACTTTTCTCATTTACTTACTAGCATCTCCGTCCCGTTCTTGGAAGCTTCTGCCGTCCCTACTCTGATGCAATCCCTACAAATCACTCTGGTAACCGCACTTTATTCTTACTAAATAACGTATCTTTGTTGCGTGCATTAAACACAATTTATATTTAGTGTAATACATGATTAATAATATTAATTTTTTATTGTTATAAAGTATTTTTTATCACCTCAGGTACAAATAAATACTTAGTACTTTGAGGACTAAATCTATGAGAAAATGAAATAAGACAAATTTATATGCCTTTCTTATACTTTATGCTTTATGACTTATTATTAATCATTCGTTCACAACGTACTTCTGCATAACATGCCATAATTTTATATCATTTATAGAACCTATAGTTTTTTTTTTATATTGTAGGAGTAATAGTTTTAAACATTTAATGAAAAAGATAAACCATAAAATAATTCATCTTATATAATTCATCTGGTTGTCATAATTTGTATGAGCTTTCGTAACAATTCCTTTTGTTGGGTATCCAAATATACCCAGAGGTCACCTTCTAATTCTAAAAGCGCTTGGCAATCATTCGATTGACATGCCAATACTAAAGATTGTAGTAGCAAAACTTCATCTTCGCACATCCCTGGACCTATAAACAGAACAAACATATTAAAATGTAATATATAGATATGGAAGAAAGAACATTCATATCTTTATAGTCATGTGACATACCAGCACTTATACCATCCTCAATCCAAGCGTATTTTTCTAAAACTTGTGCCAAAGAAGGTGGAATTCTTTGAGGTGTAGGCTGAAGTATCAGTAGTAACAGTACCCTAGTTACTTCACATCTAAAGACAAATTTGCTACATATAAAAACCATTTAATGTATCATATCACCTTAATATGTTATAGATACCTATGTAAAACAATAACGTAATTGCCTGTAGAAATATTTGCAATACCAATATTGTTATCGATCACCTCAACAAATGCATTAAGAGCTTGTAAAGCAGCTACATAATCATCTAAGAAAGTAAAAAAGAATGAAAATGATATATATTTGCAGTATTTGGGAACAGTATTTAATATATATTTACCTTGTTTAATGAAGTATGAAACTAATATGTCAATAGCTTTAGGAAAAAGATGCATACTAATAGCTTTTTTTACATGTTGCACTCCTGCTGTACTTGGACCTAAAGCTGCTGCTAATTCCATAGCCAAACTGACAGACATAATGCTAAATCCTAATTGGCTGTTACGTGTTGCTGAATGACCAAAACAACTTACTGCAGCCTAGAATGTATATGCAGAATAATGATTTATTTTAATGATTTTGTATTAAAAAATTAGGTCAACATTAATATCACATAATACCTACTTGGAAGTTTTCTCGACCAATCGATGAACATCCAATATTCTCATCTTTCTTTTCAGCTATAAGGAATTGTCTTCCTGCTTTTGTTAGAAAATTTGTTTCAGCAATATTGTTACCCAGTGTTGCTTGACATCGTGCTGCTGCTAGCCAGCAGAATCCTGCATAAGGCCATAATTCCTTTTGCTCACATTGCATCCCCAGTGCAGCTAAAGAGTGATATTAGAATTGCAAAATCATAAATTATTTAGAACTGCATTTATATTTCATAACAACGGGGATAATGTTTAATAGAAACATGGATAATTTAAATAGTTTCATGAGAACAATTATAATATTTGCCATTATAAATCAAATCAAAAATATAAAACTTCATATATTACCAAACTGTTCACTGGCTTCGGTAACATTGGGCTTTCGTAAAAATCGTCTAAAATATATAATACAACATATTAGACATTGTTCAGAGCGAAAGAATAGTTAATATTAATTGTTAACGTACTTTTTTAATTTGTTAGATATGGTACGATAGGTATTTAATATTTCATCTGATTGTTTACTTTGTGGAATATTATAATCAGCATCGGCCATGGTGAAAACATAAAGCTCAGTCCAGGGGGTTGACACTCCAATAGGCTGTAGTGAAACATAGAATACTTATAAAACCTACCGATCAGATGGCGTTGCTGCTCGTGCTAACAGTCTATAGCACGGGAGTGCCGTGTCTCCAATAAGTGGTCTGTGTCAGTCTACAAAAGTTCATGACACATAACTATTTGGCATTCACCAATGGGTTTTCATATGAAAACTCAAGTGAGTAAATTATACGGATTTCGCCCAACACTGTTCGGAATCGGTATATAAACTCTGTAGGTCCATCACGATCACGATCACGCTCACGCTTAGTTGAATAAGGCTCGTTTCGCAAGGTACATCGCCATCTAGTGTCAAAAACTTCCAATCCTTGATTATTAGGACCAGTTACTGGCACATGTCCCCCATTGGGGATACAGCCATAAGGAAAGGAAGGAAGGAACTATTTGGCACATCTCCTCATTGGAGGAGGCAGCCATAAGAAAAGGAAGGAAGGACACACAGCTACACGGTTGCGTTCGAAGACGTTTGACCACATTTAAAGGCTGTTCTTACGACTTCATCTCTTATATAAAAATACTTTAAATCCTCTAAAATTTTATCTGAATCTCTCATCGTAAACTAATTTCATACTTTTAATTAAATTGAAATATTTTTGTGATATATAGATTTTAGCGCTTTATTTTCCAATATAAATTGACTAAAATTTCATGCTCTTTAAGAAATAAACAGATAAAAGATAAAACACTTTAAATTTTGTCACTTTATATATAATACAGATTTTTTAGCTATTGAATTTCGTATATATTTGAATAATCAATCGCTTTCAAATATTATGAACAACACTTAAGCCATTCATAAATATATGACTACGGGCGCATGCGTAAAAATTATCGTAGACCAAGAGGGCGGATGTTCACAAGATATTAACTTTAGAAGAAAAGGTTTTCGTATCTATTGTGACTGCTGAGATATCCACAGAATGGCAAGTATTTGACAAGTGTAGTACGTAACCGTTTATTTTTAATTTCTTGAGAGACAGAAGATATCCACACTTATTCGTTATAAAATTGCAAAACTTTTTCTGTCATTTTTGCCAACTGTCATTTGGCATTGTAATTGTCATTTTGTCAAGTAATAACTGAGCGCAAGCAGAAATAAGTATATGTATAATGATACTGATATTTTTTATTTATAGATACGATTCATCTTAATTCAGAACAGAGCAGGAAAGACTCGCCTTGCAAAGTGGTATATGAACTTTGATGATGACGAGAAACAGAAATTAATAGAAGAGGTGCATGCTGTAGTAACGGTTAGAGATGCCAAGCACACCAATTTTGTTGAGGTTTGTGTAACAGAGGAACATTGGATAGTGTTAAATAATCATTTGATAATGTGTTGTTAACTATTTTTGATTGCAGTTTCGTAATTTCAAAATTGTCTACAGGCGGTATGCTGGACTATATTTTTGTATTTGTGTTGATGTGAATGACAATAATCTTTGTTATTTAGAAGCAATTCACAATTTTGTTGAAGTATTAAATGAGTACTTCCACAATGTATGCGAATTGGACTTGGTCTTCAATTTTTACAAGGTTTGTTTTGTCGATTTCAATACAACAAGAAGAAATACATTGATAGTATTTCACAATATTTTAAATATTTTTTTCAGGTGTACACGGTAGTGGATGAGATGTTTCTAGCTGGGGAAATTAGGGAGACCAGTCAGACCAAAGTACTCAAACAATTACTTATGCTCAATTCCTTAGAGTAACACTGCCAAATAATCTCATTCCAATAGAAACCCCTCTGCTCTCACGATCTTCAAAATAAATTTACATTTCGCAGTTTTTGTCTTGCATGTACATATAATACTCATAAGAACATTATGGTAATGTATTTATTTGGACGTAAGAAAAAATAAATGTCAACGAATATACTACCGTAAACTTATAATATAAACTGTTAATCTCATCACTTCAGCTCCAGCATCATATTAGATTCTATTATCCATAACACAATCTCCTCGGTATCACATGGTAACTTCAATCTATTTGCAGTACCAACTTAGTGCAGAGATGGCAGCACAATTAACACTGAAGTAGAGCTTAAGAATTAGCTTTTGAAACAGATCCCGGCAATCACGAATAATAAAAAACAGATTTTTCGATCATATTAATAATACAACATTCTAGTCTTTATATCACTACGAAAAGAGTACAGCCTAATGGAAATTTGATAAAACTAATTTCCGAATCGTTTATCGTGGTGCAAAAATTACAAGTTGGACCATAATTTTAATAAAGGGACTTTTCATTTGCAATTTGTAATTCGATGCGCATAATTCAAAACGATCAAACATACTTATTATAAGGTATTAAATTCAAAGAATCATTCAATTTATGAAATTAAACCAACACTTCTAATTATAAAGTCTCAACAGTGATTTTTTTTTATTAGATACATCTGCAGCTCACTTTCAGTAAAAAAAGAAATAGGATACAAGAAACTTCACACGAATGAAGATATGCGGGTTGCATTTGGTATGTGTAAGATTGAACCTGTCGAGTAGGGGAACTAAAGAAAAAGGGGCGCAGTGACCAGGAATGAGTTGTAATAAAACCGCAACACGCCTACACACGACCAATAACGTGTCGTCATGCAACTAATCTTTAATTAAATCAACTAACAGTTTGCAAACTAAATGAAACTCAGTCTTTTCTTTTATAAAATGGAGAGCAACCGCATAACGGATAAGCGTAAGAAATTGGGTATGTAAAAAGAATACATACTTTTCCATCGACTCAGAAAAAGGAGATTGTACTATACTAGAACAAGAAACAATGACAATAATCCCTACTTAAACTTTTATATAGAAAGAGTTATAGACATACAAACTCGGAACTAAAAATCCTATAGAAACGCATGATTTCTCTCTATGTTTTTTAGCATTGAATTTAATAAATCTCTATCTCTTTCTATCACACGTTTAACTAGAGATCTAAGACACAATTTCATTATTTAACCATTAATTATGACTAAAATGCACGTCAATTAACATAGACTCCATTGTCACCAGTTTCCGCAATTAAGAGCAATGATAAACTTATCTTATTGTGCACGTGACCGACAAGATAACCATATGCCAAATATCCTTGAATTATCTTCATTGATGCCACAAAATAGAAACTATCTCGTTACGCGTCATCGAAATTCGCGAATCACAGAAAATTGCAATATGCACGCGAGCCAACTATATTCGGGCCGCGACATCGGTTCCACTTTGAGAGGACTTATTTAGACGTTGGTTCGTAAAGGGATGGCCCCTCAAAGTGGAACTGAAGTCACGGCGTGACTATAGAAAACTTTCAAGGCAGATACTCCAAGTATATATTGAATCTACCGCGTGCTTATCTTCACTATCATTGAAGATATACTCAAACGAGGATAAAAGCTACGAAGGGAGGAAAGTCTTCGATAAATGTCTCTAATATTAATTCGTTTGCTTGTGAACTTATCACTGTTTGGATAGCCACCCATACAGCAGAAAACATTCAGATAAGTTTCAGAAACATTGCTGAAACGTATCAATTTACATGTTAAGTTTCATAAATGTGTCTAAAACGTATCTGAATATTTTCTGCTGTATAGGCAGTGACGTTATAGCAGCGTCTCATTACGTACAGATAGATGGGTTAAGTGTCCTCGAAGTCAGAAATGCTTACCTAGAAGATTCAAGATAAATAATAACGTTAAAAGTTAAAAATTTAATGTGTATAACATATTGCATAGGGAACAGGGTTATCAAGAGGTTATCGCACGAGGGTAGGGAGCTTGTAGTGGCGGCGACCCCTGCAACTGATATCGCGCGTCGCTTCGCCTCGATACGCCTCTCTTGTGTTCTCTCATAATATCTGTTACACAGGATTCCTCGTGTAAATATATAATACAAAATGATTTTCGTCTGGTTCCACGGAAAGGAGACAAGACAAGCAAATTGCAGCGTCTTTAATTTACATAATAACAGAAACCACAAACGAGGATCAAAATGGCTGTTTGTCCGTTTCGTCCATATTTGTATTTCCCCCACGAGCAGGACCAAGTAAGGAAAAGAAATGATTTGATTCATCAGGAAATACAAATTTATCATTTATAACCTATAAATTTATATGCCATCCAAGTGCCCACATATATAAATCCCCGTGACAATATTTTTCGTGATAAGAAGATGGCGTCTCTCTCTGTCTTATACCAGTCAGGGATCTTTATATACCTATAGGATTCGCTTGGTAACTTCAGATGGACATATGCGTAGGTGCGTGTGGCAAAGTCACAAGGGTAAGAGAGAAAGGATAGGGCGGGCCGCGTAATTAAGAACGTCTTGAGTTGTCCTCTCTGTTCAGGGTACAAATAGCTTTGCGACCCCAGTTCGCGTCGGCGCCTCTCATGTATCCTCCTCGAGGAACGGCATTCACGGAGCACATGCTTTATGCGCTGTGCCACCGATGCCCGATGGCGCGATGGTTTTAATCTATTTCTTTTTCTTCTGTGGAGCCGCAGTCGAAGGAAACGGGAAGACGGTCGTCGGGCGGCGGGCATGAGAAGAGACGAAACGACGGCGCAGAGACACATTAGCTATATTCCAAGTTTGCATGGCGGAACGCCCCTGCTAGCTGAGCTTGCTAGTAGCTCGCGTACTCTTCTCTGTGTGCCATCTTACTCTTCTGCTTTAAGATATATAGAACATCCCTTTCTCCTCTCGTGCCCTCTTTTACTTTCTTCTTCTTATGTTAGCTACCCCGAGTTCTTCCTTATCTTTTTTCTTCCCCCCCTCCCCCTTACATTCACGTTTCACTCCTTGGTAGCTGAGCGCATCTGTTGGGACTAGGTGCAAATCGCGGCGGGATGCCGTAGAAAGATTTATGCTTTTTCTTTCTTTTCTCCGATACTCGCTTGACATTCTTCACTTTTGCCAAAAGGTGACGCTTTGTCCTATGAAGATAAGGGAAGTCTTGGTTTTTAATCCATTGACGTTAATTGTTTGATAATAAAAGGATTATGGGGAATATACATAGTCAATCTATTTTTCATCTTGTAGTTGTAGTCTTGGTTTACGACGTTTTTTTTTTAATTTATCTTGTTTGAGGTTAGGATATTTTTTTTGGCGAATCATTATAATTTATCTTGTACGATTCAATTAAACGGGGGTAACTCTTTCTTATACGCCTGTTAAGTTCTTAAGCAAATTACCCATGGTGAACTTCCCGTTTGACTTTCTCGATTTTTACGAAGTTTCAGTAGCGGACTAATTTATTAGCGGTACTCTATCATGGCGCAGCTGCTAATCGAGCGGAGCGCATCTGCATTCGCGTACACCGCGGCAAGAATAAACGTTCTTCCTAGGATGAGTCTTCGTCTTGGTTGTAAATTCACGATCCACGAACAAGAGAACATTGTATGCGCGTGCATCGTTACACGAAATTTTCTTACTTGACTTTTCGTGAACATGTCAGAGGTAAGAAAAAAAATATTACCTTCCGAAGCCAACTTCATGGGGATCCACATCCTCGAGTTATTTCTCCATCCGGAACCACGAGTGACGGTTACGACGATGTAGAATATATCGTCGAAGATCGTAAATCAATGCTTTTTTCTTTTTTTTAAATTCTTTTATTGGTCCATTCTGAATGCAGCTATACCTAGCCTTATCTGTATATATATATATATATATATATATATTATCCATATTAAATATAATCTTGTCTAATTCGTGTCGAACATGTCTAATTTTTTATTATGGAAACCGTGCAAATAATGGATAGTGTAACGAGCATGTGAAGGATCATATGTTATGATTTTTCATTGGAATTCTATCGTTTGAATTTGGTAAAAATTTTTTAGTTTATGAAAAAATTCTTATTTTTGTGTTTTATACGATTAATAAATTTCCAAACAATTTACGGATAAATTTTAATCTGACATTCAGTAACTAGTATCTATATGTTAAATGCTACCTCTCTGTTATTTTATTATACAAACGGGGTGCTGCGGAAAACTGATCAGTTCTTCTAGAGAATGTCGAAGTAACAACTCGTGGTTCTAAGGGTTGGCGCTGTTCTTTTAAGTGACTAGTGTAATAGAGTATCTTAGGGCGGAGTAGCTGGCCTATTCGAATTTCAAAGGGACGGCTTGGCGCGCCGCGCAGTCCTCATTATGTGGTGACTATATGCACAAATACCCCATAGGGTTGAATGCTCTATAATTCCGCGTGTTTGCAACTGGCCACTCTCCTTGAGGATGAGGGTTTGAACGTCTTCGCCAGTGGGGAGCTAAAGGATTCCTTGGAATTACCGAATTACCCATTACTCGACAGACTTCGAGGAAGCCAGACGCACCAGGGTTCAGAGGTCGCGTCGACACGAGCCAGAATATTTCTTTTATTCAAATGGTATTAATGGGGGGAAAAAATAAAAAATTACGTTTCACCCTAAATTTGTCTCTACCAATTTTATAAATAATCCTTTATGTATTGTGGGTAAACAAAAAATTTTTAATACCGTAATAATTTTCTGAATGGGAAATTGGCAGAATTTCATAGTCATACAAGAAGCCAAGTTTTGTCGTGGTTGAGGGCGTCAAGTCCATCATTGCGGGGGGGGGGGGGGGGTAGTCACGTTAAAACAGAGAAAATAATCCAGGCACGCAGTGGGTGTCTAATTTCGTGAAGGAGGGAGGTCTTTCACGCTCGACCGACGCTGATTGGACGGCGTCGCGACGTCTGCTTTTATAACCGATATAGCACGTGCCAAGTCACTTATCTACATGTATTAGATAAATTATATTACGTACGGTATAGCAGAAATTGTTTTTTATGACACCAGGTATAGGTAAAACGTATTAAATAACATTTTACATTACACACTTTCGCGTAAAAATATCAGCATAGGTGTAGAAATTTTTGCTGCTGGTCCTATCCAAGACTTTGCAGTCTGACAAGAGTGTGTCATGGACTGGGCTGTCTATACAGATGAATAATTGTATGTTAAGACACTATAAATTATAATTTTTTTTATATTAAAAAATCTTCATCACTCTTTTCCTAGTTTGAGTTTCTCGTCATAATTCTTAGTCTAGGAGTTCATCGTCATTCTCCTACACTCCGAAAACTATGACGAAGAATCCCTGGGCTCTGTAAGCTGGGATGACGAAATCCTGGACCCTAAATTTTATTATTGTAGTATTTAAAAAATTTTATTTGTACCCTCGTCATTAATCGCAGTATCGTTAATGCGAAAAGCTATAACTACTTTTTTTTTATGAACTTGAACCAGTATTAATTACATGAGGGAATTTGTAATAAATTTTATTTCAATGTAATGCTGATCGCTGTATACTTGCTCGTATCAAAGTTATAATGAAAACACTTCTGCTTATAGCGGCTATGATTTTTAAACGGAGTATAACTATTACCTGGGTCAAACGATGGACGGCGCCTTTGTGTACTGTGGTCAGTAGTGAAGTTCTCATAGGGAACAACACTGGTTATATCGCGATTTCATCTTATTACTTCAGCGACAACCTACCCCGTTTTAAATCAATCTCCACGCAATGCGGTATTTCCAGTGAGACTTCAAACACGAATGATTTCTGCGAGGGTCGGTGCGATGAATTACGAGCAATCATTTACCGATTCGACATTACATGAAGTATAAAGCCCGTAAAACGCGTCGGGACCTGATTTTAGCATGCGCCATGGGAAAGTCCAGTTACGTTACACGTGGCGAGAATATTCAACTTATTCAATTACAATGTTACAATTTTTGTATCTTTCATTCTTTAGCGTTCTGTTGTTTCGCTTATTTTTGGAATTGACTGTATGTCTAAGGTCCACGTTCCACGGAAGGAATAAGACATAAGGAACGAGGAATAGTGAATTCAATCAATCATAATAACTCTCCACCGGACTCTGAATAAAGTATTATTCAAATTTTCATTAGTTTTATCGAATTAGAAATATAGTTAGAGGAAATATCTTTAAAACAACATAGATATTCTCGTATTACGCGCAATGCCGTCTCAGAGACTTTTCCCTTACGTAATTTTAAATTAAATTTACCTTTTTCAGAATCTCTGTATTTATTTCACTACATGGTCAATGCACGTTGATACGATAGAAAATTTCTGCTTTGTGGTAAAGGATATACGGAATGTTTAAATAAAAATTGTTCAGCTGTTTCTAGCACGATCGTATATTGCATAACGGTAGTAATTAACTTGTACCATGGCATGATCTTACGTTTACTATAGTAAAATATCAATCGTATTTTAAATAAAATATAATATAACATCTTCCAAGATTTAATATAATTCCTACTTGATATTATAAATTGTGCCAGTGTTAATACAAGTGTTGTCTGTAAATCCTCTTGTAATAATCTAACAAAAGAATAATATATGACAAATATAAAACGGATTTGAATTAGCATACTAAAGATCAGAAAAAGAAATAATAATAATAAAAATAATAATACCCAAGACAGTTTGGAATTGCTAGGATAAGTCAAAAGTTATAATAATAAGTAGGAAATATAAGTATCCTAATTAACTGCATTAAACATGAATAACAATGGTTCGCGTGCAATTGTCAACGAAATAAATTAAGGCACGTTTACAAGGCAGTCAAAATGGTGTTTCCAGGTATGGGGCGCCATACTCTTCTCGTAGACTCAATAAATAACAATAATTGTGACGTCATCGTAACACACATATTCCTCCTACCACATATTTCACGCATGCTAAAGCAAATGTTCATTGTATACATATATCCATATATTCATCCATCTTCACAGTCATTCATCTTACAAGTTTAATTATTGCATGACTGCTATACTGCCCTGGGCAGTCAGTCAGGCTTGTATGTAGGTTGGTAGGTAGCTAAGGTAGGTTCGTTTAGATTAGGTAGGCAGCCAGATTGTACACATATGCGAATGCAGGTATAATACACAAAGCAGCACTGTACTAGATTAAACGCAATAGCCTAATATGTGAACACAAGCCGCCATGGCGTTGAACAAATTGAATACCTAGTTTGTATACCTTCGCCGATTAGGAAGCTGATTTATTGCATTCGTCGACAACTAAATCTTAAAAGCACTCGGTGCATTTGCTGAATGCACAATTCCTTATGGTTTGATTAAATATTGCCGTCTCATGAAAATATTTACACTGCTGGATTGGAAGTTTATAATTGATTTTGAACAAAAATTTTATTAATAATTTTGGCACCAGTGTGTGGTATCGAGTATCGCTTTATAAAAAATATTGACATGTCATGAAAAGTAAAAAGCATTAATGTAATTCACTGTGCAATTCACTGGAAAGCAGTAGCGATAGTCGATATAAATACGCTGATATATATGTATATATTTAGTAAAAAATATACTTCAAATTGTGGTGCATCTGTCTATTATATTCTTCATTCAGGATATATCCTATTACTTATCTAGATTTTCGTTAGTTTCAAGAACTGGATTACCAAGCTCCAAATGCTTTGGTAACGAAAGATTTCTTACAGTACGTTATTTTTATAATTTACGATTATTTTCGATCCACAGAATAAGTACGTTTGAATGTAAGTCCAGCTCAAGAGATTCGCTATATTTGCAAATTTCATTTTCTTATTCATAATTCAATGTATTTACAATTTATCTCTGCGCCTCAGAAGTATCAGACCATTTTTAACGTCATTCCTCTGATATTGTTCTGCCACGAATTTAATCTATAGGACAATATTAAATTTATCAAAAGAAATTAACACTTTCGTCCATAATTGCAGTAGTATGATGGTAATTGAATTTTATCAGCCCCCCCCCCCCCCTCATCCCCAGGATAGGTAAAACTGTACATTTGCCACATAAAATCCTGCAATACGAGATCACTACATTTCATAATAAAGAGAAAATTGCATTAGTATATCACTCAGCACAAACGATACTATTCAATTCATAAAACCATTTCGAAGCACAATAGTCATCTGCACTAATTACACGGACTAGCTGGTTGACTGATATTAGACGCTTGCATCATAGCTGACTGTACAGAAAGGGACGTCGAAGTCGCGACGTTGGTAGCTGAAGTGGTCACAGCAGCGGGATGATGATGATGCCGATGATAAAATGCGGAGGCGTAATACTGTTGGTGATGATGATGATGCGGATGATGTGAATGAGGATGGTAACCAATCGGCGGTGAATCGTTATTATTACAATTACTATTATTATTGTTGCCACCGCTCGCACTACCGTTATCATTGTTGTTCTCGTTGGGATGAAGATGATGGAAGTGATGATTATTATTGTTGATGATGGCGCAGAGCGAAGAGGTCGAGGATGAAGAGTTCGAGTTGGGCACCGTTGTGACACTGTTCGCCAGAATGTCATGCACGGTATGAGGACTCGGCCACTGAAGTACGCCGTTCGTCTGATGATTGGTAAGCGTCGGCGTCGGCGTCGGCGGTGACGGCGATAACTTGCTGGCCGACGGCGCCGTCAGGCCCACTGTAAACCGAGCTCTACTCAATAACAACACTCTCAACGGCCTATATCGTGGCACTCGCGGCGGAAGAAGTCCCAAAGGGCTTTGCTTTTTTTTTAATACGACAACACAAAACCCATTTTCATTCTAATTGATCATCGTTTTCACGTCAACGTCATAAATAACATCGATGATGATTTATTTACACAGAAGCTGTTCTTGGTAATTCTTCCACCGCAATGATAGTAAGCGTAGTCGCATCCGGTGATCTTCCGTGCTATCTCCACTCACCTTGATGATGGTGATGATGATGCGTTACCGAGGGTGGACTTGCATGATACGGCGTCGGTGGATAAGGTACCGGACACAGCGCTGCTCCCGCTGCCGCTGCGGCTGCGTAAAGATGATGATGATGGTGATGATGGTGGGCCGGATGATGCGGATGATGATGAATAGCTGCGGCCGCAACGGCAGCCGCAGCTGAGCCCACTTTGTTCCTCAGGATCCGAGAGATACTGGACACCGATGGCACGTTGTATTTGTCGCATACGCCATCCGAGAGCAATCTATCACGAATCTCCCAGGCGAAGATTCCTGGATCCTTGAGCTTCAGTTGTTTGATATACTGAACGACTTTTGGGGTGGTCACTCGTGGCTTGCTGCCTCCTATTGCTCCTGGCAGAATACTACCGGTCTCGTGATACCGTGCCAGGATTTTGCTCACGCACCCGTGGCTCACACGTAGTTGACGCGATATGTCGCACGGTCTGATGCCCAGCTGCGCCAGCTCGACTATTCTCAATCTCACTGCATTGGGTAAGGGTCGGCCATTCACGAAAACACCACCCAGCTGATTAACTTCGCCGTATTGCTGCTGTTGCTGTCCGCCAGGCCCGCCGCTGCCACCACCACCACCGCCGCTACCACCAGGACCCACGACCATTCCACCACCGTTGCTGTCTGAAACATACGACGGGAACTCTTCAAGCATGACCTTTATCATATATGATACAATTCAGAAATACGATTAACGAAATAAGCCAAATTTTTTTTTTATGTAATTATGATCCGTTATGATTTTAAATATTATATGAATAATTCAGTACACGTAAATACAGTTTTTGTTCATCCATAGTATGACGGCGGACGGACTAGAATTTCGTGATTCAGTTTTGTAAAATGAAAGTTGGTAACACTAAGACCCTTTAACCCTAGTGCATATAAGCACCATGTCGAAGTTGATTACGTGGTAGCCTTATGGCCCATTAAAACTTTCGATAAATTCTTGTTTTATTTCTTCTTCTTATTTCGAATACGAGTGTCCGTTCTCGAGTCCGTCAGATTGTACCTGAACCCTGAACCCTGTCATAACCTTTCGGAATACCACGAAAAACCAACACTGCTGTCATTAATATCCAAACATCACAGTATCTCTCACAAATTCAAACATTTCACTTTCCACATTAATAAACACAAAAATCAAATTAAATCAAAATTATAAAAGAAATCATGGCAGTTTGTCTGCTAAATATACACAACAATTAAATCAGCCTTATCATTAGAGACAAAAGTGACATAACCTTATGCCAACCTACAAAATAAACTATAAAACATCGAGCATCCGCAGCATAACGCATATCCCAAGAAAACCCATTTATCTGTCCCAGGGCACGCGTGCTAAATTGCCTGTGAGGGTTCTCTAATGAGATGCACGCATCTCAGCGATGATTGCAACCCACTATGAGGGTTAAAGCATTACCGAACTGAACCGATCTTCAGCCGCCCCGAAGTAACCCTTAATTAGCAAACTGCTGCCCCAGCAATTGCCCCTTACTGCATTCCATGCGCGTTGCAACACCCCATTCTCTCCAGACTCGAAGACAACCCCGTTATAGGCCCAACACGTTAGGGGTCACGGGGCTATCTTTAACCGTAAGTAACTACATGTATTATATGTATGCATATACCATTCACGTTCTATCCACTCTCCAACCTGACATCCACCTCCTCCCCTTCTTATACATGTCCATTCCCACACCCACTCCCTCCTTTGATTTCCTGGAGTGAGAAAATCGTCGAACGCAAAAGTTCATTTTTCATCGAGCAAAAAGTGCCGAAAGTGCCATAGCACCAGGAGCGTAGCTGATTTAAGGCGCACTGCCTTTCACCCGAAGAACAACAAGTAAGAAAAGTCACTGGTCTCGAGGGGTAGATGGCCAAGCCAAGTCGCTCCTTCACTCACTAACTTCTCGGAAGAGTTTCGTCGACGACGGAGACGCTTTTTTGCGTAAGTATTTGCCCCCCTTACCCCCCTCTCCCACTCTGTTTTGACGACGTTACTCCTTCTCTTTTTATTCATTTTCTTCTTTTGTTCGACTTCGATGCCCGTCGTTTGTTTCGTTGCTCGTTTCTCTATAATAATTCTCCTCTTTTTATCATACTATTTAATGGTACCTAGCACGTGTAAAATGCATCTTTAATACCTTCTACAAGTTCTCAAAATAACACTTGAAGATCACTGCTTATGAACGCTAAACGAGATGCATTTATTACCTTTGCAGGTAAATTCGTGAACTTTGACAGCGATCATCTGCGCTCGTAGAAATTTCTAGTTATAACTATAAAATGCCAACTGCTTAATCACGATTAGTTGGCGCCTTCGAATGAGTGCATATAGTAATTATAAAAATTTCTTTGAGTGTATGTACACAGTTCAAATTTGATACTATAATATCAGTTACTAATTTTCACACAACCATTTAATAAATTCTATCATACTGCACGAGCAGTTCTACGATCTTTGAAAGAATCACCAAAGTGAGGTTATATGTACCATATTAAATAATCATAACCAACAGTTTTTACTTCGACACAAAGTAACCCTCTACCTCTCCTATCAATATTCTCATGTCAATAAGTTATCAGCTTCCGCAGTATTGCACTGATTCATCAACCATAAAAAGTAACCATTCCCAACATACCAAGCATACCACCAAAACAAAGTAATAAATACAATCAAGTATAGTCTGACATCATAAAAATTATCAGCAAGCTAAACGCCTCAAGTTTGCACCCCTTTAACAAATTATTCTTACGAGCATCGCCTCTCTGAGAGACACAAACATACGCGTAGCCTCTCTCTCTCTCTCTCTCTCTCTCTCTCTCTCTCTCTCTCTCTCTCTCTCTCTCTCTCGGG
>JASANN010002667.1:0-21524 GCA_031762395.1 Calameuta pygmaea | reverse complement strand
TTAGTCTCCGTTTCCTAATTTGTCTTTTGTAACCCCTTCCTTATAAGATAAAATTTGGACCACCTACATGCGCTTGAGCTTTGTTTACACCATGATTTCTTTAGAAGCATATTCTGGCCTTGACCGTGATATAAGTACGATGGAGAAGAGTCGATATGTTTATTCATGGTAGGCGATGAGTTAGAATAATTCCTAGTAAGGTATTATTTAAGGTTCTGCTGTTATTTCTCCATGTCAGATGAAGGTGATCTATGCATAGCAAAGGCTGCTTCCATTTTGATAGAGGTTCGCAGTGCGTTGTATGAAATATAGTTGAAGGTTCTCACGCGGACGTAACAATGTATATGATTTTTATTTATTTCTTCTGAATTTAAAAAATAATTCATTACTAATTTTTTCACATTTTCCCTTTCAGGTTTTTATATATTTCATTTCCGACATTTCCAACCTCTTTTTATTGAGGGTGGTAACTATATTATAACCCAATTCTTCAGTACTAATAAATTACAAATAAAACATTGAACTACATAACAATTTACCTGTATATTGTACCCAAATATCATGTCGAGGATCGTCGGCCTGCGGAAAACGAAAAAGATGCGATCCCGTTGATATTCGCCCATTCGTACAACCTTCATATGCACAACGATCGTAAATTCGCTCCTTCTTATCCATTACTGTTGAATTTATCACTAATTCACTTCTTAATAATTAAGAAATTAATCAAACCTGTCCAATGTCGCAGTCTAGTAAGATCACGTACTGGCGATTTCGATACAACAGTCTACGAATCTGACGCTTCGAGTCTGAACGAACGTCTGCCACAATGTTGCTAACTATCGCGCGACTAGTAATACACATTGGGGCCTGCACCGTCAGTTCGTCCGCAGCCGTAGAGGCAGAAGCATTATGGTAAGTAGCTCTTAAATAATTATAAGAAAACAATACGTGACACGTCTCTTGTTTATTGTACTACTATGAAGAATATTGCGAGGAGAATATTGTGGGATGATAGAAAATGATTTTCTTTTTTAGTCTAGTTCATCATTGGATGAGGAAATTCAACTATTAAAAGCAGCTGTATTTACTAATGAGTCGTATGTATTTATATTGCTTACATATCATTTAACAAAAGTAGAAAATAATATTAATATATTTTATGATTATAGCACTGCTATGGAGGACGTTAAAGTCTTCCCAGCATCCTTTCCGTCGCTCCCGTCACCGCTGCCGCCGCGGTCGCCGCCGAATCTGCAACGTCGACAGAGGCGATGATCACAAATTCCTACTCCCGCAATCGCCTCTGTTCCAGTAGGGAAATGCACAACGCTACGGTTTTAGGAGATACCAAAAGCATGGCGCTAAATCGTAGCGGCGAGTTTAGGAGTAGGAGTTTGTGATCATCTTCTCCGTCGATAACGCGTATCCCGTGGTAGCCGAGTTGAACGTGATCACGAACGTATAGCTTGGCACACGTGATCAATGGCTGACGGGATCTTGACTAGGGGTAGACCTTTTCCGTTTAACTTACTTTACTCCTTTTGCGCTTTCCTTGTCACTCGACCCGACTTCCTTTCCTTCACGAGGCCCCCTCTCTCCCTAGTCCTCTGCGCGACAGCCGCAGGACTCGGGGGATTCCTCAATAAAAAAAACATGGTCCCTTGTGGGACCTCGGAGGGTTCGTAGCTCCTTCGTAAAGAGGTAGGACCTTACGGAAATGGGCGAGAAGGGGCTCATCTCGCTCCCTTATCTTTCGTATTTTTCCTACTTTTTCCAGTGTTCCCTTTTCTCGCTCCTCACGAATAATCTGGTCCTCGTGCTCAGTCCTCACCATCTCTATTCTTCATTCTTTCTTTTTAACAATCTTCCTCTTTTTCCCTTAAACAACATCTTCCCTGTCTACTACCACCAAACGCTTCTACTCAATTTTCGAATCTCCTGTTCCTTCCTATGTCTCCACCACTCTCCTCCTAGTATATTCTTAAAAACTAAGTTTTTAAAATGTCCTTTAGAAAAAGAAAAGCCCAACATAGTAGCCCACATTACATACAACACGTATATTATATTGCAGTAATACATTTAATACATCTTTAATGCTATTGTTATTGCTAATCTTTCAGAAACCATGTATGTACATCTGTATTTGTGGAATAAATTATCTTGAAAAATTTACATACGTTGATATTCTTTTGCCATCCGCAAATATCCTAGAGCACGAATGAGTTCTGTCTCTTTCTTACTGTCCTCCGTCGTAACATCATTTTTCTCCTCCTCCTCCCTTATGCTTCGACACCCCTTTTCCGTTATGATCCATTTTCTCTGCCATTATTTCCATTTCATATGCAAGTCGCAAAAAGTTCAGGGATTTTAAATTCGAGTGCAGTGTATTCCGCCAAGTATTTCATACAAATGTTGAATAATAAAGCGAATTTATGGTAACCATAATAATTGATAAGGAGAAGACAAATAAGGGCAGTTTTGAGCACATACATCTAGAATAATTGTGTGCAGTGTATTGCTCTAGTACCGTGTAGTGTCACGCACCAAGTTCGGCGAAAGAACAAAGTGCATGTGAAATAAGCTGGGTCCACCACATTTGAATTTTCCAACCGGAACACTTGCATAATTTAGGGCTAATTTAGGGGTAATTTTGGACCCCATAATTGATTTTAGGGCTCATTTCCCTAGTGGGTGGATGTGTGGTTGGTCCAGCTTGGGCTCAAGCTGGATCCACCACATTAGTTCTCGCTCACCTGTAGTGATAATTTCAACTTATTATACACCATACTGTTTGGCTATTTAAGGGCTGCCGAATCCGCCTAGTCGCAATTACATCGGACCACCCTTGGTGGACCTAGGTTCACCACACTCGTTTTCTGGGTGGTTTTTTCAGATTTCTTGCAGGATGTCTCACTACAGGTATCCATTACGCACAGTAAAGAACTATCACACGGTTCGTATGTCGGTTGCCAACTTGTTTAACAATGAATATTAACTTTGCCGTGTATTGATTTATCTTGGCTTTCAGGTAATTCACACAGGTAAGTATGGTTATTAAAACTCTCATCAATTTTCTTTTCTTTTTTCAGGTCCCGCTATCTCGAGATTCAGGTAAGTACATTTATTAAACTTGTTATTAATTTTCTCTTTTCTTTCAGGTATTCTGTTGACTTCAGTTTCGAGATCCAGGTAAGTATGTATTCTATTGAAGGTAGGTAATAACTTGACACTACTACACATCAATATTAAAAACACAAAAATAAAACTTCTATTTTATGTTAAATCAATATCAAATTAATGAAATCACAATACTGCGCACTTATCCACGTAGAGAAACGCGACTTACACTTGACCGCATGATTTACGATCTCCCGTTTTCGCGACTTATGTATTCTATACGAGTAACAGTGATGAAGCAGGAAAGTTAATTCCTGTCCAGAGCGACGTAGCCTCTAACCCGGTTAAAATCGACTGAACTCACGAGCGCTCTGGGCGCTCGCTTAAATAGCCGGGCTCGCTACCCCTTATGCGCCTCCACCACTTCTCCTTTCACGCAATATAATTTCTTAGTTATTAACTCCATTATAATCGATGTCATCATTTTATCTTACATCAACCCTGTTGTCGCCACTATGAACCTTATCTGTCTTATTTTATATTTATTACATTTCTTCTTAGATGCTAATTAATTTTTGTTATCTTAAACATTTCTTAATTATACCTCAATCCTACCTTATTAGTTAGCGATTGCCTTATTCTCGTGATAACAGCATTCTTGCTACCTACTTTAGTTTCGAAAATAGTAATAAAAACTTTTGTTTATCAATAATACTCAAGAACTGATAATACCTTGTTTATGAGATTAATTAGCTTCAATTGCTGTGAAAAGTCTTTTTATTGAAATCCTTTTAGGTTTCTCGTGACGCCTTATTACGCTGTAGACCCTTCTCGTAACGGTCATTTTCCGGTCTAAACCGATTTTGAAGATAACAAACTTTTTTATCATTTAAATTCAATTGCCATTTCTTTTTCACTTGCATCTCATTATGCTTCAAAACTAAAACCCTGATTATCATTTCCTCTCGTAGCTATTAATTTACTTGTATTGTATTATGCAGATATAATAAAATTCTTCTTATTACTAAAACTCTTTATTTATACTTATCACTATGTTTTAGATATAACTCAGTGATGCTTTCCTGATTATCGCCTTCTCATAATTGCCTTTGGTTTCTGATATCCTAATAAAAGTCTTTAATTATTTATTTATCAGTAAATCCTTAGAACATATCTCATATCCTAATCATTAACCCGTACTCGTGATTTGTACTTCCGTTATCCTTAAACTCATTTGCCTGCTACGCCAAATTACGTCTTAAACCTCATTCTGGAATTTTCCCAACATTATCCAATCACATTCGAATGTTTTCCCCTAGGCTTAAGGTGAGTCCTCATGTGGCTTTTTTCTATTTATTTGTATTCTTTTCTAAATTAATGATATTTCTTAATCAACAAATATACATTTATTCTTTTGATCAAAAACACGTTTTTATCTTTTAATGTTGTTAAATGAACATAATATATTTAATAAAGGTCATCATTCGTTATCCTTATTATGTTTGAACCTAGTTTGATATATATCTCTTATCTCTTCTCTTATCATCATAATTGTTATCATATTTCACCCTATTTCCTATCCTTTAGCTCTAATGATCTTCCTTATCATTCTTCTGTTCATTCCTTTAATCTTATAATATTCCTCACTTGCATTATATATATATATATTGTTACGTCTCGGCCCTCTTGCATATGTCATTTACCCACCTATACAGATACACAGCCCACGGCCAACCCACATATATTGTTCTACTCCAACCCATACACACACTATACACACCACATATGCCACTATCTTTACCGACGGTACTAGATAAGTACGTCAATCGATTAATCGTTTAACATAATTAATCCCATTGATCTATACTGTTGAAAGCATGTTGTCATGCGATATTACATAAGTTTTTTTTACGTTTAAACCTGGCGCCAGCCGCCATATTGTTGCTGGTCATATCGATATAGACCCGATGGGTCGAAATATGTACATCGATACCTTAGATAGATATATGCTCTCGAGAGCCGCTCTCCTCTAGCGGAAGAGACTAGATAGACGCTACCGCTTCTTCTACCAAAAACGTGTTCTTTCTTTTGCGATATGCAATCTGAATAAATCTCACCAATCCGAAACCCTGCGTGCTTTATTTCCGATACAACAACATGTCTTTGTGATAATAGAAGCTAATACACGATTTGTGAAGAAACACAAAATTTTACGGACGAATTTGACGGAGGTTGCGGCCTTATACGCAGAGAAATACCTGAATTAATCTCAAAGGTAGACTTCTTGTTGGTCCCACAAGAGTATCATTGGAGTAAATCAAACTGGTATTATGAAAGGAATTGGTTTCAGAACACTAGGAGGAGTCTCAAATGTCATCATTCAGAATATAAAAATTCCGGATATCAACGATGGTGTCGTTTGGGGTGGAGACGCCATCTCCTTTCCCGTCTACAAGTACAAAACTGAGCCTGGTCCAGTCTACGCGCCCTTCGATAGCAGTGATACCAGCAGCGTGTGCTCTTCTTATATTCAACGCTGCTGCGTTGCCAACCAACAAATCGAAAGTTTTTCCAATTGGAAATACACGCCGGCTGATACCTCTGTGCTTGGCAGCCTTTCTTTTTATTCTTCATCCCTGATCACTCCTGAGGATGCCAGAACTGTACCCGGGACTGTCACTGCCAATGCCGGAATTGACAAAGTTAACTGAGTTATCTTGGACTGGAAGTGCTTCAATCCTCATGACATTACTGCACGACTTATTCTTTGCAACTATGGGCTGTCACTGTCGATATTGACTTGTGTTTTATATATTTTCTAATTAATGATTCAGAAATTGGGCTCCGCAAGGAAAGTCTTTTTGTCGGAAGGCTTCAAGTTTGTAGAATCAATTGAGTGACATTGCTTTCTAGAAGCAAGGTGCAAAGTTTCCCCGCTTCCAGCTCTTGTCCATGTGATATACTAACACGTAAAAAAGTAAATTCCATTCCCCCTTAATCTGTTTCAGTAATTTCCACTTACGCGGAAGAAAGTCTAATTCTTTTTTATTAATGATATAACTCATTGACTATAATACTTAATCTTACTAAACTTGTTATTCCTGAATATGTAACAAGTCATGTCTCATGGATCACAAGTGATAACTGGATTTTTAACAAGTAATAATTTAATAGGACTAATAATTATAAAAATTAATTAGTATGTATTTTAATTAAATGAAAGTAAATTTCGTGTAATACAATTTTATGTTAATGCCGAAAGAGTATAATCACGTATCTAATCATAATACCGTGCTTACTTCCCAATAAATAATTAATGCGCGATAAGATGCCATTTGGAATAAGTTAAATCATCTGTGATAAGATTCTTAATTTTTAATACTTCATTCTTCTTTTTAGATCTATCCATCGTGTCAATTGTCGCTCGGTTATTCGATTTTAGATTTAAAAATACTATACGAGAAGCGAAATAATTTATTAAGTCTTGACATTTGTATTTATTAGTATTGTTATAACGGCGAATTGTACACAATTATAAATCCCTTTAGGATTATCGGTTGACAAATTTAATGAAAAATGACTAATAAATAAGTGCTTTTTAATGGACGATCAGATTCGTGGTATATTTTAAAACTATATACTATAAACGAAAAGAAATGGTAAGCAATAGGTTTTCGCTAGAGATTCTCTCCTAAAGCGGAATTTTCGCACAATCTTCAAGGTCAACTATCATTTTGACACAACTTTCGAATAATTAAATCAAAAGTAAAAAAACTAATGACCCAAAAATCTTAGAATTTTTGAAATCCAACTCGAAATTTTCAAGTCGGTAAAACCTATCATAATGATCCATATTACACGCCCATTGCTATCTTAGCCACCAATACTCACGATCATCTATGCTCTTAGTATCAGTCTTGGTTGTTTGATGACAAGCTGCCAATACCAAATATCAGTTTTGGTTATTTTTTGACTAGCTACCAATACCAAATGCTCGATTTGGTTATTTGGTGACAAGCTACTAACACCAAATATCAGGTTTGGTTTTCAAAAAAAATTCCGTCCGTCAGACTATAACTACTACATTATTTTACAAGATTCTTTTTTATTTTTGCAGAATGGATAATTTTTGGTTAAGTTATGATGTCGACAAGGAGGCGCCATGGTTTTCATCAGTAGTCCATTCATACCCATAAAAAATGATGTTAATATTTATAAAAAAATTTTTAATTTTTTTCTTATAGCTGAATAGTTAATAAAAAAATGTCAAATCAACAATTTCATTTTTTGCACTATATAACCCTTATAATAATTTTTCAAATTTACTTGGTTTTCGGCGCGCGCAGGGGTATGTGAGCCCTTAAGTCAATCAATGAATAATATCTTATCAGCCGATAATCCTAAAGGGATTTATAATTGTGTACAATTCGCCGTTATAACAATACTAATAAATACAAATGTCAAGACTTAATAAATTATTTCGCTTCTCGTATAGTATTTTTAAATCTAAAATCGAATAACCGAGCGACAATTGACACGATGGATAGATCTAAAAAGAAGAATGAAGTATTAAAAATTAAGAATCTTATCACAGATGATTTAACTTATTCCAAATGGCATCTTATCGCGCATTAATTATTTATTGGGAAGTAAGCACGGTATTATGATTAGATACGTGATTATACTCTTCCGGCATTAACATAAAATTGTATCACACGAAATTTACTTTCATTTAATTAAAATACATACTAATTAATTTTTATAATTATTAGCCCTATTAAATTATTACTTGTTAAAAATCCAGTTATCACTTGTGATCCATGATTATATACTGAGAGGTAAGCACTAGTAAGTAAGTAAATTATACCAATACAATGTACGTTAATAATTATTTTAATTTTAACTGCGTAACTATGTATTAATTACTTGATTACGTCTCTTGATTTTTAAATATTTCCGAAATAAAAATCTTTTCAAAAAAAAAACTACATGGAAGCTGAGCTGTATATAGACCAGGCAATGGGCTATTTAATCCAGAGCATATGGATCCCACAATATGCACCCACATAATGTATGGTTTTATTGGAGTACTGCTAATGGTTCCATAAACGATCCTTGGACCGACTTACCTAAAGATGGTGTAAAAGGTATTGGAAAAGGTGAAAAATAATTCCAATCGAATGATTAACATATATTTTACGAATTAAACTGGGTCCCTATCCATTTTCCGAACTCCAAGATTCCCGAACAGTCATATTCTCGAAACAACAAAGTGCCGAACGGTCATCTTTCCGTAAGTTTATTTTCCCCAACTCCCAAGTGCTCGAATGGTTTTCCCGTCGAAATATAAATTCGCGAAAGTCCATTCTCCCGAACGCTCGTAGCGTTGAGCGTCTCTCTAATCGTCTCTGGTGGCAACGTGCGTCAGTAGTGCCCAATCCTCTTAAGTTATCTTGAATTAGCTGGTCTTTATACATATTAATTGCAAATATTCATACTGATACACATGCCGATACGTTTTCTGAACCACAATGTCGAATCTCTAGCGGTTAAATATATATTCACTTTTCGCATATTCCTATCACGCGAATTTAATTATCCAGTTACGGTTCTGTAAAGTCAAAATGTTAAGTAAGTAGGCACTTCCGGCATAGGAATCTCACATTTTCACTAAGGGTACTTGAATACATAACCTTCAAACGTATAAATGCCACTGAAGCTTCCATAAATAATCTTTTAGAAATTTTAAACGAATTGGAGCATATTTGCTACAACTGTATTTTTTATTTTTTATTGCAAAATTACAGCTTTGGAAAATATAAATAGTGGTATCGCGTAGTGTTCGTTGGACTATGAGCATTATATTTTCTCGATTCCGCAAATACATTACGATCACTAAATTATTTATTGTGGGAAAATAACATTTCTCCGATGACTTGCTTCTTGCTTTTTTGTTATTTACTTTGATGTAGGCTATTTTTCGGGACATCACGGTTACGCATGCGCACGATGATTTTCGACATGAAATTTCGCGACCAATCTCGTCTTTTCGCAAGGTAAGAACGATCGCAATTGGGTGAGCTACTCAGTAAACTGGTCGAGGCTCCTCGACGTGACGAATATAAGGAAGATGAGGCATTTCGACTACAAGTCTCGACGTGCTCTCCTTCAGCCCTGCTCACTGATTATCGTTAATTGAGAGGAAGAAGGTATGTACCGAATTTTTGACACAAGAACTACCGACGTTGAATGTGACGGAGAGAATTTTTCGTTCATGTTTCCTATGTAATTCACGATAAAATTTACCATAGCAACAAATAATCATGGGACATCGCACATGTGTGGTTCGAGAGCTCGGTTGACGTTGGCGCAACTGTGACCGCCCGAGTTGAAAAGTCGGCCCAACTATGTTCGCCAACGTCGTCTCAGCATCCAATTAACGGCGGGATGATAACACCGGCTCAACGATACACCCAAACGTCGGGCCGCGACAAAAAATAAATGTTGGCCACACGTCGACTTCGACAGCGGCTCTACGTTGACTGATTAAATATTCGACTCTGCCAGCGTCAGCTTAGCGTCGATTTTACGTCGGGAGGATAATATCCGATCGGACGCCAGTATTGGCCCTACGTTCATTATTGAAACACAGCCACTACTGACCGTTCTGTTGTACATTGTAACGTATATTATTAATAACTGCCAAGACCGGTGAAGTACCAGTTTCCTCATATGACGATTTTGGCCACTTAGCTCTTATAATTCGAGTATCTAAACAGATCGGGAACATCACCTAGATTATCTAATCAGTATCTGGCGGGTCTGTCACAATCGGTGTCTTCGAAGTGTCGGGAACAGATTGAGACATTGCGGAAGTCAACACTTCCGGCTACAGATTAAGCGAATAGCGAGAGCGACCACTCTCTGCTAATTTTCCAAGGTAGCTAATCCTGCGCTACTGGATTCTGTGCCCGGCGAATGAGGCTGTATTGCTTGCTGTAATGGGGAAGCAAAACTACAAAGTTCTCAACGGACGGTATATGGTTTAAAAAGAATGCTTCTCTCACGAATGAGAGATCCTGGATACAAGATGCAGAATTAACTCGCATTAAAGCGTTGCTGAATTCGCGAAATAAACAGCAATATCGAAGGACTAATGATCTCAGGGTCTTCCGATTCTGCTTGCGAGTTACAGTGGCCACCTGGTGGCGCGACAGCGAACTAGTGCTTGTTCGTCTTCTCGTATACTTACTTAGGGACTCTTGTCACAACATACACAAACAAGTTTTTTCAATCAGTGAATTACTTTTTCTATAATGAACACATTATATTCTAACAAGAATATACTTCTTTGATATGTGATCGTTAGTTTGTAAATCATGTCTATCCAGTTTGCACTTAAACTTTTTAAATTAAAAATCGAATTTTTTGATGAAAACGATACTTTCTTACGCGACTATATGAAGACTCTTTTATCCGCCATTATTCACCCTGATCGCCCGACAGCTCCGACACACAGTCGAGTACCAATCGTCTACTGCCGACCTGCTGCCGATCTACGATCGAGAGTCGGTTGGACTCTGGGTCTACAGGCGGTGTCAAGGACACACGAGCGACGATTAACCAGTGTTGGCTGAACGATGGAAATCGGCGTTGCCGAAACTGCAGAGCCTAATGTCGAAACAATGTCGGAACGAAAGTATGAACAACGCTGGCCAACGCTGGTCAAGCTTCACTCATACGTTTTGCCAACTCTAGCTCGTCATAGAGCTCCGAGCGTTGAGTACTGCACGAGGTGCGCTGATACAGCCAATCGTTGGCCGTTGTCGGCGCGTTGGCTACCCTCACATGGGTATGTTTAGTTCTGTCAACCATATCTGAGCATCTACCTCCACCAAACCTTCCCACTCAGAGCAAAAGGTTAGAAAAATACATAATTTGTTGATGTGACCACCCACCAAGGTGCAGGGCACAGTAACAATTTATTTTGGGAGACGGTTGTGTAACATTACTATATTCTTATATTTTCAAAACTGGAAATGGTAGCAAAAACCGAAGATGTAATTTTGAATATGTTCGACTAAATTGTGTATATTTTTTTGAACAATTATATCAACCAGAATCATTATCTAAAGCAAACTAAATCAGACATTAAAATTGATTGAGTTAGTAATATGAGGATATAGCTTTCCCGCATTCACACTTATAATGTTCTAATCACTATTCTAACAAACAGTTAATACAGCTTATACATTTAAAATTAATATAGATATATACCCATTATTTAACTATTCGCCGAGATGTGTTGATGAACGATGTTTGTGGGCTTTGATCCTCCGGTGTGTTGTCTCATTGAATTGTCGCGGTGTCCGATCAAATGTATTCCTCTACTGATTTTATGAGTGCTTTATGATCGATATGATGACGCATTTTGGGGCCCTATCACCCACCGTACTATCTATAGAGGAGATACAAGAATAAAACTACGATAAAATAAGAGCTAATTATGCGCATTACTATGACAAAGAGAATTTCATACCTATTATATTTTCGGAGCCACGTCCTGCTTGTTCGCTTGTTATTTGCCGAAAGGGACGACAATTTAATTGACCGGTACTATTTGGATTTCACGATTAGGTGGAGATCGAGCGACTCTTACCACGCACATGCGGAGTGGGGCGCAATTATATATATACATACCGCGGCAACACACACACTAAATGGCACACTCATACGTTACAGTTGTAACTTGACAAATCGATCAACCCCTCAGTACGCCTGTACTGAGAGCGCACTCATTAAAAAGAAACAATAACGATGGGCGGCTAGTTGTCAACAATAGCCAATAGATGAAAAAGGCGTCCCGAAAGTCAATCCGCGAAAAATAATATAAATAAAATCCGATAGACGATTAGCGCTTCCCGATAATCAATCAAGCATTCTGATTAGTTTAACAATGCATTTCAAATCAGAATCAATATTCGGAATTCAATCTTCAAAGCTAAAAAGTCAACATTCAACAAGAACATCGGCTGTGAGTAATAAGACAGTAAGCGTGCCTTAAATGAGAAAGGATAACGTATATTAAATTCGTGATAAAGTCTTTGAGCTCGATTTATGCCCTTTGGGATAAAGACAGGTCAGAGAGAGATAGGAATAGACAATAAATATAGACCGCTTCCCTGATAATCCTTTCCTGCAATACCGACATTTATTTTCGACGATTGTAATTGACGGACCATCCGGAAGTTAGCGCAGGAAAATCAAAATTTATATATTTATAATGCCTAAAAAATTGCTCGTTAAATGCTCCATATGTTTCCGTAATTGCTCCACCGCTACTATGTAATGATTAATAAATATTCATTAAAACAGAAAATTTTTATTTTTATTGAAATTCCTAATAATGAAGCAGATTTTCATATGATTTTCTTGATGAATTAATTGCTCCCGATTTGCTCCCAATTGCTCCGCATTTAGTTTTTTATTTAATTAATGTATCTTTAAATAATAAGTAAAATTTGATTTTCACTTATCTCGATTGCAAACGTACACAATGTGATTGGTTTTCGAACACACCTACGACAGCTGCGTTCGAAGATCAGCCGAGAGTGCGCGAGCATCGTTGCCTCGGTTCATTTTCGAACACACCTGGTCAATTCAGGATTGGCGAATTCCTTTAGATCAGTATTAACTAAATTCAAATAAAGCTGCTAGACTTCAGTTAAGTGTCATATAGTAGTTTGAATTTATATTATCGTCAAAGTTATTTAATTTAGCTCTGTTTGCATGATCTTCAGATAAGTATTATTAATCAGCAGTATTTGCAATATTACGAAAATAGGTTTCATATTTTACATCTACAAGTGTGTCATTCATTATATTGTAAAAGTTTTATTAACAAGTGTGTTAATCCCTGCTTTAAAAAATATGTTATAACTGATTGAAAATAATTAGCCCGAGAGAGTAATAAAATTTGAGCTTCAGCAATTTCTTACCAAATCTTATACATATTTACTAGTAATATGGAATGAGATTGCCGTTGTCCACGATCATTTAAAAATGTGTTGTTTATATGTAGTAATCATAAATAAAGTCATATTGAACATGATAATCTATTCATTCCGAATCATTTTCAATCGGAATAAAAGTACTGTCGATTGTAATAGAATTTTATATCTATCGGTTTGTATTGATTTTAAGAGGATTTTTAAAGCAGGGATGCCTATCACTACTTGGTCTGGCACGTGGTCCAACTCGAAAGTTTTAGATCAACCAAAGCTATTAATATATTTTAGAGCCGACTCCTTTTGAACTGCCTCCTTCCGCCCGAAATCACTCCTGCTCCCTCCAAAGCCGGGGTCCCACCCCCATTAGTCCCATTATCGGGGGGGGGGGGGGGAGGCTGCTTTGGGGTTGGTCATGGATTTATGCGCACGCGTAAATCCAGGCGCTCTAATATATATATTTAAAAACAAGTGTAAATCTGTGATTTGTGCCGTAAATGAAAAATTATTAATATTTTCCTCTTTTTGTTTTAGATTTTAAGAATTATGACTTCCCGGGCTGCAGTTTCAAATAGTGAAATTCTGGAAATAAGCAAAGCCTTTGATATTTTAGATTAAAAAAATTCTAAAGTCAAATCCAAGAATGATCCCGTTTGGAAAGATAAATGTAATTTATGGAACAATCAAATGAAGCCAATAAGCTTATATTTTTAAATGCATCAAAATAGAAATAACATTCAAAATGTTGAAAATTTCTGATGTAGATGGAAATTCTAAAAGGATTCAGTTTCATGGTTTTTGTAAAGAATGTCGAGCTGGTATATATGGAGAAGGTTTTTCTGAATGTGAAAATGAAAAGAACTGTGATATTACATTTAAAATATTTACATTGGATACGAGAAACATTCCACATTTCAAAAAAAGACAATGTGCAGGCGTCCGAAGAGCCGCTTTTAAAGAGCAACTAAAACAAAAAAGCATCGTTATTTAAATCGGAATTAATAAAACGTTATCAAACATATGGTGACCAAATACCTCCTATTATTCCTAGCAATGAGGTGATAAAAAAAAATTCGCCAAGAGGCAAAAGATGAAGATCTTGGAATCACTAGTAGTTTGTGGGAGTCTTTTGAATTTCTAAAGGAGAACGTCGAGTTCCGTCGAGCCATAAGGCAAATTGGACACAATAAATTTTTTTGTTTTATTGGACACCTGAACAAGTTGACGTTTACAATGATTTATTGAAACTTGATGATAGAAAGTTTAATAGTACCAGTATGCCAGTTTCTATCAGAGCGACAAGATATGCGTATTATTGAATTTTGGTTAAAACATTGGTTCACATCAGGAGTATTCATCCAGCAATTTACATGATGTTCCTATAATTTTGAAAATTCACGACAAAAATTACATCTTGTGCGGAGCAGTTGAATTTATTCCGCCATTGATGCTACATGGGCTAGGTCACTATGTAGCATACATTAGATCAGTGACAAATACCTGGAAAAAAATGGATCATTTATTTAAAGAACCCAAATATTTGAGTTCTACTACGTCACTTCCTAATATCAAAATATCTATATTATTTTATGTATGTCTTTAATTTGATTGATCAACCATTTTTTGCATTAATTCAAATAATGTCATATAAAATAAAATGACATATAATGAAAATCTATTAAAAATTTTTTAAAACATTTATTATAACCCTTCGACTATTACTTCATGTTTCTTATAATTTTTATGATAGACAACTTGTACAAATTTTCAGTTTTGTGACTGCATAACATTGAGAGTTACTAAAATGTATAGTGCATTGAACAATCATGTAATTGCAAGTAATTTAAATGCAGCTGCACAATATCAATTGCATCACCATAAAAAAATAAGTGTCAAGCAAACTACCATATAATAAATTAATTCACATATTAAAACTCAATTCATAAAGCTGCGATTCTCACTAGTGTCTTCAACAACAGAATTACCTAAACTGAGGTAATCAAAAATTGGAAGTGAAACTATTACACTTATCTGCATTGTAATTTTGAGTTGTGTCTCGCTCAATGTATGTACATATATAAAAGAGATACAATGATACTCGTGTTATTAGCATAGAATTTTAGAATGTAACCTGTTTCTTGTTTAGATTGTTTTGTTATTGAAATATATCTTAATGATTTTTTTAGCCCAGGTACTTATAGCTACACCTTTCAGTTCCGTGCCGTGATGACAATTATTAGATTTCTGAATTGGAGTAAAAGGCATTATCCATCTTTACAATGGAATATACATCGCACGAGTAAAAAAATCACTAGGAATCGCAGTACGGAAAAATCTCGTTGTTGCAAATTAAATATCTCTAATGGTTAGGCTGAATAAATGTCTTAGCGTGTTCAAACATATAATTTCGCCAGTTAACCGAGGATTACCTTTTAGTAAAATAAAACCATCGTGTGATTGTAGTCATCGACCACGTTTACACGGTCTTATTCCGAGTTAATTATTACTCAGCTAAAGGAACTGATAAATCCCAAATATTTCTTGGAAGTGGAAATGCCTGTTTAGTCACTGAATATGTTTACACGGCATCCTTGAACTGATTTACGCCCGTTTTCTTCAACGCGGTTCAATCATCAACATGTAGCATGAAGCATGCATGGACTACGCACAAGCATAGGAAAAATGGTCGGCTGATAGAAAAAGATTGCGATTGGTGGCGGCCAAGCCCTGTCTCTTTCTAATCAGCAGCCGTAGTACGAGAGTATAGAAAACGTAGCCAATAAGAGCATTAGAAAAGGAGAGCTACTGGCCACCACCTGACTCTCTCTTTGTCTATTTGAGCGGACATTTTTTCAAGGAGATTGAAGTAGGGATCGCGTAGTCCGTGCTATATGTCGATGGATTCAATGCATAAACTCGGTTTAGCGCTGCTATTAGCCAATGAGACACTTGTATTTTGAAGATAAACGTAGTTCATGCATTGAACAGCGCTGATGAAAACGGGTCTTAAACTACGTTTACACGGCGCTCGTGAATCGGTTTAGTTAATACTGATCTAAAGGAATTGACCAAGTGTGTTCGAAAATGAACCGAGGCAACGATGCTCGCGCACTCTCGGCTGATCTTCGAACACAGCTGTCGTAGGTGTGTTCGCAAACCAATCATATTGTGTAAGTTTGTAATCGAGCCAAGTGAAAATCAAATTTTACTTATTATTTAAAGATGCATTAATTAAATAAAAAAACTAATTGCGGAGCAATTGGGAGCAAATCGGGAGCAATTAATTCATCAAGAAAATCATATGAAAATCTGCTTCGTTATTTCGAATTTCAATAAAAATAAAAATGTTCTGTTTTAATGAATATTTATTAATTATTACATAATAGCGGTGGAGCAATTGTGGAAACATATGGAGCATTTAAGGAGCAATTTTTTAGGCATTATAAATATATAAATTTTTATTTTCCCCCGTTAACTTCCCGACGGTAATCAGGTCCTCTCTGTAATCCGACCCTGATTTCCCCTAAAGCTACAGCTGGTTTGGCGATTTCTTGTCGAGGGGGTCGCTTTTGAATTTTTTCTTCCTTCTTTTCTTCTTACTTGCCTATTGTTTTAGGATGAGCTAGTGGTATTTGTCTTTGTCTAATTGTTCCTCTGCGCTCTTTCTCTTTTAAAATGGTATTTATAAAATTTGCTGTCATAATCCAGTTTTCTTCGCTTTCTAGGATTGTGTTTACTAGGTTGTTGGGTGTTAACGTCTTCGAGACTCTCTAGAACATGCCCTGTCTGTCGTCGTCCCATTCACTGCATTCAAAAATCAGATGCTCTGCGCTTTCTACATTATGGCTGCAGTGGTCACAGCTTCCGTCGTCTATTATATTAAAACGTTTTAAGTATGCATTAGTCAGATAGAACTCCGTTTCTCCGTGTTTCCTGTCTATACATTTCCGAATGTCTAGGATGAGTGTGTGGGTCCGTCGACCTTTCGTTTCATTGTTCTATCTCTCTTGCCATCTGGTATACAGTCTGTCTTCGGTACTTTCCTTGATCGTATGCTTAGCTTGCTTAAGCTGCTTTTCATCTAGTCCTTTTCTTATTTCGTACCCTTCCTTTCTCTGGCGTTCCCTCAGGTCAATCGGTAGCATATTGGTAATAACCATAGCGGCGCTGTGGATGGCTGTCCGATATGCTGATGTAACTCTTAGACCTGCTCTTCTCTGTACCGATACGACTTTTTTCGCTACTGCGGTGTTTTCAATTTTATCGGCCCAGATCGGGGCGGCATATAAAATTTTTGAGTGTACTACGCTTGCTAGTAATCTTCTTTTACTTGTTGTTGGACCTTTTATATTTGACATTAGCCTGCTTAGCTATCCGGCCTTTTCTGAAGCCAATTAACGGTCCGAGAGTCTATTTTCCTTCCCGAGATGATTGTTTATTTTTTGTACTATTAGACCTTCCAGAAGCTTGCCCAGTGTATCGAGCAGACATATGACGAACAATTGTTTCTTCCATCCTTTCCAAAATTTACCCTGTTTCAGACAGGTGTTGTACGCCTTAAGCATAAGTTGTGGGTAACTTTCTGCAACTTTCATGATAAACTCATTTGGTATTCCGTCCGACCCTGTAGCCTTGCCCTTTTTAAGCCGCTTAGCCGCTTTTTTGAAATTCTACTAGTGTGAAGAGATCTTCCTCGTTTAAATCTATTTTGGTTGGTCCATGTCAATTCCACGGGGTTGCCCTCGGAAATAGTGTATCCATTATTTTGTCTATTCCCGGGATCTCATCTCTGATACCAAGTTTCTTTGTAACTATGCGATAGGGTAGCCCCCATGGGCCGTCGTCCACCTCTTTTATTAATTCTTTCCACTTGCTATGTTGGCTTTTCCGAATAGCTTTTTTAAACGTTTCTTAAGGTGTCTTAATTGGGTCAGAAGTGCCTTGTTCCTTTTTTCTTTTATATATTTTTTTCATGCTATTCGGAACTGCTTTCGAATTTCTGCGATCTCCCTTGTCTACCAGTATTTTGGTGGCTTCTTCTAGGCATGCATGCGTCGCAGGCTATTATTGTCGTGTCCATGAGTTCTTTAATCATGCCTTTTAATGTGTTGTTTTTCTTTATCCAGCCGAGTTCATCGAGCAGTCTTGCCTCCTCAAGGAAGTTTAGAAGCCTTTTTTCGTTCAGCTTTCCAACACGCCACCATCTTCTAGACCTTGGATTACTATCATTTTTTGCGGGCTTTTTTCTGTCGCCTTCTATTTGAAATTCAATATATTTATGGTCGCTGAGTGTGATTTCATCCAAGACCATCCAGTCTTTTATCTGGGAGACAACATTTATTGTGGATAGTGTAAGATCGATTATGGCGCTCGAGTTATATCTTCAGTATCTACATTTATATCCCTCGTTAATAATAACTAAATTAAGCCTTGCTATCATTTCTGATACTAGTTCTCCTCTTCTGTCCATTCTTTCTTCTCCCCATTCATGGGATTTACTGTTAAAATCACCTGTTATTATAAAACGTTTGCCTGCCTTCTTGAAGTTATCTTCCAGAGTATCCAGTTTTCATTTAAAAGTGTCCAAAGTGACATTTGGTGAGAAATATAACAGCTGTAAAAACGTATTCCTTCTATTTCTACCCACGCAAATGAGTAGTGCTTGCAGTCAAGCTTACTTATACTAATGTAGGGGTTGCATACAGCAATGGCTGCTCTTTTCGAACTATTTTAATACCATGTCCCTGTTTCCGGTTTTTTATATTGCTCGCATATTAGCAATATATCCGCTCTTTTCTCTCAGACAGCCTGGAACAGCAGGTCCTGGGTCTGGTTGCTCCTTCCTAAATTTATTTGCAGGATCTTCAGTGTCGCTTTTTTGAGAACTTCTTCCTATTTAGTACTTTTATAAATGTACTACACGTCCTACTTCCTCGAATGTGCTTCAGATAGTGGAGGCCCGCGTCTTTACATATTAGACATATCGCCCCGTTTTTACGCTCTTTGGCTGGCTCTATGAGATTTCTCCTATCTGGCCCTTTGCAGCCACTTGAGAGGTGATCAACATCCCAACATTTGTAACATCTGTTGACTTCGACTCTTTCACTAATTCTGCAGTTAACCCATCCTATGCGCATTGTTTCCTGCTTGAATAGCCCATAAGCAACTGCCTCGGGTAGATGTACGATAGCCGTTTTCGTCCCCCTGTAGCCTCTAATGAGTCTACAGTGTTCTTCCTTCACAGTATAGTCTGCAGCCATTCCTTTGACAGCCTCAATAATTTATTTTATTTTTTCAGCTTCATCTGTATCCTTTATTTGAACCGTTCTGTATCTCGACAGTGTTGTTACTTCCGCTCGGCCATCCACGGCATGAGCGATAGCGTCATACAGCTTGTTTATATTCTCGTCTACTTTGACCGTAATTAATAATTCCCCTTTCTGCGTTCGTACAATACTTGTAACGTTCGTATTAAGGCGGGTTTACACCAAGCGAGCATTGTTTGCGAAGGCTCGCAGACGTTCGGAAACGTTCGCAAAAATTTGCGAACATTCGCGAACATGAAGGAAGGATCCTGTTCACACTGCCTGAGCACGCCCGATCGAGCAGTTGTTCTCGACCATTCAGCGAAGTTCCGACAAAAGTGCGCAAACATGGCACCAGCGTTGTCAAAGCTTGCAATCTGTGCTGCGTCGATAGTGATTCTCTCTGAACTCGAGAAACGCCGCCAGAGGAGGAAACGCAGGATGTGGGAATCTTCCTTTTTAAAAGGAAGAAATTATATGCAATTGCTAGCTGACTTAAGAGTGAATGAAAATGGACTTTTCAAAAATTTCAGCCGCATGTCATCATCGGACTTTGATTTTTTACTAAACAAAATTGAGGACAATTCTCTTTGTACAACCCTATCAGTTCAAGGCATTTTTCGTTTTCCCACACCATTTTTAGAAATAAAAACACGAAAACGCAATAATACAAACACGTACTCAAGTGTTGAAAAGAACCACCGGCCGCTCTTGCTCCTGCGGATAGTACCTATGTAGGTACTGTTCATACCGGACGAGCAACGAACAGTGAATTCTTTGACGATTCGTCGGTTTACCGGCAAGTCGCGAAACAAGCTCGAATGTTCGCGAACATTCGAGAACAGCGTTCGCAAACGGTGTTCGGTGCGGCCAGGTGTTTACACCGTCCGAGCGTCTTGCTCGCGACTGTTCGCAAACAGTGTTCGCAGTGAATGCTCGCTTGGTGTAAACCCGCCTTTACATGTCTTTGGGTCGTCCCCTTTCTTCATGATTTTGAATATATCCGCGTAGCTATTTCCACCCTTCGCTGAGATCTTTATGGCTCCCTTTGGATTCCTTCCTCTTTTATTACTACTTTCACTCTCTCTTCTGTCTCTTTTTTTTCCTGATTTTTCTTTCTACCAGTTTAAATTCCCCTTCGTTGTTATCAGACTCCACTTCCTCCTGAGCGATCCCTAATCTTTTATCTTCCTTTTTCTTTTGGGAGTTTTCTTTCGGTGGGCTTGTCGCTGGCCTTTTGTTTGATGTTATCGTGTCGTCCTCCGAGACATTGTCTTTCTTTCCAGTTCGAGAAGTTTCTGCCTTTTCCCTTAACCGTTCTTCTAGATTCTTTTTGAAAAGCGACTTCTTCAGTTTGATATCTCCCCTTAAGAATGTAGCCCGTTCCACCTGCCTCATTGCTACGCCCATATCTCTCTTCACCTCTTTGTGTATATGTATTGTGACATGATCCTCCCGAATCGCGCACAAAAATTAAGAAACTTCGACTTCTCTCTCGAGCTAAGCTGCTCACGGCAATCCACTAGCGAGATTCCGCCTAAATTATTATTCCAAAGGTCTCCGTTTGTGTTATTTAGTTATTACTCATAATTTCCATCGTCTTTTCTTTTATGCCTGCGCTGTTGCTGGTTTTGGTTCGCCCCAGGCATTTTACATCCTGGTACCGCATATCTGGAGGGCTTTCCTCTATCGGCCAACTGGGGAAGCGCGCGATGGGGGACCAGCAACCCCTCACGGGACAGAAAACGGAACACCTGAACACCCTGGACTTCCAGGTCCAACACCTAGATATAGGAAACTACGGAGAGGAACGCCTGGACATCCTATATCTCTACAAACTGCCATCTGAACTACGAGGAACTATGTCGAGCACACATATACGACGCTCACTACGTGCGCTTCACATACATGTTGCTATGCTTTTCGTACAGGCTATAGACTTATAACGCTATACTATTCTGAAAGCAGCCTTATATTAACTGAAAATTCTATGTTGTAATATCACAAATTACGACATGAAAAAAAAGAAAGCAAGAAATTTTCTATTAATTCACTTTAACATAGGACAAGCTCTATTTAGTTTATTCTACATACA
>JASANN010002666.1:0-22737 GCA_031762395.1 Calameuta pygmaea | reverse complement strand
AGATACTGTTATGCACATCCACAGTGCGCTATGCACTCTTATGTGGGGCTCTTGACGTATCCATCATCGAGATTGGGTTATTGGGAGGAAAAGAGGATAGAGGATAGGGGGGTATAAGAGTGGAACGTTACAATATATATGTGACATCCAATTGACGAAGTACCAAGTCGGTATAGTGGTAGACGGAGGATTGGTAGACTTCACCCTATTGATTATATTTAAAATGCTTACTACCTCCGATAAACGATCGCATGCAATCAGTAAGGTAGTAGTGGGAAGTCAGATATGCTCTACTTCACTGGCAAATATTTATAAGTAAGGGGCAAGGTCAAAAGGATGGTCACGATGACCTGTTTAGGGTCTAACCTTTCGGAAATTTACCCGTGATCGGTCAGTTATTTACACCCTGTATCGTTGATGGTCATCAGACTGGTTATGCAGAAAGAATTGTTACCGACAGTGGTTAGAATTTAAATCCACAAATTGAATTCAATACGAAAATGAATTAGCTGAATTTCTATTTGCGATGCTGTGCACTTGATTATGAATTTGGAATTATATAATTGTTGGGTGAGCATAGACGCTGGGTTAGGGCTTAAAGGAGAATAGATAAAAGAGAATTGTGCAACAGGTTGAGTTCGAGTAAGAACAGGTTCAACAGTATATTTCTATTTAAATATAAAATAAAGTAACTTACGTTAATAAAATGGGCTGGCAATATGGTCTTCGATAATAACAGGCTAATCCTACAAATTGTTTAATATTCTTCTGATATACGGGACTGGGAATTTCTTTCCCGCCTCAATTTTTTTAAGATCCGGTTTGTCACCATCTTCACTGATGATATGACCTAAATATGCTACTTCTTTTCGTAGGAATTCACATTTATCTGGTTGTAGTTTCAGATTAGAATCTTTTAACCAATTCATGAATTTTTCGAATTTGATTTGTTCTTCTAAGGATTTTGCCTAAATTACAATATGCTGCCGCCCACCGGCTAAAGACTTTGTTCGTTTCCCGATATATTTCGGGATGTGTTTGGCACTGTCTTTTCTTTAAGAGAATTATTGTAAGATCTTTTCCGACATTCTTGTATCGTATGTCCGACAATCTTGCAATATTGGCAAACTACTTGCTCTTTGTTCAAATGTAATGGTGTAGTGGATTCGGTTTTTGTATTTTGGTTATTTTGAAAGGCTTCTGAACGTTTTCGTTTGAAAAAATCTTCTGCTTTATGCCCTAATTTTTTGCAAAAAGTACACTCAATGCTAGTGCGGATAGATGTAACTTTGTGTTCTTTCACCTTATTTTATTTGGTGACGTTAGCTGGGTTTTGTATACCTTTCGTGAGTTGCACATAATGCTGTTTTCTTATCAGCTTGTTTAACGGCTAGAATTCCTTTTGATAATGTGTCAAGAGGAGTGTTATGTGGTATTCTAACAAGTATTTCTGGATTTACGTTTTGAATAAATCCTTTTGCTGTTTGTTCATCTATCTTTATTTTAAGTCTTGCTTCATCTACTATAATTCCTTTAGCAATTAGTTTTTGCGGCGCGCTTCTTTTGACTGATCTACTGTTTCTCGATAACGGCTGATAAATGATGTGATTGTTTCATCATCCTTTTGGAATATTTTAGTTAATTCACCTTCACATTCTCTAATAGAGAGGGTATTTGAATACATTAAATCCAACTCGTTAATAAGACCTTCAAAATCGTTTATATACTCATAGAGGATCATTCTTCTAGCTTCATCTCCAAGTTTATTTTCGAGTAATTTAACTAATGGTGATATTACGGTTGGTGATACCAATTCCTTCGCATTTTTACAAGCTCGGATAAAAGTGTAAACAGAAATGTTTGAGCCACCAATTTTTAATGTTACGATCGCTGAATCCAGAAAATCAAGTGACGTAAATGGAGTTTGTAGTTGAGTTTGTAATAAAGGGATGATTCATTGGTTCGGTCTACTTTTCAGCACGTCCACGTGTTCATACAAGGCCTATCGAGTTTTATGATTTGTTGTTGTGATATTCTCTCAAAATATGTCTTCGGGGATCAGGAAATATTCTATCTTTAAGTGATTCCTCAGTAAGTAAATCTTTTGATAGTTTCGGAAACTCTTTGGGAATCAATTTCCACGGTAAGTATTGAATAGAATTGTTTTGTTCGTTAATCTGATACTTTATTGCATCTAGATCCTTGTGGCTGGTTGATTTGTTTGTTTTTAAGTGTATGGTTTATCTAGTCGTCTGAATAGTTTAATTGAACTTTCCTACCACTTCGTTTGGGCGTAAGTCTGTACTTACTCAGGTTTTGTGTTCCTAGTATACTTGAGTTTCCTTTGGTATATGATTGAGTCTCAATTAGATCGTTTGGGATGAATGACCAGTCTTATCCAAGTTCTGATGATGTTGATCGAAGTTTCGATTTTATATTAATGATTTGCTAGGATAAGGTAGAAGCTCTATATCCGGCCTCAGTTCTACCTTTTGGAAATAGTAAGGATGGATAGAAGCCCAGTACAACGGCTTCGGTTCTATCCAGGAAGGTTTCGAGCAAATTGTGAATACTCTGATTTTGGTATCTTAGATAAGTTTTAGATGGTCTTGGTATATTTAATGTGTCGATTTTGACTTCAATCACGAATCTAATTAAAAATTTGATTTTGACTTCAATTGTATGATTTTGCACGCTCTACAACTCTGATGTTGTTCTTTTAGTCTCTCAATGCAGACCACCGAATGTGACTTCAGACTCCCTTTTTATAGCAGTAAAACTACTTCTGATTGGTCAATATGATTCCCCTTTCTTCAAAATTACTAACATAATGATTGATAATTAACCCTTTTCCAATAATCAATATACCAAGTCGTAATCTGTAATTTGAATCTCCTTAAATGTTATTCGAGAAGATTCAGACCTATCCTTTTATTTATATCTTTATTGTTCGATATTAACAAAATATGATACAGTGTTTAATATCGTTAAAGTATCATACAATAATGTGTTATTTGTGGATTATATGATTATAAGAATGATTAAGATTAAATGATTATAAAAATATGATTTGATTTGACTATTAATAATAAAAGGCGTGGAACGTAACAATATGTTGTGACCTTATCCTGAGTTTTATAGATCCAGTAGGGGGGGGGGGGGGGGTTCAGACGTAATAATAATAACGGGAATGGGATTAATCAAAGATGGGAACATGGAGATAGAATAGAAAAAATATGAATAATAGAAAATTGCCGGTACAAGGAATAGAGAAATAGAAAATGAGATAAAAACAGAAAGTAAAAGAATTGCTATAATAGTAAAAAAAAAACTCAAGAGACAGGTAGTTTTGAAGCATAACCACATGCGTCGTACATCGCATGAATAAATAAAAAGTAATAATGAAATATTTTGTAGAAATTATTCGTATTTTTAACGTTATTCAGTATATTGGACGGAATTTTCTCTATGACATCTTTTCCCTTGTCAGAAATGGATATCTTTAATAATTTGTTAATGTCAATTAATTTTTTATTAGTGATCGTGCAAATTTGGATTTGGATCATAACGCCACTAACATTTTAGAAAGTCAGCATTAAATGTTGCCAACCCCACATTTGAATTTCGCCCTATTTCAGTCTACAATGGTTTAATCAATTAAATTCATCCACAATATTAGATATTAATAGTAGATAATTGGTGAGAAGAATACCATTGTTAGTTTTCTACCAGAAGTGGATGACATTATTTGCACAGGGAGATCTACTTGTTTACGTACTGACTGCTGTTCGTTTTCTAATTTTTTTCGTCGTGTGATACAAAATGTTTTGTATAAAATTCAAATTTTATGGTGTCAATATGTTTTCCAAAAGTGTTACATTTCTCATAATCACTAAATGAAATAATACAAATACAGGGTGGGATGAAATATATGGTATAACTGAAAAAAGGCTGATTTCTCATGAAAAAGAAAATCGAAATTGCAGAATAGCCATTTTCTCTATGAGGATTCATTTTTAAAAAAATCGATACTAAAAATCAGTCAGGTACGCGTGCACTTGACCAATAATCGACTTAAGAAATATCGCTTGAGACACTATTTTCTTTTATATTTGTATACAATGTCACGTTATCTAGGTGTTTGAAGAATTGAAGGTTCCGGATATACTAAACACAGTTCATGACTCTCTGATTCGATCAACACAATTTTGTATACAAGAACGATGCCGACATTTTCAAGAATTCGTAAGTTAACAAAGTAAATTGTTTTCGAGATAGGAATATCAGCTGTTACGTTCCACGTAACGTTACGTGCCCTGTTCCACTTGGCAAGGACTTGCAAGCGCTGACGCCTCGTGGGCGAATTCTCTCACGCGCGTGGATCATCCGACATCCGAGCGCATGCAGGACTTCACCCGCGGAGACATTTCACAGAACCCCGCCTCAGCGTTCAAATCTTCCTCGTTCTGTGCAGGGGGCGGAGGGCGGAGATTATCCGGGATGCTCAGACGAAACGAGGGTGAATTCAGCCTAGTTTTGCGCTATTGAGAGTTTACCGCATTTTGGCGTAGTCGTGGTGCAAAGGCTAGTTATCTCGATAGGCACACAGAATCATCTGAATGTCCCGCGCGCAAGCTACGCCCCTTGTAGGTCCCCGAGTGTGTGTTATGCAAAAGGAAAACTGAGCCGGATTTGAACCGGATAGCGTCATAGAACTTATTTCCGTAATCTATAACTAAGCTACCTTAGCAGTTGTCGCTTCTAAATCCAAAACGCTACTGCATTCATTATTTTCAATGATTATTCATTTATGCTCACGAAGCAATCGAACCCTTTTCTGTATCTACCTCGGTCGAGGTCGCTGTCCTTGTCGATCACAAGAAACCCATAGTTATCACCGTTCCAGCATATCGAACACAGATCTTTAAACTGTGCGTAAGTCATATCAGTGTTTACATGGTCATCGTACACATGTTTGAGATTCATTTCATCCTGCTTAAAGAGCACCAGCAGATTAGCATTGTCCCGTATCAGATGTTTGGGAATGCGATCGTACGTCTGACAGAGATAGAAGCAGTCAACGTCCTTGTGTCGCCCCATGCTGAAGAAGGCTCTGATGTTATCTTGCTTTTCACAGACTATATCATCGTAAATAATCGAGTTCTGTCGTGCCTCGGCTGGTGGCAACACTTGTTCGTGTTCCATGAAGGGAAAGTACTCGAAGCCGTCGACGAATGCGAGTAAACACTCTAGAAATATGTACTTTGGCTCATCTAATGATTTTGAGTATATCTAGATGTTTTCGAATCTTAACCCGTTAGGATGAGTTATGAAAGCGAGCAATACATTCGTTACGGATGACGGGTTCCTCTAACGTTATCTTACTAACAATAAGTCTCCTTTCTTTTTCTTTCTACGTCTCCAGTCTCTGTAAGTAAAGTATTTCAAGACAACTTTAAACTCTAGTTTATTTAATCTCACGAATAATAATACTATCATTAATTAACCACTTTTACTTAACTTGCTTTTCTAGGATCATAATTCTTTCACTAACAAGGCTCCATAAATAGACCAAATATGGCTTTCTTTTTCATTTGGCTAATCTCTCTGGCGTGTGGGTTTCTTAAAACACATAATATTATACTTAGCATTTCGCATTTTACACAATCTGAATATTGTCTTCCCATTATGATATACATTTTTACCAGTAAGTAAAATTAAAATTATAGATACATACTTTTAATATAATAACTCTAAATTTACATAGAAATATCTCAACATCTCTGTCATTTATACTTTTACACCTCAACAGATTAATAAAATTTACCTGAAGAGAACCCCAACAAGGGTCGAAACGTTGTAACAGAAATACGCACTGTCGTCTTTCTCATTCCTTTACCTGGGCTGCGTAAGGTCAACAGCTAAAAAGAAACTATTATAAAGTACCAGCCGACAATTTCACATATTTAAATTTAAATTTTAAAAAATCCAACTGTTAAAACCGTAAGTCAACGTAAGCAGATGGTGAATGATGCCATTGGGGTTAGCAGTAAACAAACTGGAGTGTGTATCCTATTCCTATACAATCCTACTTATCCCTCCTATCGATCTATGCGTGCTTTACAAATTACAGATAATTTTGAAATTTTGTCCTTCTTCATGTTGTATCTCTTTTTCAATTTAAATGTAATAATAACAAAACAACTGCCTTTCTTTACAAATAAATGAAAATAATATAATTGACACTCCGTCAACTTTGGAAGAGAACTTTGAGGATGCTGTTTTTTGTTTGGGTGACTCAAAAGACTATCCCAGTTTATTTGTAAATGTCTTAGAGCTTCAATATTTATTTTTCCAGTGAACGGAAATAAGCGTGGTCAATTAAATAATGCAATTATGTTCATGATTGTCAAGAATAAGTTACCTTTAAATACAGTGGAAAAAGAAGGATTCCGATATCTTATGAAAACAGCAGTGCCATTTTTCCTTCACTACGGACAATAACCCAAATGACAGATGATAAATATGATGTTCTTTCATTGCAATTCAAAGAGAAACTTTTACAATTAGAGATAGAATCAATATGCTTAACTGCAGGCATATGGACAGACACACACAACACTAAAAGCTACATGGGCCTAACAGGTCATTTTATATACGAAGGTGAATTGATGAGCATAAACTACTGTACCGAATACTTAAGTCAAGTAATAATAACTTAAATAATGACAGAAAAGTGGGGTATCATTCCTGAAAAAATTGTAGCATTTATTACAGATATCATCTGTATATATCATGGCGAGCAAAAAAACTTGTGGTGTTTCGCCCATACATTAAATTTAGTAGCACAGAAACCTTTCAACGAAAAAGATGGTATTGAAAGTGCCAAGTTGCTTAATATCGAAAGGATATAACTACATACTTCAAGCAAAATATAAATGCAGCTGATGCTGTTCGTAAAGCACAAAATAATACAGCAGTGCCATTGAAATTGATTCAATCAGTTTGTACAAGATGGAACTCGATTTATTATCAAATGGAACGGTTTGTGCGATTATCGGAGCTAATTGCACCGATATTACTCAACCATCCAAAAGCTTCATCTATGTTGACGGGTGGTCAACTATATGCTATTAAAGATCTTGTAAATATATTAAAACACATGGAAGCTATGACAAAGGAAGTGCCCGCAGAAAAATACGTAACAACAAGCAAAGTTATACCAATAGTATCCTGTCCTTTGGAAATATACAGTACAATGAAAACAGAAACAGACATTGGCACTGCAACACAAAATTTAATAGTAAATGGATTAAAAAAGATATTTGGTACCGTGGAACAAGTAAATGCGTTGGCTATCACAACACTACTAGATCCTAGGTTCGAGAAAATTCATTTTTCTGATAAGATAGCATGCTCTAGAGCTATTGACAAAATAAATAGTATGATGGTGACTTCAAAAAACCAATTGGAGAATAATTTAATCAATGAAGATCTAGAAAAGAGTGAGCAGCAGGCTAATGAAGCAGAAGAACCTAATATTTGGGAATTTCATAACAAGCTGGTAAAAAATCAGTTGCCATCTATTCAAAGAAAAATTTCTCACGCATAAGGCTTATAAGACGAGCTTAAGCACTATTTGCCACAGCCTGTCATCGACTTCAAAACGACGGACTCTATTACATACTGGCATCATCAAACTAATTCTTTGTATAGCTCTATGAGGCCGATTGCAAATAAATATTTTTGTATTGTAGGAACGTTCGCTCCTTGTGAAAGACTTTTTTCTGTTGCGGGAAATATTGCAACTGATGAAAGGAGATGCTGGGATCCTGAGCGACTTGATAAATTAATCTTTTTAAAGTCACTCGAAGCGAAATATTGGCGAATGTAATTTTTTTGTTTTAATTCAATAAAATCATATAATTTCCTTATTACATTACTTATTTCTCCATTTTAATTATGTTATAATTATGTACAGTGAACAGCGTTTCAAAAAATCGATGAACCGAAAATCGATCTTCCAGTGCTCGATTTAATTGAGAATCGATTCTGTTACGTTCGATTTGAATCGATTCAGGGATCAATTTTTTTTACGAAGAATCGACATCCCTAATCGGAAGGCACGTTCTGGTGACAAGATCCAACAAGTTTGTTTGTTTTATTTGATCGACTTAATTCCTAAATTAAATTTTAAATTAGACGAAAGTGATCGGGATAAGTCTCAGCAAAATATGTAATAAAAGTTACTCGCGAAAGGTTTCCCTAAAAAGTTGTATTTCTTAAAAAAATCTTGAAATCCGCATCTGTATTCGCGGATATGAGCCTCTAAAAATTCGCATTCGCGAATGTCAAAAATTCTGCATCGGCAAAAACCCTGGTCTGTACATTTCTGGTGTCTCTACTTTCTATATCTCATAATTACAGTGACTTTAATACAGTCTACCGAGCAATTGGCATAAGCTCATAGCTTCTCCGAAGAACATCTTTCAAGGCTGTCGCGAATTCATCGAATGTATTTTAAGGTTAATTTTCAATTTATTATTTAAAATGAAATAATGAAATAATCGAATCGAATATAATATATAGAATTTGATATCAACAATATTGAATATAATTTATTTTATAAGATATCAGAGAAAGATATTCTTTTTCTTTTTTTTAAGGTTATAAATCACATACTACAATCTTAAAATCAATACACAATTAATAAAACAAAATATCACATTCATGTCCCATTCGTACTCACACATTACCCATTCTAGCTGTTGATTGACGATTTCAGTAAGTGATTGATATTGCCGTAATTCATCCGTTAATAGCCACGTTGTTGTTCAGCCAGTCGAGTATTTTAAAATTTCTCCCATGCGTTTATCCACGCGGTTAGAAATCCCTTCCGCCTGTATGAATAATAGTAATTCGAAACACAAAGTAAATATAATATTTAACTATTGATTTCCTATATAAAAAGACGTAGGTTACCTGTATGGTCTATCATCTCCAACGGTCCGCAAGCGAAAGGGGCAAGTCCCGTATCGCTTCTCGGAGGATTACCGTCAAAGATGATACCCAAGGTGGGTGATTGACATTAGTGGAGTCTGATAGCTAAACAACGAATGACTAAGATTTTTCGATCGGTAATACAGGGTGTATCGCAACTATCTGATGATAAGTACATAGCGTGATAGAGGAGATCACGCTGAGCAACATGGTCGGTTGCAAAATGTTGTACGACAAAAATTAACCGAGCTATTAGCGATCAAAGTTGACCAATCACAGACGAGCAATAGCTGCATAGGATTATACACAGTGATAATCTAACGGAAATAAAAACCAAGCGCTTGGGGTAAGAGCTGGGACTACGCACACATGCTGTCGTTACACGTACATAAAACAATTGATAGCGAGGAGTCCGGTCAACTACTAAGATCAAGCAACGCAAATTCGTTCAGCTCGCGCAAAACGAATTATCACAGATGGTAACTGCAATGCATTTTTTCGCGCTGTTTAAAAAATAAAATTACTTCTTAGCAATGTCTTGATGACTTCGTCTCTGCGAGGCTTTTGGCCTGCTACAGATTTCTCCCGCAATCGACAGGACTGCACAGGCTCTCGCAGTGAAGCAGAATTGAAGGAATGAAATTATGTTGCCTTGACAGGGTTTTTGAAACAATAGTTCACGATACAAACGTAACTCGTTCATATCCTAGGTATCCTGGTGTTCCTCGCTCATAATTTCACCGGTACATTTTCCGGGACCCTCTCCGGTACTTTTTACGGGACTTTCTCCGGTACTTTTTACGGTACTTTCTTCATTAGTTTTTCCGGGACTGTCAAAACCAAAGAAAAATGAACGCGCCATTACCAAGCTACCTTAATAATTACGAGTGATGTAAACTCGCATATTTTGGTATATAGTCGAATACAAATAATATCTCAAATCTTTAATAATCTAAATCATCGTTTTTTAAAAAGATATTACCGCTATCTAGCGATTAATTTATATTTCTAAAATTGCTATAAAATGTTGCCTGCACGTTGGCAGTAGCCAAGCGGCACGGTGTATTATCAAAGGAAACCTCCTCGGACCCCGAACCCCGCAAGCTGTCCATAGGAATACCTTCATAGATTCAATAAGCATAGTTGATGAATAAAAAAAAAATAATAATGATCGGGTCTCGAATACGAGATTCCTCGCACGTTGACTCATTACTATGCACGTATGCTACTTAGTTACCGTGGCATAAGGATTGAAAAACCTATATTTCAGTTGTTATCCATGTTTGGAGTTTGCTTAGAGTACTGTGGTAGATAAGCTCGACCAATCAAAAACAGGAGTATGGTTCGACGGCCCTCCGCTCAGGTGGCGAGTTTACCCCAAAATAAAATTGGGTTCAAGAATATCGGCCCATTGGCAATCTCCCTACTCATCTCTGGTGAAACTGCCTGGTATACGTGCGAGTGTTATTACATTTATTCTTTTTAACCAGACCACGCTGCGAACAGGGCATATTAAAATAAAAAATGAAATGGCGAAATGTATCTATTTTAGAAACGCAAAAGCGTTAAGCGAATAAAATGAGATTTTCCATCGCTGTCAATTTTTATCTTATCGATCATCTTCATGAGAGTCCGTATTTTAGTTCCTTCTTCTATTTCTTGAATGTCAGTTCGCTCTGAGTCTTGAAATATAGAGAGAAAGAATATAAGCGTTTCAAGTATGGAACAGAAAAATAAGGACGAGGATGTGCAAACGGAAAATTAACGACCAAGTTCAGACTGTAGAGTTTCCTAAGAAAGACGATCCTCGACTGACAGTATGGATCAAAAATACAGCGCAGTTATAAATACGAACTCTCTATCTGTACACTTACTTAGCATACCTTCCGTCTGTACACTGGGTCTTATTGGAGTGAACTTTACACAGTGTCTACTACAGTATCTAAAAGTTCGTGGCCAGAAGTTAGAAAATTTCGTTAAAATACATTGAATTTTACGCAAAAAAAGTTTTGTGTGTTCTCTGAAAGATCCAGTCTGCAGATAAAGGGTCTATTATTAAAGATGCTAACTCTATAGGCGGGGAGGGTGAATAAAGGGAACACATCATAATTAATGAAATATATTAATGTAAGTAGATATACAAAGACAGTTCTAGATTAAGATTCCTGCACCGACATTTACCAACACTCGAGATTGCGGAAGGTAACTGGCTTATTGAGGACCTAAAGTTCTTTAATAAAAAAAACGAAGTTATTCTATCATCTACGGAGATCAATGAGTGGTTTAATTTCAATGTATTGGAGAAATTATTAACTAAAATCGAAGACTTCCAAGAAAGAGAATCGGGCTGGCCGTTGTTGGAAATAATAAACTTGGCTGTAAATATCAACAAATGTATACCGATACATGGTGGTCTGTCGACATTCATCGAGTTGCCTAAGAACGTGCGGGACAAAAAGGCAGTGGTGAATATTAGTAATAATGATCCATATTGTTTTCTCTGGTTTGTTACGGCAGCTCTTCATCCAGCTAAACAAAATGTAGATAGGATAAGTTCGTACCCACATTTCAGATCAGTGTTAAAGTACGAAGGTATAATTTTTTCTATTGGCTTAAAGAACATTGGAAGCGCTTAATGATTTAGTGATTAACGTTTACGGTATAGAACGCGATGCGAATAAGGGTGGTAATGAGATAGTACTACTTTATTTAAGTCAACATAGATCAAATAAATCTCCAATTCATCTTCTGCTAATAGAAAGTGAAATTGACGTGGATAGTGATGATGATGATGATTTGGACATGGAATTTTTTTAAAACGGTGTAATTTATCATTTTGCTTGGATCCGAAATTCATCTCGACTGTTAAGTTCTCAAATTTCAAAACATAACGGTCATATTAGACTATGCGATAGATGCTTGTGCCATTTTAAATAAGTGTAGAGTAATTTTGCCAAATGATGAGGAAAAAGTGCTAAAGTTCAAAAATTACAAGTATCAGGAAAGTGTACCGTTCGTCATTTATGCTGATATCGAATGTATGTTGAAACTAGTTGTAAATGCATTCAAAGCGTCAAACACGATACTGTACCAAAAGCACTTTCTGTACAGTATCGCATTTACCTAAAGTGCGCCTTTGATGTCTCTTTATCCAAATTCAAAATTAATCGTGGAAATAATTGTATCGAGTGTTCATGGATGAACTGCAGGAATTAGCACGATCTTTAGAATTTTATCAGAAACGTATTGTATTCATGGATCACTGAATCTCAGACGCAACAATTTTATTCCGCAAAGATCTGTCACATTTGTGAGAAACCATTCACATTGCAAGATGTCAAGCATCACAATCATTGTCACTTTACAGGCAAGTATGGTGGTGCGGCGCATCGCAGTTGCAATTTGAATTATAAAAACTCATATACTATTGCCACGTGCCATGCCTTTTGGACTCTGGCTCTCACACACATACGCGAATACGGGAAACATCAGTGAGAAACGGGAATGCGACAAAGAAATCGCGCGAGTCCGAAAATGCCCACTGCGGCTTTATGTGAGGAAGCCACCCTCAGGTCTTATCACACCGCGAACGTGCTTAAGCGTGTGAACTAAAAATTCCAGAATTCACGCGAGCGGGTAAAACCGCTGAATTAGTAAGATTTGCTGATAAGTCTGTCCATCGACTTTTTGCGGAAAGTCGAACGGATCAGCGAGAGCAAAATTTAATCTCCAGATACACACCAGAGCGCATAGTTCGGGCTGGAGTAGCTCCTCACAAGTTGCATCGCGCGGTGGCTATGATTCTCACGGGAATTCCGCGTACTGTTAACTATCGCCGTATGTAAGTCTATAAGGCGTATCGAGCCCAAACAGTTGCACGCGTAGCATATCAGCCAACATGAGTTTAGATGTTAGTATTTTCATTCTGTCACGAACAATATTGTCGTGTAGTTTAAGTAATTACAAATCGAAGGAGCTCGAGCGGTGAAACGACGAAGTGCAAACAACCAGGCAAGGTGGGCGTCTACCGTTACGCGCCGAAAAAGCGCATAAGAGTGAGTACGCAAGAGTGAGTGTAGACACAGCATAGCGAGACATCCTTTGTAAATTTAGCTTGTAAGACCATCCGGCATTTTCGTTATCATAATTAATCATTATTGTTTAAGCAAATTGAGTTGTAACAATACATTCGAATCAGGACAAGGGGAACTTTGAATCTTTTGATTTAAATAGACCATCACCAATTTCTCATCCTAACGGCAACCCGAAGGACCGGGCCTGTACAGGACGACAAGCAAGAGCTTACACAGAAAAAAATTAAATATAAACTCCCACACTTTGCCTAACGTATAATTAACGCCCTGCACGTCACACTATTCCCATAGTTTCTCACAACCTGTCTGGTTACGATTCACACTTTCTGATCAAGCTCTACCTACTTCCTTCGAAGGTTTCGTAAATCTTTTACCGGTTAACAAAGAAAGATATATATCGTTTACAAAGAACGTTAAAGATACAATTATAAATTTTCGGTTCATCCATTCATTCAGATTTATGGCAAGAAGCATTGAAAAATTATCCTCCTATCTTAATGATTCCGAGAAAATAATTACACGTAGACATTGTAACAATGGAGAAATTTAAACTGTTAATGAGGAAAGGTGTTTTTTCATATGACTATGTTAACTGTTGGGAAAAACTCGAAGAGACGCAATTACCATCGAAAGAAAATTTTTTTTCCGAAATTGAATAACGAGGAAATTTCTGAGAGTGATTATGTGCGACAATTCACTTAATAAATTCCACAAAGTTAGTCAAAGTAGGGCGAGAATCCTCGAAGGCTGACTTCTTTCCTTTTATACTGTCGAAATAGAAATAAGTTGACGTTAGGCGATGCCTGCTTTACCGGCTCGCTTGTTGCTCGAACACGTGGCCCGTTCAACCGGCGCCGGCATTTTGGCGCATGCGCGTTCAGCCCTCCAGTGTCTTTGTCGACTGCCGGGCAGACCATAGGTTGTCTCTTTATTTCTCGAGATACCTTGCATGAGTAAGCAATAGATCCACCAGCTCGACAATTATTGTTAACATACAATAGATTATATTGCAAATAATCTAAGTAATCTGCACTACTGTAAATAACACAAATAACATAAATCCTATTTCGACAATTATATTTTACTTGTAAGTTCGTCCCTACGACCGCTCGAGGAGTTTCAGGTGAGCGGTGACGTTGAGGAGAAGAGTAAAATTATTTTCCTGTCACAATACATAGGATTTTCAATTCTGGACATCTCTAAAACATATATTTTTGGTTTTCACTATAATTACATCAAGAAGACTTTCGGCGAGCAAGCAAAATTAATGTACACCGACACGGATAGCTTGCTATACCACTTTAATGTTTCCAACGTATACGAATTAATTAAACGTGATGTACACAAATTCGGCACTTCTGATTATCCTCCGGATATTGTATACGGTTTACTATTAGTCAATAAGAAAGTTCTGAGTTTGATGAAGGTTGAAAATAATCGTAAAATCATGACGGAGTTTGTAGGACTGCGAGTGAAAGTGTACAGTTTTCGAATTTTAGGCGAAACTAGGGATAAGAAGCGTGCGAAAGGATTCAAAGGATCTACGTTAAAGACCATAACAGTCTAGTTAGACTGGATATGAGTCTCTGCGAGCTGTGCCGTGTACAGCCGGTTGCCTGTACTTGGCACGAAACTCGACCGAGTCTCTTGATTTCTCTTCTTCAATCTGGATCATTCTATCTTGGTATTTCTTGTTGTTCGCCACTTGTTCCCTCAATAACTCCATTTTTTCTCGCATTAGATCGATCGCTATCCTCGCATTACTTTGTGTTCTTCCACTTTGATGATTATGATTACTTGGTTCTGAAAAATCACCAATATTAAGATAAAACTATGTTGTTTTCAAATGGTATATTATATTTCATCACATCTCGCAATCTCGATATAAAAAAAAATTATCCGTAATACTTTTGTTTTGTGTACGGTGAACATCGATAGTTACTGGTGTTCTTTGGTCTTGCGCAATCATTTCTCTTTCAACGATGTCATCTTGTATAATATTTTCCTTCAAAATACTGATACTGTCCTCCTCCTGTAACTGTTGAACGTTTGTCTTTCTATTACTATCATATAAAATATATATTTTCCAATAGAAATAAACTGGTTGTACTTACTCCTGTCATAAAACGCAACTCATGCGGGTCATCTATTTTATTAGATTGTGACCCAATTAGGGATGCCGATGGCTCCCAGAAAAATCATTCGTTCCAGGGCTTTGATTATTTAGAGCCACTGAAGTAGTATCTGCAAATATTATTTAAATGTGTGTAAAAATCAATTATTCGATATATCAATTAGAACATATTACTACAGTAGGTGATGTTAGATTATACAGTCACCCTGTAGTTACTATAATTCACTACAAACGGCTCATATATTATATTATCCTGACTGTTTTAATAAGTTTTGTTTGAATATCATTGAGTGCGTCGACATTATAAAAAAGTAACAGTCTGTTCTATCTGAGTAAACTATAAAGTTGCGTTTGCCCGAATACATTGGTCAAGCTATAATTCCACATTTTACTTTATTTAATAAAAGTAACAATATAAGAGCGTAGAATACATTCTCTTACTCTCTTATTTTCAGTCGACTGAGCAGCAAGTCCCTTTGGACGACCTTCTGTGGTCCTTTTTGACGATCCTGCCAAACTTAATCGATTAAAAGATCCCTCTGGGATCTTATTCCTCGAAGATATATCCTTTGCGACTGGTTGAAAATTGACTTCTTCGGGGATATTCTCCGAGCCGGCAAACTCCGGATCGATTACTTCGAGTAAATTTTCCTCTAAACCTCTAAGATTAATAACTTTCGGCGATCCTCCGTCAATACCACCAGCGTAGCTTTTATTTTTAGCGCATTTTTTCAATACATTTTACTTCCAGTCTCTCCATGTCTGTATTTATGTACAAATAAACTGAGTTAATGAACCAATTCATTTCATAAAAACAATTATAACTCATTCCTTATTACCTTCTGCCACTCTTTCGGTTGCTTATGTAGTCCATTGACCACTGCATTCAGGGATTTGCTGACCGTGAAATACATATCATCCTATGTTAACAAAATCGGTTATTAAAAATATTCAATCTATTTATTTAAGGCAAGACTGAAATTTCTAATACAATTTCTAATATATTTTCACCTAAAAAGACCATTTTTTTGGTTAACGGCATTGCTGATAAAACCGTGATGTACAATATACTTGTTGATTAAAATTTGTAATATACTTATTAATATGTTTTTATTCGTGAAAAGTGAGTAAGCTCACTCGAGAACCGTGATAGGTCCCCTGGAAATCGGCACCTTGCGTCAGATCGTTGTGGATTACAGCAGATAAACAATCGAAGCAGAAACATAGGTCAGCATTTTAGAGTATGCGTCATTGTCTTTTGTGCACTCGGTATCGCGGGTGATTGTTAGCATTGCAGTGAGTTTCTCATTGAACGTCTGCGAGCTAGTACCGTGGCCATGGATTTCGTCATCGAGATTGAGTACTTTAAACACTCCGAGGGTCGTCTGGCTCCAAAGGAAATCGGCGTCGTGGCTGTAGAAAGAAGATACTTAGGACGCTGGATTGTTTCACCGCCCTGTGATTTCAACGAATACCACCGGCAATCAGAAGCGAGAACAGCCCCATGACCCGCGAGGTCTGGACAGCGTGCCTTTTCTGCAGACCGTTATTGCGATGGAGGTTATAAATTTGAATGAAACTTCCAATAACTCGCCATACGAGGACTTTCCGTCGAATCATGACTATTACGAATGCATCATTCACGCCTGTAAGGAATCGCGAGGACCGTTTACCTGCACTCTGAACAACGGCTTATGCCTTGAATTCTGGTTTCGGAATAACGGACCACATATATGAACACGCTAGACCTTTACCTCGGTCTTCGTGGTGTATCGCTGCATTCGATGGATGTCTACATAGTTGATAGAATACCCCGAAATTCCATATACCCCCGTCATCACCAACACGGACGATTATGCGAGACGCAGAGTGCATTAGGTTGCTATGTACGTGGACGCCACTATAGACGGGTACTGCTTTGACTCGATCCTTCTGATGGAATACCCAGCAGCTTCAGAGCGAGCGTTGACAGAATGCTGCCAGTTCTGCATGATGTTTTTACCCGACTAAGACGCCTCCTATTGCTCCAGGCTCCACCCCGGGACCGCTTTCACATTACTTCAGGGTGACGCCCTATTTCCGCCTTCCATAGGCTTTGCTCCTTCCGCGTGATAGTTGATTGTACGTTCCCAGTCTGCCTAGATTAGAAGTCCAGGTGTTTGTGGCTTCGATGTTTCTGGTGCTTGCCCGTTATTTCGTTGTTTCTCCGCTTTCTCCGCGTCGCTCTTCCGAATCATTGTTGCATGTATGAGGGTCCTCACTGCGACCCACACCTCCTCTTCGCTGAGCATCAATGGGACAACATTTTGTTCGTTTAGGTTTTGGACTCCAAGAGTCTTCATCAGCCTTGCCCTGTTGTCCGTCGCTGAAGTGCATTCAAAGATCTGCACCGACTATTCGACAGTAGCCCTAATCGCATCCTGTAATTCAACCTCCTCCGTGACTTCGTCCACGTTTTGAATTTCTAGTGTGCTAATCCGAGCCATCGTTCGCACTGTAACCTCGTAGCTAAGAGCTTGCGCAACGACGCTTTTCAAGTCTTCGACTTTACAACAATCGGGTTTAATTTTCAAGAGAAACTCTCCTCGCCTCGTCTTATCCCCAAGACCGTCATGCCGTGCTGTGTCGGCTTCATCTTACCCTTCATGTTCCGAAGGATCTCGGCATACAACGGCGCGTTCCTCGTCGTCACCAGCACCACCTACGACAATCTTCTCCGAACTCCATTCGATTTCTCGCCACTTACTCCTCCGGACGCCTCCTTCATTCTCTCCTTCCGGCACACTACTATTTCCTAGGGTGCCCGCGGCTCCTCGTTTCCGGTTGGTTGTTCTCCACGTCGTGGAGTACCATCGTCAATTACCAAGTCCCTGTCCTTGCCCTCGCTTCGTCGTCCTCCTTCTCCGTCGTCTCCACTGGAGTAGCATCGCTCTGACCAGTGCTGCTCCTTCCCTCGGGATATGCTCGCTCCAAGTGACGCATTTGCGCCGATCTAGTTATCACAAGCGCCTCGTGACAGTCCTGTGCCTGCGTGCAGTGCATTGACGCTGCAATGATCCAATCCCGGATGCTCGTGTGAATATTTCTGTGCTCCTTTAGAACCTCCTCGATGGTCGCGATGTTTTTCTTTAGGTTCGCGATCGCGCGGCCCTCGTCTCGCTCTAGTTCCTCCATCTACCGCTTAAGCCTGACTGCTCTAATTCCCGCAATCTCATTATCCGTCTACGTCGTTGCCTTGTCGGAAACCCCCTTCCACTTCAGTGTTTGTTTAATTATGCTTTCTTCCACTTTTGTTCCCACAAGTAGCTAGCGAAATAGATGTCAGTCCGCTCAGAGCCCAGCGTGCGCGGATAAGGCCTTCATACGACGGGTTGCGGCCTGGCGTCCCAAAGACATCGTTTGCGGCATTTTAACCCCAGTGCCATTGATCGCTCGGCACGATAGCATTACACCTTGGATTGGGTTGGAGTATTCTTTCGTCTGACCCCTACCCTTTGACCTGTCCAGCTTGGGAGGCCCTACCAGTGGCTAAGCCACCGCTGGTATAGCTCTTCGGGTCACAGGGGCACGCAAACTCTGCCACCACTGACAAGGTCACTTACTCCCCAGGCAGAGTACACTACCTCTGTTGAGGCTTCGGGATGCACACGTTCCAGTTTCGTGCTGATTTGCGGAAAGACGATAGAATCACCCGAGAGTACTACGATGCTTGTGTGCGAAAGAAGCGTTTGGCGTATCAGCGGTACGCGCAGGATAATAAGATCTACAGTATTGGAGGTGGGGGTAGGGTGCAGTATTTGCGGTACAAATCAGGCTACACAAGTTAAGATTTCCTTTTTTTTAAATGTATTTTATTATAGTATTAGTTAAAAACAAAGAAACAGTAATAATAATTGATAGTAGCGTTGTGGCCATCACCTGCAGGATGGGCTCCCGCGAAAACAGGGAAGAACCCAAAAAAAAACACGTCTCAACTATGGGGGGTTGCTAGTCGGCAGCCCCCCCCCCTCCCATGGGATGAACACCGAAAAACTACGAGAGAACCAGATAGCATGCCCTTCGAGCTAAGGATATTCCTCGAGGATCTCAGGAATCCGCATTGGATGCAGATCTCGCCACGGTCATGCAACGAGCTATAAACGATTCCCTGGTCCATACCATTGAAGGGTGTCACTAAGGGCCAACAGGCGCATGCCTTTTGGGATTGAAGACGCTTTTCAGATAGATGACAACATTTTCAAGGTCATCCAACATAGGGCGAGTAATCCAAAAGACGAGTGCACTACAACGTAACTCTATTGAAGCACTTCCAAGAATAGGAATGGATAAGCGCCTTAGAGTGTAACGCAAGACAATCCCAAAGGCAAGCCTTCGCATTAGGTCCAGACCCTCAACGGCCAACCGAAGCATAACAAACGACCTATGCTCCAAACTCAAAGTCATCGAAGAAAGGGCAAACCTATTGCCAGGAAATCTGTACATCGGATCGGAAAGTGCTGTGACACAGGAAGGAACTCCGGTTTGAGACCGAAAAATCCACCTCACAACGGCTCTGCCAATTGGGCATTATAATACAATTGGCTGGCGACGGTTAAATTCAAGAGTGCGTTAACGACAATGCCTCGCAAAGTGTTCTGCATTTTGTGGCGAGAACGCATCTGCGTGTACTCAACTCTGGTGGTCTCAACTAGCAGAGCATCCAGGGGACGTATTGGGAAGAAACCAACAGAAGTAAGACGACTCAGAAGGGCGATCACAGCGAACGACTTGGAAGTCAGTGTGACAACTCCGATAAGGCAACGAACGGCTACAGCGTAACAATAATTAATGCAGTGTAGCAGTATAAAAAATTAAAAGAAATAATAATAATCTGTGTATAATAATAATAGGTATACAGGGTGTCCCAGAACTACCTTTACATCGAAACGTGGGTGATGGCTCGACGTCTCTCGAGTACCCTCTCGCAAAACATTTATCAGAATTCGCAATAGTTTTTGAATAGGAAGCAGTTAAGATGCACCAATCAGAATGAAGAATTTCTGCGGATGATGGCTGCGTGGTAGGAGGTACAATTACGGTCTTACATACAGGTCTTGAAACTCTTCCAATTTCCGATGTAAAAGAGCTCGAAATGCAATAATATTTTTCAATATTATAGACTCCCTACAAGTATCCACAATTGAGTAAACTTGCTGCGCCAACAAGGTTTGATGAAAATCTGGAAGACAAGTGGGCTGTTGACTCGATAATGGGGTTTCTGGAGGCTCGAAGTCTTACAAGCGCAATCGACACTTACGCTAGGACTGTGAGGACTCCATTGGTTGAATATTCAGCTCATCTGTTATCGATTGGCAATGCTGAGGTCACAAAACATGATTTAACAGTATCGGACAAAGTATATTGTGTTGTCCATTCAGTAGAGGAGTTTTCTGATGTAAATGTTTCGTATTGTTGTATATTTGCAGAAAATATAATAATGGTTTTCATGTTTTATTTCTTTGTGCATCCCAGATATCTCAGGGAATAGATGACCTCCTGGTGACAATGGGGAAATACTTTCGGTAATGGAATTCACAGCTAATGGATCCGTCGATTTATTGGCAGAATGTGCTCCTCCTTCTGTAGGGCAGTCTCCTGACGTACACCGTATGTATTTTTGCGCATCTATATTATAGGCATACCGGTTATGTCTATACAAATACTTACGCACATACAAATATTCTAATATGAACACTTGTAAATATATTATTAGGAAAGGTGATGGACAATTAGTCTTGAGCCGGCCTTGTAAGCGGATAACAATACAACGTGGGCTTGAGAAGTATGCTCGAATTATTAACTAAACTGTGGTGTCATTTACATATTCCTCCTCTTTCCCTAAAATTTAATCTGACCAAGCAATGAAAATCGGTCTTCTCATAGAATCAGAAGTGGGATTATGATAACACGTGCTATTTGAAAACGGCTTTCCAAAATATCCCTGTGTCTACTGGTAGAAAACGTGGCGGAACTTTCGGACGAAATTAAATGCATCTTGAAATTATTTAGTGATTACTCGTGAAATAATAAAACAAAAAAGGGAAAGAGAAAAGAAAAAAAAAAGAGAAACGGGAGAAATAAAGAGAACAGCCGAAATTGAAAAAATGACATTAACAAATTTTCTAGTGGTCACCGTCCGAACGGCGGAAGTTGAGTATGGACTTTAACCTCGTACTGTCTTAACGGAAATTTGGTATATCTGAACGGTAGGAATTAACGAAATTACATCGCGCTGAAATAGAAGACTTAATGAGGAAGCACTAAGCAGTGACTCAAAGTATCATAAATGCTCATCGGGAAGAACAAAGCCGATACCATAAGACTATTAATACATGTATGGATCAGCTAACGCAGATGATGCAGCTCTTAACTGAATGCGATGCGGAAATCATTCGTTTGAGACAAGCAAATTTAGACGCTATTCAAAATCCAAACGGAGATCGTGTTAGGGGAGCTAACGACGCTTGCGAGAATGAAGGACGTACCTCAGAATACAACAAGATACATTACGCCGAAATAGCCTTACAAATACCTGTGTTTGCTGATAGGGACCATTCTTCGCTAACCTTGGAGATGTGGGTAAAACGTGTCGATGATTTGAAAATCGTCTATAACCTACCCGATAACATTTTGAAGAAATTAGGCTCAAACAAGTTTACGAATGGTGCAAAAAAATGGTACGATGCTCAAGAGGATTCGCGTACGATGACGTGGACTGACCTTAAAGAGAAACTGCTACAAATGTTTGGAAATGCTGAAGATGTCTCCCGACTTATGCAGAAGTTAAGGACCAGAAAATGGAGCTGCAGTGAACGCTTTGAGGAATATTATTTACAAGGAGAGGGCCAGGTAGCCGAGTCACGGATTTTTTTCATATTTATGGTACATAAAGTAGAGGACCCCAATGACAAATGAGCAAAGCCATTCCGCTAGATGATCGGCAGTTTTTGAGATAATCGATTTTGAAATTATGCGAGTATATTATATCCCTTGGATGTAAGCAGCCGAAGCAGTGAGCGGTTGGCCGAGTGGGCAGCACTTCAGGTTAGTAAGCGCAAGGTTGCTGGTTCGGGTCTCGCTGCGTGCGTGTTATTTTAATTTTTTTTTTCATCCTACGTTTGTTGTAGGTGAAAACATTTGTAATAAACACCTCGGTCGGTGCCCCGAGACAGACTCATTTGACAGTAGCCAAATTCGAGAACTAATCATTCTGATTGGTCGAGATCCTTATAGCCGATAACTCTTCCTTTCCTTCGAATCGTTCCTTTAAACCAAAACGAGAATGTTTTTTAACGAATCGGTATGTAGCATAACTGGAGATCCTCCACGGCCGCTTCCCCAGGGCATCGGGCGACAGTTGGGCACCACATCCTTAACTCGGGCAGGAGGTTCTTCCCCTGCCCTTAACCTTATCAAAACCGTATCTCCGCCTGCTCTACAGCCCTTTGCCCATCTCCAGCGGGGCGCCGG
>JASANN010002665.1:0-24068 GCA_031762395.1 Calameuta pygmaea | reverse complement strand
ACTCGTGATGAGAAACATTTTAGTTTTTGTTTCATTGAAATCGGTCGACCCCTTCTAGGTGAAACTGCATTATCACCTCCCGACATGTCGAACTTTGGGGGTTGATTTCACCCCCTAAAACCGTTTTTCCGCTGATAAAGAAATAGGTATCTCTTAGTTTTTCAAGCCCTACAACATAGTTGTGTTTCATCAAAATCAGAGGGGAACACTAAAATGATGTTCCTTGTAAGTTTTCACTCGCCGAAAGAATAGGTTGGCAACTCTGCAAGAGCTCAGTGTATAAATTGTAACAAAAATATTACCATAAACTCCTCCCCGCGATCTGGCTCGAGGGCACCAGTGGCCCCGAACACTATTATTGCTTATATTTTATTCGGCATTGCATATGGCGTTCATTTAGTGTTTTAGGTCTACTGTATTTAGTGTAAGCTCCCTACCCTCCGCCCTTCCCTCCCTATCCCTCCATCGTAGGGCACTTGCTCGAAACCAACATCGAGAACCGTCATCGTGGACCATCTACGAGGATCGCAAGCCATCTCCAAGAGTGGCCATATTGCCGAGGCAGTGGAAGGCATGGGCAGCGAACAGCTGATCAATCTAAATGGGACTGATGCCAGTTTAGCCAGCCACCTCGACCGCGTGTATGCAGCCCCGGTGCAGTCCCGACACACGGGTAGTTAAGAGGCCCGTGTGACAACGGTGGAGCCTTCTACCTCCAACTCCGCCGACGTGCCCGGGAGGAATTTTGACAGGCCTGGAGGTCGCCATGTTGCCTGTTGCACGCCGGCGAAGCCAGCGCCGTGCCACCCGCCTGCGAGGCTCTGGAAGGCCCGCCAGGACCGTGGTAAAGGAAAGAACCAATTTCCTGCCATGCCGAAACTGCCAACCAATGCTGAAACACGTAGCCCTCTCAAGCTCAGCGGTCCGACCAATCAGCGAGGCCCTGGAGGCCCACGAGGACCAGATAGCGGCAAAAGGATTTCACTTCGAGCCAGGTTGCGACCGACAGCGTACAGATTTGGATAGTGCGAACCTTGAGTGTAGCGAAAAGTGAGTGGGTGCATTCTGTGAGTATGAATTTGGAAGTATTATGCGAGATTGTAGTTTGAGTGAGTACCGTACGATTGAGTTCCCTTATTCTCCCTTATCGTACCGCTTTTCTCTTTTGCGCCTCTATATTTCGTAGGTCCCTTCCGAACAATAGCGAGCCGTCCCACGTGGACCGGCATTTCTGTAGCTTCTTTTTATATTTCGGACTGGCCTTCCGCCACCCGCCGAGGCCAGTGGTATATTGCGTGCGTCGTAGCTTTTCCGTGCCTCCGTGTCGTTTTCTTCCCCGCCCGTTTTCGCGTATTGTAAGCGAGTTAATTTGGAAGAAACCATTTTGCACAGCAACAGCAACAAACAAAGTGGCTCTTGTCAATAATTTTCTACACACTCTCTTCAATTAAGTGGATGTATTTTTTAAGTAAAAACTGGTATCGCCACAGAGTAACACATACTTATATAGAGCATACATTGAGAATACTTTCAACTATGAGCCTACGGCAAAAAATACACACCTCACGGCAAGCCTGTACTATTCCTAATCACCAGATGATTTTAACGATATTAGCAAATCTATTGTTAGCGGAAACGCTGTTGTTTTAACAAGTTCCATCAAAGATAACACAATACTCGATCTTATTGGACCGTTACATGGTGACAGTTTCAACCAGGAGAAATTTTTATTAAACGATGTTGACATGCAGCTACGGCTTGTTAGATCTATAGATAATTTCTGCTAAATCCAATCTAGAACAGGGGATTATAAGGTTCATATCACAGAAGCCACGATATTCATGCGAAAAATAAAGATCAGTCCGATGACTCTTTTAGCTCATGCTAAAGCTCTGGCTCAGATACCGGCGATATAACCTATAACAAGAGTCGAAGTCAGACCTCTTTCTATACCTGCCGATGTACAACAACAGACTCTCGACAATGTTTTTATGGGTCAATTACCGAAGCGAATCATCGTAAGCCTTGCTGCGAATAAGACTTTCAACGGGGTACCTGCCAAAAATCCGTTCAATTTCAACATGAATAATTATCGCTCTAATCAATGGTGTTCAAGTCCCCCCAAGACCTCTTCAGCCTGCATATGATAAAGAGTTATCAGTCCGAAACTACTGTACCCTCTTTATGGGACCCGGTATTCACTATGGATATACAGGACATGGCATCGGTCGTACGAAATATGCGAACGGGCATTTTTTGACAGCGTTTGATCTAAAACCTGATCTGAGCGCATCTTGTGCTATAAATTGGAATCTCGTAAAATATGGAACCCTTCGAATAGAAGTAGGATTTGCTCATGCTCTAGAAGCTACATGCGATGTATACGCTGAATTTTACAATAATATAGAAATAGACTCCTCGCGACAAGTGATAGCCGATTATTCCAGTTAGTCAAATCCAGTTATTATTTAGACGCGCAAGAGTTGAAAATGACTAGTTTTTCATTGGCGCGGTGCGAGTCATCATACCTAACAAGAAACATGTTTAAATGGAGAGAAGTATTGAAAGCACCCGAGAATCAAAAAGTTTTACGTGGGATATGAGTTAAGGGGCGGAAAGGGCCTGAGATACAACAAAAAGCATACTTTTGTGATTTTTTCCAGAGTACCTTATAATTTTTGCACATTATTAAGCATTATTCTAAGAATATTTTGCTAAATTTTGATAAAAAAATATTGAAAATTAGGCCAGTGGTAGTGGTGAGAACCGAGTCACCTCAAAAAAAAGTTTCCATGCGGTAGTCAGGATAACTTATCATTGTTTCATCCGAAATTAAAAAACCGAAAAGATTTCTTTACTAAATAAGTTTATCTTGGATTTGAGCGAAGGAATTAACAAAATGTTCATTTTTGAATTTTTGGTAAATGTGCAATAAAAAAATCTGATTTTTGTCAAAATTGCTCTTTCTGTTTAATTAAAAAAAAAATTGTAATTGAAAAAAAATCCTTCGTTTAGCACCAAGTATTTAGTATGTAAAAGAAGTGTGCAAAGTTTAGTCGAAGTCGATCAAAGGTTTTCGAAAAATTTTGACTACCGACTTAAAAAAAAGTTAAAAAAAAATGCGATTAAAGTTTGATACATGACGGGCAAGGAGACCGAGTCCCCGGAGACTTAATTGTCTATAAATTGAAAAGTTTTGCTCCTAATGACTTCAAATTTTCCGACAATATTTCTTATAAGTTGTAGTATCAGAAAAAATAAATTTACTAAATATCGATTTCCGATCCTTTTTCCCCCTTAAGTCGAGTCGGGTGTTTCCAGCAGACAGAATCCCTTTACGTCTTAATAAACCATCCGCTATAGTTATGAATAAAGATTCTCATAACAAGCCCTCCACTCACTGGTTAGCCTTTATATCGATCAACAAGGAGAAGGTGAATACTCTGATAGTTGAGGGCTGGAACCTTTTGTGAAGAATCATCAGCAGGCTATGAGAAAGAACTCAAGAAGAATTATATGGAATCAAAAACCGTTGTAGTCTCGCAAGTCGCAAGCTTGCGGACAATACTGTCTGATATTTTTGTATTACCAGTTCTGCGGATAAACAATGCAGCAGTTTCATGACTTTTTTTCAACAAATTATAATAAGAATGATGATATAGTTAGAAAATTTTGCCGGAAAATTAAGAAGCATACTGATAAAACTCATCATTGTACTCAAAGCTGTCGGTCTTATAATATGGCTTTATAATAAATACAGGGTGTTCCGAAATTACCTGACTAACGGGTCATGGCGGTGTTCGGGAGGCATCATTGATCACGAAAATGACCTTCGTTTTCTCCGGAAGGTCATAGTTTTTAAATGGGAGCAGGTCAAAGTTGACCAATCAGAGCGAGGAGTCAACAGAAATATAGGCACCTACGAACTCTGAGTTTTTTCCCTCGCTTTTGTTTCTCGGTGGCTACGGACAAGATGACGTCAGCCGAAGACATGCCTATTGGATGTCACTCGCTGAGAACAGAGAGTCTCAGTTAAGCAATCAAGTACTAATTGAAAACTGGAATGTGCTATGATAATGCTATTTGACTTACACAGATATTTCTGTGACGTCTTACGTAGGTTATCCTGATCTCGCTTTTTTTTCATTGATCTCCAGCGCTTCGTGCTACATCTTGTTGACGAATCGCAATAAAATTATAATGCAATTGACGACTTTTCATATTTACAAAGTATATTCTCTAAGAATTTATATTCCCTGTAGGATATAATACAGATCTTTCCTAGTAGGTAAATCCAAAATCTGTCACAAGTATTACGCAACTTGGCGTGGGTGATAAAAGAGTTACACGTATCTATTCCTATGTCAGTATCAAATACCTTCTATGCTTCTCTAGCTTGATTTTACCATTAATATTATTATTGAACGAGTAAAGATATTTCCAATAAAGTTGCAAGATAAATGATCTTCAATGCTCTATTCCTTAATGCACAAATAACATCATACACAGATCAATTTTTTACCCAAGCCGTATGAATTATACGGAAAAGATTCTTTTCAGACAAATTTTCGATCTATCCTGTATACCGACGTTCATCCTTCGTTATAAGAGTAGTCCTAAAAAAAGTGGATCTTATATGGATCGTGGAAACTGGCGCACCAGCAATTCATGTCATATCTAACAGTTTTTACGATACACTCCGACATATGATTATTAATTCATCTTTCAGTTTGAATTAATCAGAAGGAGAAATCTATGAAAATTGGCCACAAAAAGTATACGAGCATCCAGGAAAGGGAATGGACATCAAGAAGGTATCTGAAAATAGATTTGCTATTAGCTGTGAGGAGCATACGGTTAGGACGATGCAGGATTCTATAGCTTGAGATAGAAAAAAATTTACTTGATTATGGCAGCAGGAATTTTTTTGGGGCTGCACGGAATTATTCAACTTCCATTTGTAATTCCGGGACTTCTCCCCGTACGTTTTCCCACTCTTCCTTGTGTGCATCTACTCGTACGATATCCTGTACGTTTTACTAGACGTAGAAGGAGCGCTTCGCCATAGTATTCGAGACACAAATGCCCTTCGATCACATTTTAGAAATCCTGCAGTTCCCCACTCTTAACTCCTCCGATACTTTTTCCGGGACTTTTTCTAGGACTTTGTCCCGTACATTTTCCCACTCTTTCTTGAGTGCATCTACTCGTACGACATCCTGCGCGTTTTGTTAGACCTACAAGGAGTGCTTCGCTACAGTCTTTGAGATATTGGGGATATACAGTCTTTGATATATCGAGGGAATATAAATTCTTAGGGAATATACTATATGAAGCGTCGTCAATTGCATTATCATTTTATTGCGATTCGTTAACGAGATGTAGCACGAATCGCTGGAGATCAATGAAAAAAAAGCGAGATCAGGATAACCTACGTAAGACGTCACAGAAATATCTGTGTAAGTCAAATGGCATTATCATAGAACATTCCAGTTTTCAGTTAGTACTTGATTGTTTAACTGAGACCCTCTGTTCTCAGCAAGTGACATCGAACAGGCATGTCTTCGGCTGACGTCATTTTGTCCGTAGCCACCGAGAAACAAAAGCGAGGGGAAAAAACTCAGAGTTCGTAGGTGCCTACATTTCTGTTGACTCCTCGCTCTGATTGGTCAACTTTGAGCTGCTCCCATTTAAAAACTATGACCTTCCGGAGAAAACAAAGGTCATTTTCGTGATCAGTGATGCCTTCCGAACACCGCCATGACCCGTTGGTCAGGTAATTTCGGAACACCCTGTATATATTGCGACGATATAATGGCATCGTCAAAACGAAAAGCGATAAAAATCGGAAATCGGGAACGTGAATGGTTTGTCGGCAAGAATCGAAAGTTGGGCGCCAGGTACCCTCGAGGAGTACCACGAGCTCTTGGCTCGTTATCGATACTGAAAAGGTGGCGAAAGAGAATTAAGACCGGGTAACCATTTGCCACCAGGCAACTAAACCTAAAAAAATGCCACCAATAATTTAAGAAGTGAAATTAAAATAATTTTCGGCAACGGCAATCAGATACGGCACACAGGCAAGAATTCACAAAATAAGAACGGAAGATATCGCATACACTAACCTAGGAATATTAAATTAGGAATCGCACTTCAGAAAAAGAAAAGAAAGTTTTAGCAGAAAGAAAGAATTTAAATTAAAGTATAATAGATCGGAAAAGCAAATAGAAGAGAAACAGTGATTTCTAAATATTCAGAATAAAAATAGGCGGGCATTTGCCCGGGACGTTAACGGAACGTATAGTTCAGAAATCTCAAAATAATTTACAGAGTCAAGAAAATAGTATTCTTACGGTTAACGATATCTTACAATAATTGAAATATTATAAATAGGCCGCGAGAGAATCTGGCTGTCGGACAATCAAGCCGGTCACCTGGGGTCAAACGTTCGGGCAGGCAGATTCCCACGTGTACACTAGACGAAGATTCCAGAAAGTTCGTTAAGCATAGAAACTACAAGTCATATAAGAAATTACAAAATCGGAAAGCTCGATATACAATGATAACGGCACTATCGTCCTTTATACTATAATAGGCGGAAAGACATTCGCCCGATAACCAAAGAGAACACTTGTCACTGGCTAAACGGACAGCCGGGCTCGCGTACTATAATCTTCAATTAGAAAAGCAGAAAATTTTAAAGAGAAGCGAAAGATCTCACCAAAGAAAAGAATCGGAAAAGGTAAAGCTCAATAGCTTCAGCTCCCCCCCCCCCCCCCCCTCCACGGGAGGGATTGTATTCAATGCCGGTGTATACACATACACTCGCATACATACATACTGCGACGTAAATTCTAAGCGATAATTATCCGATACGAAGTTACTTTACAAAATTGAGGTAAACTATGACGGAACTATCGCGAAAGAATACCCGAGCCGTCCGTAGCTAACAGCTGATTTTACGTCCACAAATGCTGATTCTCCGTTCCCCCGGAATACGATACCGAAAATGACCGATTGGGCGCTAGACGCACCGTTGCATAACTCCAGAAGGGACAGAGAGTGTGTCACCGACTAAAACAGACTATACGGGATGGTAGAGGGGCAGGGATCACCTAGATATTGGTTAGGTAGTCGATAAGGAGAATGAGAACCTCGGAATTAAAACAATAACAGGTGTCCTTTTATTTAGGACAATTTAGCACTCAACAATTAACAAATTCTAAATTTCAGAACAAAGTAAAGAAATAATATCGTTAAAAATTTAGATACTCGAAATTTAAATACGAAATAATTCCTTTTCGGAAATCACAACTATCGGTGCGTGAGCTCCCGTGAAGCGGGACAACACGCGGCGATACGCGAGGTTTCGAGAAGCAAAACAAACACGTTACAATACATGCGTCCTCGAGAAGCGAGAACTCGCGGATTCCTTCTGTTTGGTCTCCAGGGTCACGAGACTTTTGCGCAAAGAAAGTATTACAGAATCAAGAAATATTAGTTCATAATAGAAATATAGAGAATACACGGAATCTTTTCCAGGTTAGCGATACCGAAATTATCCATAGGCGGAGGCCTTGGGCAAACGCGAGATTCGGACAACGATAAGAAAAGTGGCTGTATTTGAAAAGATTTCGTGACTCGTTACAAGATTCTTACCGGTATTAACGAAACTACGGAAGATACAAAAAACGCACCCGACCACGGTGGTAACTCAGAATAGAATGATCTCGACGCAATGTTCACCTTAGGGCTAGGACTCACGTCCCTACTAACAATCAAAGTAGTGCCCTCAAATTGCCAATAAGATCCTCGGGAGGATTTACAATACTTGTATTAATACGCCTCTACAAAAGTCATGCCGTTGGGACTATTCCTTTAATAAGAAAACACGAATACACTAGAGTGACATCTATGGCTCACTCGCCTTACTCCTATGAGACGGACTGCGATACTATTCGATAGGTGCCGGAGCCTTCCACTGAGCAACGATTCACGACACTCGGAAGGACGGCGTAAACTAAAAGTTCCAAACGCGGACTAAACGCAACACTTTGACATCCTGGTCCTAAGCTCGCTAGCCACGCGGAACATTGTCACAATCTCGTTGCCGTAGCTCGGGGTGTCCAGTGGCCGCTGGCAGCGGTGAGATTCCGCTCCTGTCCTCGACGATATTGGCTGGGATCCTGATGTCTTCGGTAGGTCTGGTCGTTTCTGCCTCCTGCGGCAAGCCAGTTACGGTGCCTCCACTCAGGGGCCCGTTGATCCTTCAGCACAATGTGCCTCGCGGAACTCGAGACCTCCTCGTCTTCGGTACCAGTTTAAATGCTAGGGACTGTCGATACCGGCGTTACTAAACGGAAGGTGAGGTGAGGTCCATGGCGCTGTCCTTTTGGGTGGCCCTCCGTACTCTTTTTCGGGCGAGGTCCACTATAGGGTGTAGTCGTCAGATCGGCACGGCTGTTCTCCACGTTCCTTGGCATATGCTCTGCTTGTCCTCCTTCGGTGATTTTCAGTTGATCGGATAGCTCGGTACCGGCGGTGTGGTCGTAACGTATGAAATATTTTTACAATTCGGTATTAGACTAGTGTCCCTAAATTAGCCTATGACCCTGGAGTTCCTGGCCGGTTGCATGAGAGTTATTGAAAAAGGGACGTAAATGCGTCCCGAAGTGGAAAACGGGAGTTACCAATACTGAACTTTTTGTGACGTAAAAATAACGTCACAATACCTATGGACATTTTATCTAAACCACTTTTCTCTGTTTTGAATCATTCTGAGTAATCTGAGTATGCTGTCATGAAAGCTTGGAAATATTTTTTTAAGAGCACTAAACTTCCTGTATCAAGAAACAGCAAAGGAAGCAAAAAAGAATCGGCTCCTTCGATTCTTGGGGCAAAGAATCGATTCGTAAATAATTCGAATAGCAAAGAATTGATTTAACAAATCCCTTTTTTGACCAAAATAATCGATCTTTTGAAGAATAGAATTGGAATCGAACATCCCTACCCTACGATCTCTCGGGCAGTCCTAGTCTGTAGTACCCCTCCCCGTCGTTTGTGTTGAGTTTAGGATTGCGATTATGGCCCCGTCAGAGGTGACGAAAATGAATTTTCGTTAGTAGGGATGATTAGGAGAAGTGTAGCGATTGGCTAACGTAGCTCAGTGGGCATAGTAGTTGACCAGTAATCGAAAGGTCCCGGGTTCGAATCCCGGCTCAGACGCCCCGCATTTTTTTCGGATCGTCCCTTGAAAATAACCCATCCTCCATGTTATGAGATATAATAAAATTGGATAAATGCCGTGTATAAATGATATCCTGTGTACATAGGGCCTAAGGGGGTAAGCATGCAAAAGTTGCCCCCGCACGTATCAAGTTCATATTAACACCACAGATGGGCACCCATGTGGCACAAACTTCCTCCAAAGAATAACCTTGAAATTTCATTTTTAGAGGAGTTATGAAGGAGCGAAGTAAAATCAAGAAAGTCATTTTTCTCGGGGTATAGCGCATCACATTATCTCAAGGCCTGGAATATCACAGATCGATATAAATTGTATCTAATGATTTTGATATTGCATTAAATATTTACACTGGAAGAATAATCGGATATATCATGTTCATTTTCTATCTGTAAGTTATAAGAAACCATTTTATTAGAATTCCTAGTACGTAATTTGAACTAGAAGACTACGAGTGCTTGAGTTGTTACGTCCCAAGGCGCGTCGCGACGGGCGACGGAACTTACTGGGATACTGCTCGCGCTTCCCCGTCTCCGTCCCTTACGGGCTCGGTTGCTGGATTGGGGCAGGGTTGGTAGAAATCAGACACGGGTTAGGATGCAAAGTTTAACAATTTATTATTATAATCCTTATCCGCGCTCTCGCTCTCACTCATGCACGCACTCTCACTCTCACGCTCTGTACTTACTCTAGGGGTGTTTTCAGGTCCTTTTTGTTTTACAGGCTAACATACAATTTGATAGACTACAACCTAGATTAAACAGCACACGGTGAGTTCTCCCGCGTTCCACTCGGAAGGGACCTACCAGCGGCGTAGCGGCTCGAAAATTCTAACGTGACAACGGTATGGGGTCTCGCACCCAATCACTAACTTCCGAGATTGAGAATTACTGATACTGAGTACTTTCCTGTGAAAACCCGCGTATTCCACTAGGCCGCCAAACTGAGACTGCTCTCTCGGTCCTCGCAGCGGCCGGCGGCTCGCCTTCCGTTCGCCCTATCTGGGCGCTGCGAGGGGGTTCTAGGGATGCTGAATTAGCAGTCTCGGAAAAGATACGCGTCCAAAGTCCACCACGCACAAGAATCTCATATGACCCCGCACGTTTAGGAATTCGCCTCCTAAGATCGTCGCTGGTAGGCTCTCCGTGAGGGGGGAAGAATGGAGGGGAAAAGGGTGTGCCTTGCCTCACGTCAGGCGTCCTGGCCGCGTCCAGCCGAGATACTCGGATGAACGGGACCGGGACGTAACAGAGTCACCGAACGGGATTGGCTGTTTCGCAACGAGATCAACATCTCTTTAAGAGCATTGAGTTGTTCCCAATTTAACCCTGTAAATACTTCTAATTGTTTTTCTGAAAGACTATATTCACCTACTCCATCGAATAAACTTGAATCACACCTTATAGAAAGGGGTTCCATTACTTTGGACAATTCTTATGTAATGATACTTGATGTGTTAGAATGCACCTTCAAGAGACCAAGATCTTCATCAATTATATGATTTTTTATTATATGAGTTCGACAGCACCGATTTCCTTGTAGTATGTATATTTTCTTCTTAATATAAGATTGTGTTCGAGCTTCTTCAGGAATCGTAATTAAATTCGTCGTGGAGAAGCACAGGCAACAATATTTGTGAGTTACAACAGTCCGCTGAATAGGAAGTTGAATGCGTTCAACATCAAGAATTTCATCATTTGATTTAAGTTTAATTTCAAACGTTGGATCATTATTAATTGACTCATTGACGGAAGGAGAGGTGTTCTCGTCAGAATTAGAGACATTTATGAGATTTTTTTTTATAAATAGAGAGTCGACAACTGTTGCATAGAATGTCACCAACAACTATTATTCGGTTTAATGAAAAAGAAAAATCATTTGCTTCAGTTGCATTTTTTATTATCTTTTTTTGCCTTTCCTTTTATTCACGAAAGCGTCGCAACCAGCACATTTGACATTTATTTTTGGTTGAAACGTTTTTTAATAAAAAAATGAGGTGTTTTAAAGGACAATTATTACTGCTCACAGATGATAATCAAGTTTTATTCGAAACAAGTGAATAACGAATCCAGAAAGTTATTGTACTGATAAACAGTAAAATATGGCGAAAACATCTGATAATCAGCTCGAAACAAGTGAATAACGGAATCAGAATAATAGTATGACACAAGCCGGGTTGGGGTCGCTAGGCTGCGCTACATACACGCACGGCACCCCGCGCGAGATTTTGATTTTTTAAGCCATGAAGTAACCCTATGAAAAATTTGGGTAAAATATATGTTGAAGTAGACGATAAGAGCATTTTTTTCTAAAAAAAAAAAAAAAAAAAAAACTAGAGGTGTATCTCTAAAACATAACCTTTACTTACCCCCTCCATAACTCCTCCAAAAATGAAATTTCAAGGTTATTCCTTGAAGGAAGTTTGTGCCACATGGGTGCTCATCTATGGTGTTAATATGAACTTGATACGTGCGAGGCCAACTTTTGCATGCTTACCCCCTAGGCCCTTTGTCAGGGCACGTCCTATTCTCGACAAGAACCCTTACAGGCAATTTCATGAAAGCGATGAGTCCGGAGCTAATTAAGCCAAGCCCAGGGGCAATCCTGGACCACTAAGCTGTACTACAACTCAATTAGATACAATGTACTTTTCGCAGTACATTTTGCAGGCAGATGATTAGGTGGAATGGAACTAGCTATGAATTATTTATCGTTAGTGTTTCTCATTTGAAATTTTTGGACAGCTTAGGTTGGATTAGGATAAGTTTGAATGTCGCAAATTCTTTCATTTGTTAAGGTCGTGGATAGATTTGTCGTTTGCATGGCACTTCGAAGGCTTTACTAAGTTCCCGGGTAGAAATTCTAATGCGTCCCCGGTCAGGGGATAATCAGGTTGCCTGGCTGCCTCAATAAGGCACTTTTAGGGCAGCCTGATCACCCCCTGACTCGTATTGTAACGTTGCGTCACATATGGCCCTGATCAGGATGCCTGACCGGGTCATTGTAAGGTTGCTCTAATTACTTCATATATATTTTTTTTGTTACGGGAAATTTAGTACATTGCAAAGTTGTGAATATATTTTATATTTTTTTTTGTTTATTGACTGGGATTTTAGAAAAACTTAAAAGTTCTAATATTTCGCGCTTACGTCCCACGTAGAAATTTAGTTAGGGCACTCACGTGGCCCCTTTTAGTTTTCCCCAATTTAATTAGGGGCCCAATATGGACATCTAAGCGTAGCTCTACTCGGCTGGTCACCTTGAAAAGATGAGGCCTTTATAGGTCTAATAACGTGGCCCTGTAAACGGTTCCTCAATTATACCCTGATTACTCGGTAAAAAATTGTAAAGATAAATATGTTGTTTAAACTGACGAGTTCTTTTAAAGTATTTTTTATATTAATGCTTCACGAATAAAAAAATACTAATCGTATAAAGTTGTTTGTTGTTAATTAAAAAAAATAACCGATTTACCATAACCATATGTTTATTGAGCGCAACAAAAATATTAAAAAAATAAATTGTGGTGCTATTTATAGATAACGTCCTGGCAAGCTGTATGGTGACCCTACTGGGGGTTCCATGATTAAGCCTGATTAGGCCCTAGTGTTCCATTTTTGACTATATATTTTATCGTGGCCGCCTCTGTTGAACCTAGTAGGGCCATAGTATGGTATCCCTATTGTGGCTGCCACGTGTAAGCCTAACAAGGCCCTTTATCTTTTCCCGGCTGCCCGAATAAATTTCTGCACGGGGTGTGAGTGTATGTTTTATATATACTGTAACGTGGCGTTACAGAGCTGGAGGAGATACCACCCAGGAATGAACGAAAAATAAATAGATAGGATTTATCAGGTCGAACAATGGGTTCGGTGGCATAGTGGTAAGTGCCCGACTTAGCAGTCCGAAGGTATCGGGTTCGATTCCCAATCAGAACTCCTAATTTTTCGGAAATTCCTAGCTCTCTAGCACTCCCTGGCGGCCCTGTGGATAAATTAATTATAGCGGGGAAGAGCCGGGCACCCCGTCATAATACATGTATATACATATTGTGACGACCTAGCCGCACAAATAAAGACACCGGCAGAAATTATTAGAATATAAGATTACTGGGCGCCAGGCATAACAAAAGTTACACCGCTGTCTCCTTGGGACACCCTGGCCAGCTCTTCGATGGTGGGGTCTTATGTCTGGGAGACAATAGTAAAACCTGAAATTGTTGAACAACACGCAGACAGCACAAGTAGGGGCTGTATAAAATCAAAAGATCTGAGGTTTCGTTTAAACACACGGAACCCACAAACGGGCCCGATTTATTGCAACAAGAAAAATAAGAACGAATAAAAACAATATAATGAAAAATCGTTAATAATGGATGCAAAAAATAACATAAGTCAAACAAAAATAGATACGAACGGAACGCGTTAAGGAGCAACGGTTCCGCAGAATTAGTACAAATGGGAACAACGGTCCCTCAACAACTTAGAAACGTAAATAATAATCAAATCTAATAACAATTATTTGGGAAGTATAAAAGGTAGTTCCCTTCCAAGTATTAATTCTATAGGGCCCGGCGGGCCCCCTAGAAGCTAACTCGAAAAGGATTAATGCGTCCTTACGCAACAGAAAGGTTAAACTGATAACGAGATTATACGGATCCTAATCTTCCACCCGAAGTTCACTACCGTATTCTCGGAAATACCGGGCGTTTCCGGCAACAACGCACGCGTTATATAATTCGCGCGCCACAGACTAGACACAATAATATTTACAATCCCAGCTGACGAGTGGCCTAATGCCGGGCCCGTCAATTTGCCAGTATCGGTAAATTTAAATTAGCTACACTATCGTGACTTGACCTCTAGTCAAAACAACTAATATACAGAATCTATAGATTCCCCGCTGGGAATCTAGAACTTTCGCGTGCCGCTACGCACGTGCACTTTATCCCGCCGCGAATAAGCCCGACGCCGGAATCAGTTCCGGAGACCTATTTACCTACTGAAAATATCAGTCAGGAAATACGCAATCCCCTAGCTGCCTTCCGAGACCACTTTCCGAATTATTGCCGGGAAAAATGTACCACTGCACAGCACTTACAGATTGCTAGATCGTCGAGATCCGCACGATCCATGTCTTTTCTTCTCTCTCTCTCTCCCCCTCCCCCTCCCCCTCTCCCTCTTTCTACCCGATCGTTCGCTGGCTAACGTGCCCTAGTGGCGTGGAGGAATATTACCCCCGGGTCCAATCAAATTTGCGCTATCCCCTACGGAGGCCTATTCGCCCGCGATCTTCCATTATTTCCTAGATCCTGGAAAAATAGATCCGCGCATCTTCTCCTCTTCCGGGCGATTGCAGTGTCTTCTCTTGGGGCGGGAATTACATCCGCAACCTTTCCCACGTGGTGCGGCTCCAGGCCACCACTACAACCTCCTGATGCATTTAGGATCTTGGATCGTCTCGCGGCGTCCTTCTGCGTAGGCGGCTTCACCCTGTGGTCCTCCGCAGTCACGTTGGCCCTCCTTCAGAGGGTTGGGCCCCTCTGCCGTCGTCAGGGCCGTCGTTGGTGTATCTCGGGCCTCGTTACCTACGCTTTTTCGTGCCAGTTCCCTTCCGGGACCGACCACCGCTTGAAAAATACAAAAGGCACATCCCGAAGGAAATTAATATATGTTACAAAGGCTAAATTCAGTCCAAGCTCGCAGCTGATGTTACGTTACCTTGCGGGCCTTACGGTGTAGCTCTTTTTATCGCCTAATTCCTTCCTCATTTGTGACGTGTACAAAGTGCCACGTCACAATATATATGCTTATAACTAAACAAATTTGTACTCAGATAATCATTCCGCATCGAACTAATAATTGCGTATTACATTTTAGTTACACCCTGTATATGATACTTCGGTTTATTTATTGCTCCTCTGTTTTCTGGTCGAGCGGTTCCCCTCCCAATCCTTAGCGCTATTAATCACCTTCCGGATGGCCTGATCGAATTCTTTCGGGGTGACTAGATCTATCTTCTTGTTTTGTTTGTATTTTGCAATGACGAAGTCTGAAAAATATAGATTACAGAGTTAAAAACTGTGAACCCATAAATGCATTGTAAAGTTCCATCCTTTATATAAATACATGTAAAATTTTATTTTGATCTGTCAATTCATTCGAGCAGTAGCAGTTGTTGAATATTGGCATATCATTGATTTTTTTTTTAAATGGAAACAAATTGAATACCGTGCAGTGATTAAATTCTTTGTTTTGGATGGTTTAACACCAACAAAAATTCATTCGAAATTGTTAAAAGTATATAAGGATGTATCATGTTCACTGTCCACTGAGAAAAAATGGGCTGCTCTTTTTAAATCTGGTCAACAGCACATATCATTTAACAAGTCCATTATATGGTGTTAGATGATCAACGAGTGAAAGTGCGTGAAATAGCTGAGGCCATAGGCATCTCAAAAGAACGAATTAGACATATTTTGCATCAGGACTTCCATATAAAAAAGCTTTTTGCAAGATGCGTGCCGCATTTGCTAACAATCGACCAAAGACGTATTCGAATGCGTAATTCTCAAGCGTGTTTGGATCGTTTTAAGCAAAATAAAATGGATTTCAAGCGTCGTTTCATAACTGTCGATGAAACTTTAACTTTGGATTCACCATTATACACCAGAGCGAAAAGAACAGTCGAAACAATGGATTGAAGCCGGTGGAAATGCACCAAAGAAGGCAAAGATGGTTTCATCAGCAGGAAAGGTTTTGGCAACAGTTTTTTCGGATTACAAAGGTATTTTGTTGATCGATTATCTTCAGAACAGTAAAACAATTACCTCGAAATCTTATTGTAACCTTTTCGATCAGGTGGATGCAAAAATTCGTGAGAAAAGACCTGCTTTAAAGAAGAAAAGAACATTTTTTCATCAAGACAATGCACGTGTTCACACAAGTGATTTGACGATGGCAATATTCAACGAATTAAAGTACTAATTGCTTGTACATCCAGCCTATTCACTAGATTTGGCTCCCTCTGACTATTATTTGTTTCCAAACTTGAAAAAATTCCTGGCTGGAAACCGTTTCACATCGAATGACGAAGCTATTGCAGCCGTAGATGAATATTTTGCAGGCTTTCCAGAATCATACTTTAATGATGCTATTGAATTATTGGAAAAACGTTGAAATAAATGTATTGAGGTATCAGGAGATTATATTGAAAGATAAAACATATTTCATGTAAAAAAAAATGGTCTTTCATTGTTAGAACGAGAACTATTCAGACGTAGAATACCTTGACACAAAAAAAATTTAGTTCTGTTAAGCACAACTTTTTTCCCGGTATTCTTCACAGCCGTACGCTGCAGCGTAAGATGTCTCGATATATATTTTTTTTAAATGTCTCTCACCGTCTGTACCATGGGAGCGCTGGTGCTTGCTATTTGCCACTTGCTGACCATCTGAAAAGGATAATAAATATATTACTGTACTGACCCATATACATATAATGGCTAGTGCAAAGATTATTTGATCGAATTTGTGACATCTGTGAAAATCTCTATGTTCACTGATTTTATAATCAATGTGATTGTCGTGAGTAACAGGGAGAGAGGGACAGTATTGAGTATTTAGGCTTAAGTCTTTGCTGATGCCTGGACCTCGCATAGACTCTTTTCAAAAAGTACCGGCACCGGAGTTGTCAATAAATTAACATATACAAAGGAAAAACATATTATACCATATCATCACAGAATGGTGTATCTTCAAGCAGTTTGTGGTCGCATGCCTCAAAATCTTCAACCAGCATTAGCGGAAGTTTAATATCGTATTTGTCAGTGCGATGGACGAAACAGGGCTTTCCGGAAACGTTGCCGAGATTAGCTTCGCTCATCACAATCTTAATTTCTTCTAGCTGTATTAATAGTTTCATCAGCTGTAGAATTTGAGCATGAAATTCTTTGACTCTCGCCGCTTTGATTTCTAAGACGTTATAACGATGAAAAGTAAATTATGCAATAGAATAACCATTGGATTTTTTATTACTCAATTAAATTCTATCATGAGCTCTGCCTTCGGATGATATGTCATGTTGAGATTCTACCACTTATAAGAACTCTTCGAATAAGACAACGGGTTCTTTGACATCCTTGTTCTGTTGGGAATCAGTTGAATCGATTTTTCATTCGCCCTTTCTTGTATCTTATCGGAGTTACTCGGTGGCTTATAACAATTTTGCTTTTCGCTGCAGAGGATCAATAAAATCAGATACTGCTTTGTAGAAGTAGTATATTATGCGACAAGGGAGAGAAGCGTGCGATTTTCACCCGAGACATTCTCACGAGGTGAAAAGCGAGTCCCTTCCTCGTAGCATACGATACTTTTGTCCCGATTTCGCTAAAGAATAACCGCATGGAATGCGGACGCAACAAAGACGCAAACAGAACAACGTTCATAAGCGTAATAACCACCGTAATTTTTTATGCAACTTGGCAAGCGAGCAAGCGGATCTGTCGCATACGAAACATTTATTGCACTTCGAACAGCTTGCCATTTATTTTGATTCCTTCACGTAAGAGTACACCCATTTCAGCTATAAAATTTACTTGCATTCATAGCTTTATGAAGATAGCGAAATTTTCTTATACGCATCCCTGTTGTATACCGTTTCTTTTGATCACGATTCATAATTCACCACTATTTTTTCTTCCACAAAAGACCGTTCAGAAAATAACGTGGAACTTCGATGTACCACGGACGATAAAAGTGTAAACAATGTTGCAGTCATATATATATATATTGCGACGTAAATTCTAAATGATGACTATCCGATACGAAGTTACTTTACAAAAATGAGGTAAACTATGACGGAACTATCGCGAAAGAATACCCGAGTCGTCTGTAGCTAACAGTTGATTTTATGTCCACAAAGGCTGATTCTCCGTTCCCCCCGGAATACTATACCGAAAAAGACTGATTGGGCGCCAGACGCACCGTTGCGTCACGAAACCGAAATCTACGAAATAATTCCAGAAGGAACAGAGAGTGTGCCACCGACTAACAGAGACTATACGGGATGGTAGAAGGGCAGGGATCCACTTAGATGTTGCTCAGGGCACGGCTGTTCTCCACGTTCCTTGGCATATGCTCTGCTTGTCCTCCTTCAGTGATTTTCAGTTGATCGGATAGCTCGGTACCGGCGGTGTGGTCGTGACGTATGAAATATTTTTACAATTCGGTATTAGACTAGTGTCCCTAAATTAGCCTATGACCCTGGAGTTCCTGGCCGGTTGCATGAGAGTTATTGAAAAAGGGACGTAAACGTGTCCCGGAGTGGAAAAACGGGAGTTACCAATACTGGACTTTTTGTGACGTAAAAATAACGTGGCATTTTGATGCACGTCACAAAATAGGCGAATCCGGCTACGTCATGGGGCCTGATGGGGTACGGAGCGTTTCGCGTGGTGTTGGACTGACTTTATTTTAAGAATTTGTATTTATTTCCCTGTGGGGAACGTTTCGTTTGTTTTTGAGTTCATTAAGCGGATCCGAGAGGATTCGACACCATTTCTATTAAGACGGGGCCCGAGAGAGAGCCAGCTACGGGCTTGGCGGAGTGCTGTCGAGGAGAGGTGACGTCAAGACCGGAGCACACAAACTGGCGGCTCAACTACGTGAAGCAAGCGGCGAGCGTCTTCAGGATCAGAGGGCATGCAGGAGTTGCAGAAGTGGCATGAAGCCGAATATCGAGGGAGTAGAGGTGGATGTGATTCCCGCCTCCCGAACACGGCGCTGCAACCATCCTAACGCAACAAGATTCCAGGATCTATTTTATCAAGAGCGTCAAAACAATTGAAAATCGCGAGCTCGCTAGCGGAGCCGATGTAACAGCGACCTAGTTTAGGGATAGACGTGCTATCGTTTGCTACCGATTTTTGGGATTTGTCGTACCGTATCGTGATCCGTTTGAGGGACCTATAACCCAGGAGAGTGTGTTCCTGTGAATAGTAGGAGCTACTGGACAACTGTGAGTGACGCTCAGGGGTCTTTTGGCTATCTTTCAACTCATGGGATGAACCGATTTTTTCTGTTCAACGTACTCTTACGCGTCACCCTGCGCTTTCCTGACCGCTACGGGTCCAAGGATAGCTAATCCGGTGACAAGCAGAGGGATCGGTCTCTCATCTTCTTTCTTTTCGGGTTTGCGTCTAATCGTTCAGTCCACGTCTCGCGGAATCGTCTCCCTAGCACATGGCGCGAGTCACTATCATACCGATTACTATCGTAGCGTTTGTTATCGTACCGTTTCTTACCGTATCGCTTCTTGTCATACCGTTTATTATATCGTACCGTAGGTTGCGTTGTTCCAGCGGGAACATTTTTGTATAATATCATTCGAATAATTTCCCCGTCCGCTCTGTACCATCTCGATTTATTTCTCGTACTTATCACTTGTATTTTAACATTTTGTTTTTCTATTTTCTATGTAAAATAAATCGAATCCGTCCCTGGATTTTGGTTGTGATAGTTCGTCTTTGTCCAAAATTAATTTCAGTAGTTTTTAGTGTGAACCTCCCTAAATTTCAGATTTCGTTATTGTCTCCAACACCCAGGACCTCACCGTCGAAGAGCTGGCCAGGGTGTCCTTAGGAGATAGCGGTGTAACTCTGGTTATACCTGGCGCCCAATAATTTGCTATTTTAATTATTTCTCGCAGTGCCATTTATTTGTGCGTTCTCTTGTAAAAAAGTAGCACTGTCACAATATATATATATATGTGAGACGTTTCGTGATTGTAGAGGATTGGGAATCACGAGACTTTTTAAGGGCTTGTGCACTGGGCGGACGTCTTTTGAAGGAATTTGACACTTGATTTTTAAATTAAAAGAATTGTGCTATATTGTCCTATAAATTACACTCTAATATGTCCTTAATATTCTATTCCACTCTTTCTCTCTCTCACATATACACTCTCATAATTTTTTCCAGTTCGATTATCATACCGTATGCGACAAGAAGTGTGTTTGTTTAATTATTCGTTCTACTAATCTCTCGGAGCGGAAAGGAGGTATCTGGAACTACAATACAGCAGATTGCACAATTCGTCCGATGACTGTAGGTCAGCTGATGATCAGGATGATAATCATTCGGAACCCACAGATGATCACAATGACCCCCATTTGCTGAATCTCTTATCTTGAGGAAAGGTTGGACCCAGACAGCTACTAATCACAATGATATTGTGAGCTGAGCTTTTTAAATGAGGTATGGTGTTTTTGGTCGATTTCTGACAGCTCCGGCACGATGACTTTGCTGCAGAAGATCTAGATCAGGGATAGCGGATTTCCTGATGCAGGGTAGAGATACAATGCTTTCCAAGACCAGGAATCGCGAAGGATGAATTTCCACAGTTTGCAGTGCAATACTGTTCACTGGTTCGCTCTGGAACAAAGGATAGATTTTCTACTTGGTTCTTGATAATTATACTTTCCAAATTTTTACTGCTTCTTGTCGTCATTTCGGTGTACACGAGTCTTAACGCCGCACGAGTCCAAAGTGATCTACGAGTGATTGAAAAATAGTCTATTATAAAAACGGAAATTATAAGCACAATAGCTCTTGTTTTTCTTTGTTTTCATTTTCACTTTAGATGCCTGTACCTATTCAAAATCAATTTCTATAGTTATTATTAACTCTTTGAACTTTATTTCTCTCACCACGTCTCAATATATTCTACGTGATGATCAAATTGGGCGTGCCTTCGCAACATTTCTGTTCCATTCATTTTGGATGTTTGATAAAACCTACCCTGTATATAGTCTCATATTAGGCCGATTCCAGTGTTGCCTGATTTCACACCTAATACGGCAGCTTTGAATAACACCTCACCTCGGCCAAGTCAGTTTTTCCGCAATAGAGCTTGCCGTGAAATTGCCTGATACGGGCCAAGTCAGGCTTTCCGTAATAGGGCTAGCCGTGGCATTGCCTGATTTGGACCTACAAGGTTCGTTTTTGTCTGAATTTGTTATCTGCAATCAAGGCGGTTCCAAAATCGTTTAGACAGGCATCCTAATAACTTTCTATATTGATTCCGTACAATGCAATAAATGATTATTCTGTCAATTTGGAAATACTACACAGAGGTAGGTTATTAATACACCGAATGGTATGGAGAGTCGATATCAGTGTACATATTAAAGATTAGATCACTTAAGTGTATTTATCTCCATATGTGCAAGGAGAAGATATCACGTCCAAACATATTTTATTATTTTACAACCAAGCAAGTTAAAGGTTAAAATCTATGGTAAAACTTGTTCAAGATTTATTGAGTTAAAATAATGTTTATGATGAATTATTAGTTTTATTTTAATTAAAATAATTTAAAATATATAATTTTGAATACTTTGAATATGTAGGCATGAGAGCCTATACGATGTTGTATTTTTGTTAGACTAATTAGTTAATTGGTAGGTTAATAAACCCGATAGGTTTAATCAAATATAGCGCGTACATAACCAACACAATGACCTCAAAGCATATATGTAATTATTGGATTATCTGTTTGAAGAAATTGGACAAAAATTTATTTTTTCACATATATAAATATTGATCACTATAAAACTTTTAATCAAAATATTATTTACAAATTGGGCTGGTTGGCTCAGTGAATAGTGTCACACTCCTTATTTCGAACATCCTAAAAATCACATGTTCGAATCCCTCTTCCTGTGCTATAAATAGATGTATCCAATTATACAAGTATTTCTCCCTTACGTCAATTGCACTTTTGATACATTTTTATAAACATTTGTGAATGCAGGTCCTTGCAGACACCGATGAAAAGAGAATCCGATAATATATTTTAGTAACGACAACGTTTATTCATGCGCACGTTTCGATAGAAGATCGTTATTGATATATAACACAAGAAACAATATCACAGCGGTTAATAAAACAACGTAGATGCAACGCTGGCGATCGTGACATCCTTGGAATGTTTTGTTCCGACAATATTAACCATCTAATAAATTTTCTATGCTTCATGACACTGGAAAATAATTTAAATCTGTTCGTGCTCACAAGGAAGGTACCTCAGGTGTCGTCCTTTGATTTCGTTCATTTTGAAATATGTTCTCCATCAAAATCTAAGAGACACGTGTTTTTTTTACCGGCGTTAAAATTGGTTTAGGGGGGTCAATCCCCAACTTTGGGGGTTGATTTCATTGATACTTCCATAAAACCATAATAGAATTCGTTTAAGGGTAGTTGCTCCCTGCCATAACAATTGAAAAATTGCATGTTGACAGTATCTGGCATTGTGAATTTCAAACTGTCAAGTCCAAAATTCATTTCAACGACCTCCAAAACCCTTAGGATACAAGAGTTATGAAGAGCTCGCGAGCGTACAAGGGATCCCGGCCAGAAGGGGGTCAGGAAACAAAGGGGTGGGTTTGCTAAACATACAACCGAAAGCTATTAAAATGATTAAGCTTCTTAATCAATACATAAAAACAACTTTCTAATAATTGAGAAGGCAAATTAAAGCAAGATAATGCTGTTTTAATGAGAAATTGGTTGCACCGGCATAGTGGTGGTCCACTCCTTAAACGACATTTTCTTTTTCGTGATACGCAAAAACATGTATCTTCTACTTTTTTTGTATTACTTTCAAATGCAATTGGTTTCATCAAAGTAGAATCGATAGGTTTTTTGTTATACAAAATTTCGCACTTTTCAACCCCTATAAATTTGTATGCATTCACCATCGGCCCCCCTCTCAGAACTGACCAAATTGCATTTTTCATTATTCATCATGAGGATTATTCTCCAATTGCTTCCATTTAAATATCTCGACTGGAAATATTCGAAATTGTGAAAACCGCCTTTGAGGAGCCCAAATTTGGGAATGGATTTTATCCCCTAAAACAGTTTCACCGCCTATAAAGGAAAAACACGTGCCTCGTAGATTTTGATGAAGAACAAAGTATTTTAAAACGAAAGAAATCGAAGGACCACAACTGAGGTACCTTCCTTGTTAGTCAGCTTTGCTATAGGTTCGATGGAACAACGTTCGTGGTCCAAAGGTTGTCCCCGGTCCTGCTGGGTAAAGTCAGAATTGTGTTTATGGAAAACTACAAAATATCTTTAATATAATTATAAATTTCTGTGCACATACTCTGGTAGAAATGGGAAAAGTGGTATTGTTTTTAAATGTACAATGGTATTTTCCAATTGCACACGTTAATTGGCATTTCTTTGGGATTACAGAGATTCAAAAAACTCAAGCTATTGGGAAGCCTCTGAGGGACCCCAAATATGTGGACATTTATCGAGAGAAGCCAATTCGCGTAGCAGTAAAGGTTCTGGTGCCAGTCCGGGAACACCCTAAGGTAATAATCAAATTTTATAATAAGGGATTGACTGCTAAATTTCCATTACACGGACCTAGTCTATAAAATAGCCCAGCCATCTTTTTATTTTACACTTTTTGACGTGAAGAAGTTTCGTAAAAACAGGTTCCTTCGATATGTTGGACTACAGATACGTTTTTGTTCTTTTGATACACGGATCAAAAATTTCGATCCACTTCCCATTAATTCTAAACTGAAATTATACTGAGTGGCTTCTGTGATACTTTCACTGGTTATTGTTGCAGTCATCAGTGACAGTTCAGTACAATTATCCAACTTGAATGGGAGTGAAATTCTACTTAAAATTGAAATTGAATGCTATTAGTAGTATAAGTTGACGGGGTCTGGACCAGGATTCCTGCACCGACATTTTACCGACGCCCTAGAACCTTCGAAGGTGGGTGTCCGTGCTAAGTTGGC
>JASANN010000669.1:150892-207435 GCA_031762395.1 Calameuta pygmaea | reverse complement strand
ATATATAGGTTTAACAGCATATTATATGTTATAGGCTCTCGGACTGCCAATACCAGGCGAATCCCGTATTTCCTATTCGAGGCTTTACGTTTATCCCTATAATCCGAAAATAGCACATACGCATGTCCACGCATATGTACATACGTATTATTCGTATATGCGTGTAACATGTCACACGCATATTTCAGCAAGTATCGTTAACGTCTGCCCAACGCAATACAGTCAGCGTCATATCAGTGTCATTGATTTGCATGTTATCGTATTTTACAGGTTATCGTTATCATTTCTCTTTTTCCTAATTTTTTTTTATCGATACAATTCGCTCGACGATCTAACACTATTGATCACTAATCAATCGTCAGAGTTGTGCGATTTTTTTCCGCCGTGGATATTTAATTGAAATTTGGCGGCTGTCAGTGAGATACGATTGTGGCAATTTTAAGTTGATTTGGGGATAAATAAGTAATTAGTTTTGGGGTACGACGTATTAATTATTAACTTATACACTTTGCGTATATACGGTGTGTTATTAACTTTGAGGATATTATTTTTATTTTTATTTTTCCGGGCATTCAGGCTTTTCAAGGATTTCTACGTGGTTGGCTGTGCTGTGGGTTTAAAAAATTCTTATACTACCCCCCTCCCCCCTCTCTTGGCTCTCAGAAATATTTGAAGCACCGGCAAAGCTCGCTGCAAGCTCAGCAAATTGATGTAAATATTCCAGGAGCTTTTACGTCGAGGGACCTGGAAAATGCGTATTAGGTTTCGTCCAACCCCTTCAGGGTATTGTTGTACAATCTCCTCGTAAGCAGAGGCTTGAAAATTGTGTTAAATTGTGCAATTGGCGCAATCTCGGTCAAGCAGTTTAGATCGATAAGGGAAGATAAGGGAGAGTTAGATGTACTGTATGAGGAAACGACGTTCCGAGCTTTCAAGGGGCGCGAGTATTCGTTTTCTTGGCCATTTGTGGAAATTGTAAGGTTTGCTTAAGGAATAGGAAAGCTTGTAATCTCGTTAGCACGGACACAAACCTTATTTGGCTTTGTTGCGTTAAGGGTAGCAAAGAGTGTAAATTGTCGGATTACTAACATGCGAAACTATTCAATCTGACTTTCATACTTTTTTTGTGTGTGGTCATTTCTACCTATATTATTCTTTATTGGGTCTCTTTATTTTTATAAATCTTCTTCTTTTTTTTTTCTAATTCAATCTCAGAGCTGCTAACCAGCTACCAGCTGTTTTATTTTTCGTCGATTTTCTTTTTCTCTATCAAATCACACGCGTATACTGATCTTTTGGATTCGAGCTTTGAAGCTTTTCGTGCGAATGTAATCGGCCCAATTTCGTCTCCTTTACTGTCCAAGCCTTTTCTCATACGACGGACCTAATCGTCAGACACTCGTTGTGCAAAACTAATCGCTTTTTAGCCGCATGATTCTCTGTGCTTTTATACATCGGCTGATCGATCGATTCTCTTATTTCTTTCCATACGACGAAGTCTCAGTGAATTTCACGAGAAAGGCAATCGGGAGAAATAAGAATCGAGATTTGAGACTTTGACAACTGAATTCTTTGCTTCAGTTGTTTGTCGCCTTTAAAAAAAATTTGCGAACACTTGCTCGTTCTTATATCGAATACTGGTGTGTTTCTAGGAATTTAAAACAGCACTTTTAATTAGTTCTCGTCTTATTAGCACTTTTCCCTCGGTGGTATCAGTAATGCCGTTGGTACGTTTGTAATTAAGAATCTTATTAATTAATAATTTTTTTTTATTTTTACTTTTTTATGCTGTTTCACGAATATACCTTTAATCTACTTTTCTCGTACCGAAACGACAAACGATAATCGTGCGAAATTAAAAGGCCTTTTTTTTCTCCCTTTACACTCCACTGTATCGTTACAAAATGCTTTGGCACGCATAAGCCGATATTTTCTCTCACGACGAACGCCCGTAAACGTAAAGTCGTTTCGGTACACTGAAAATAGCTGTGCCAAAATCGAGAATTTAATACGAAATTCTATTTTCAGAATTCAACGAGGAATTCTTAGCCACTCCATTCGGTTCCATATTCTATTCGAAGACAGGAAGACAAATCCCTGACTACGTACCGGGTTCATGTTCTCCCTTGGAATTACTTACAGGAGCTCTCCTATCGCAGTCCACTGAAGAATACTATTTCATCCCCTACTGAATTCCCTTCTCGGGGGATGTTACCTTTGAAGTTTTGAAGACTCCCGGGACACGTTTTCAAGAGACAGTTTTGATGATACTTGAACATCTGTTTGAGATAAATATTTATGGGAATTTTAAATGGTTCTTACAATAATAGGCGTATGTATATCTTATTAGAAGGGATGATTTTCGATATTATATCTTAAAATTATTTAAGGGATTTTATGTAAGACTGTTATTGATTATTGGGGTAGCTGATTTTGGTATGAACTATACGTCATAGCTATGGCAGTATCCTGACTTGGCCACAAATCCTCACGGTTCGTGTCAGTGGGTGCAGTATGTCACTTTAGGGGTATGTGTGATAGGGGATGGTCCGAGAGGGGATGTTGGAGATATCTCTAACAACAGTAACGCTCGATCATTAATCATAATCCCTTTAGGGTGGTTTGCGGCTATCGGACCCTATCCTTCTAGTAATGCTTAAGCGTTACTTATGGTATCTTGAATTAGGTTCCCATTACCACCCTTATTAATCCCTTAAGGCGACACTGGTACGTGCCTTTATTTCATGTGTGTTCTCAGAGGCAGAATTCAGGTAAAATGAAATTTTTTTAATTTCATATACGTTTACTTTATGTATAAGGGTAAGGCTTGGTGAAATGTCAGGAGACAAGTTTTTTTTTCTTTTTTTTTTCTTTCTTACTTCTTTTCTTTTCAACTCCCTGACAAGCATCTCACAATATCCTTAAAGCTCTATTCATGTTCTTTGCCATTTTCATGAGCATCGACAGGATCAATGTGGAAGTTCGAAGACCAAGCTTTGTCGAAAGGAAAAGCAGAAGGATTTTTCTTCGTAAGCTATCCTATTCATGTTTTTTATCATTTCATCCCTTTTAACTGATACATATATATATGTCACATCCAAAACCCTTACTCTCTTTAGTCCTCTACTTACTAACAGGTAAACTGATTTCTTGTAATTTTTAGTTATCCTCAGATTTATAATGTTAAAAGCAATTTTTCTGCAAGCAAGGCTTGCACATTTATTTGCCTATATAATTCCATGACCTTTTCCAAGAGGTTCAAGATGTTGAAGATGTAACCAAAATGCAACAATTAATTTATAAATAAGTGAAACAAATTGTTATTCAACATTCAATTCTCATTAAAATACTGTGTTGGTTTGTGCATATTTAAAAAATGAAATTCAAATGTTCCAGAGGGATAATTGTTGATATCCATGTGGAAGATCTCTTTCATGGATATGTAAAATGGCAACGTTCACCATGTGACAGTAATCTCATGTTTCAAACCCCTGTGCTATATGGGGATGAAGTGGCTCCTCATAGCCATGAGAATCTTTGCCATCAACTGACACGGTGGTTAAACTAGCTTTCAGGATATCAGAAACACTAGAGGGTGTTTATGGGACCATAGGTTTTATACTCCAAAGGGTGCCATTCAGGTGCATCGTAACCCATAAAGTATATTCTTATTAGGGTGAAAATACATAGGTCGTACCCTCTTTTTTTTTTATTTAACCTCTCCATCCTTTCCACCCCTAAGAAACCCCTGAGTATCTTTATCTTCACCCAAGAATTATGCAAAGTAATAAAAGTCAGAAAAAAATAGACTCTAACACAGTAATCTTAATGTCAAGTAAATTAAAAAATTTACTAGACAAAATTAGCACAAACCCCTGAAATACAACCCACCCAGATCCACCATACAAAATCATTAAATTGCTCAATTATAAACATCTTTTTTAAATTATCCTAATGAATTAATATCTCTCTAAAAATACAATCCACCGTTTCACAAGCGTTATTCACATTGCCACTTCGCACGTTTAACAATACAAAACACTCGTTACTGTCCCTCTAATAACTGTTATCCAGTTCAAAAATTAATTATCAATTTATCCAATCATCTATTATCTCAAGTGCAACATACCATCCAGAGATTCTTCACTATTAAAGTAATAATTATGTTATCTTCACTTTTGAGTATCTTCCTCCTCTATATTACCAGTTTCCTTTCATGACTTTACTTTCGTATTGATACCATTATAATTTCCACTGTGCGGGGCTCAAATAATAAAGTACATTACGGTATAAAAGCTTAATAACTCTGTCAGATGCAGTTCTTGCCAAGAACCCATGAAGAATAGTGATTTAGTTTATGCTGCAGCGAGACGAGTGACGAATCTCAAAGTATAAAATCTGTAAGAGTTTCTAGAAAATTTAATAAGACATATATATATATATATATATATATATATAAACACACATAGACACACACTGTATATAATGACGACACTATATGTATACACGTAAGCTCGATATCTATCAATTAAATCTGGTTCAGACATATCTCCCTTGTATTTCGCGTATCGCAAAATGATTGAGCCTGTTATTAAATAACTGAAACGTCCATCATTCAATAAAATGTGTCGTCGCAATGCGTACTGCTTATATTTCCTTTATCATTTCATGTGTCAGGCATCAGGTCGATTATTTAATAACGACAGTACACGTTTAACTTGTTAAATGCAGTTGAGCGATTTAATTGGATCGTACGTAGAAATAATGACTGTGCTAATCGTTGCGTCATATATGTATATGTACATCGATGTTCACGACAAGAGTACCGCCCTGAAGGTGGTTCTGTTATAGAAGTCAAATGAACCTAACGCCAACTTCGGGTGATGCGTTTCTCGTGAATATTCTTGTATTTTTTTTTTTCTTCATACAAATACTCGCGAGGCGTAGATAAATATTGATTTAAATTGTATATTTAAAGTTTTCTCGAATAATTCGTGATTTTAAATGAATATATTTTTTATTTCTGTCTGTCAGTAAACGTCACGAGGCTTGAAAGATATTTTTTTTAAACTTTATTTTTATATTACAACAGTTCCCTGCAGTCGCTATGATATTTCTATGAGTTTCCACATGGACGACAAAACGACGAACGACTGGATCGTTACTCAGCGGGTTTCAGCGCGATATTTCAATTTCACTGGAAAGAAATGACATTGGTACTATTTTCTATATACATAAATACATATATGTATATATAACTATAGAGTAATTTTCTTCAAGATGCTTTCCGGGTTCAATGGAAGAACTGCTGCGACATTTCGAAAATGGAGTCTGTAAGTGGTAAGAAATTTTTGTAATATTTTCAATGCTCGTATTGGTCGTATAAATAAATTTGAGTATGTTTTAATTAAATTTTATTTTTCAGGTTATGCAGTGGACGCTGACCTCCTTTCGGAATATTTAGTGAAGATCATCAGAGACGTCAAATTGTATTATCCAAATAATGGCTGCAGTAACGTCGGCGTTTGGTATCCATGGCACATGGTCCTCGAGGGATCTAATGCTGGTGGAAAATGTGAAAATTCCCGAAAAGCATGGGACAAAAAGGTTCACATTGGCGGAGAAGTAAGCTCGTTCTTTCACGAGGTGGAGCTACGGAAGACGTTGAAATAAATGCGAATGTTTCTAAGCGGAAATTCGAAAAATATTCATGCTGCAAAAAGAATACAATGGCGAGGAAATAAGAATTCCAAGGTTATAATATGATAAAAGATCTAAAGCTGCAATATAGCTGCTTTGAAATCGAAAATTCAAATACGAAGATTTATTTGTAAAATCGACGAGATCAAAGGGGATGACGAATGGGTTGGAAGAGAAATTTATTCTATTATATAATTGTTAATAATAATATTAATAAGAAGAAGAAAACAACATTCGATTTTATACGTTTGACGGATTTATGTATTATGACAAGATACAGAAATGATTGTGCTTTTTTTTTTTTTTCATAATACTGGATTACGTCAAGAAATTGATATTTTTGGAGATTAAACGGAACAAGAAATTTTCTTCGAAATTTAACGTGAATAGTATTTCAGGGTTATGCGTTATGCGTGTATGTTTACTTTTCTTGGAAATGACGAAAGGGTCCGTCAGACTGTTATCTTTATAAATCAAAATTCTCTTACGGTATTTATCATCTCGGGCTTGGAAAAGTGTTTGCGAAAATCCGTTACGTGTCCTGTTAGTCGTGAAGTCTGGTATCAGAAATAACGTTTGTCCCTTTTTTTAATATTTTTGCGCGGATAGCTCAGCAGGTTTTGCGGAGGAAAGACTCATTTATAAGAGATAAATATACATATACAATATATTGTATATATATATATTTGTTATATATATTATGTGCCTTTTGTTCGCTCTCCATGATATATATTTCATAAGAATTCTCACATGGATGTTCATCTTTGTTCGAAGAAATTTCTTTGAAAGTTTTTTGTCGAATGGTTGAAAATTTTTTTCATTAAAATTTGTCTCGCCATTGATATTTATTCAAAAGATTCATCAGTTCATTGTATCAGTACTTCCACTGTTGAATACAATGGAGGATATCAGGGTAGGAATTATTTGTTATTAAAGACAATAACTCAATCAGTTTTTTTTACATCTTTTCAGAGACAAGGACAGAGCATCGCGAGTACCGGTAGAGAAATTAATCAGCGTTTCTGGTAGAGAAGGCATGAAAATTGGGAGTGATGGGTGAAAGCAGGAGAAAGATGGAAGGTGGGATAGAGGGATGAAATTTGAATGGAGAAGAGAGAAGAAATGAGGAAATCGTGAAGTGGAAACAGGAAGAAGACAAGGATATAGGATAATAAAGGTAATCGAATAAAATATGGTGGAAGAGGGTTGAAAAGAGATTTAAAAGGGGAAGAAAGCACACAGTGAAAGGTTGGAGTGAGGTAAGAAAAAAAAAAAATTTTTAATTGCAATACTTAGTTCTTCATCTGGTTTTACAGTCTGTCTGTATTTTATTTGACTGACAATATTGAAGTAATTGCAGCGGATGCTCCACGACTTGTATTGTAATTTTATAGATGCGATCCAGTCACGTTGATGATAAGAATCTGTATGAGGAATGAAAAAAAATGTTTTGAAGAAAATTTGTCATGCTATGCATTTAAGCCTTAAGCTATGAATTTTATTTTCTTTGATCTTCTACAGGATTCTAATTGTCTTAATTTTGTTTCAGTACAGAATAAGTGGATATACAGGAGCAAGCATATGGGTTTACAGGAGGCTATTGTATTCCCAAACTACACACATGAAATCTATCTAAGCTGGATTTAAGGGCTTTTCCAGAGAACAGTCTCTTGGTGGTGATTTCAAAAACTTTAATGTCCATTGAGGGACTTGGGACGACGTAAAAATGTATGGCCCTCAGACAAAGAAAAAGGAGAAAAAGGATATTTGTGTCTAGTTGAAAGCCCGTCGACGATTTAGGATCAGAGATTTATCTTAAGTCAAAATTTGTCTGATTAAAATGATAAAAATTTTCTTTCATATGCATATCGAAGCATAAACTTTGATTAGGAATATTTTTCAATTGAGAAATTAGATATAATTTTTTGAAAGGGTACTTCATTTCTCATATGCTCTGATTAAAAGTATTATTAAGCTTATACTTTTTTTATCTAACTAAATTGACTGGTTTGTCGAAGTGGAGTTTTTTTTTAATTTTTAAGATTAAGTATAGCTCCGTGTTGGTATGCTGGGCAGATACGCTCCTCTCTTACTTAGAAGTCATTTGTTTCCCTGACTTGAAATTATTAGACGCTCTTATCGTTCCACTATTTTACGAAAAGCGGTTTGAAAGCTCGCGCCAATTCTTCTGTGAAACGATAAATTTTCAACTCTGCCCTTCCTTTCCTCTCATTCGTTTATCTCTCTCTCCACTCGTGGTTCAGAATTTTTGTGATATCAGCTAACGCTTGAAACGCGTCGATTTCTTTCGCGAGAAGCGAACTCTAACGGTTCCACGTATAAATTACATTTAGAGCTTTCGGGTATTGAATCGGAGAAGTTGATATTTTGAAAATTTCACGGTAAATCTCTGTTTTGACTTTTTTTTTCCCCTTAAATTACATTACAAAAATTTATGATTACACGAATCCTCCATTTGGAAGGCAAGTCCAGGCAAATTCGGTTTTAAAATGAGCGAAGATAATTCATGTAACTCAAATCGTAATTCACATTACTATCGTTATCAATCATACCCGTGTATCTTTGTATTGGATCGTTTGGAAATTTTTTAATTACTCCCCTCTCACCCCCGCGCTTTCGTTACCTTAATTATTTTATATTACAACCCGACTCGTTAAAAGGTTTAGTCGTTTTAATTAATACCCGCACGAACGTGGCGCCATCTCTGTTTATTCAAACGAATCACCAATCGGGTACCGTAATAAATTCACGAAGAATCACAGGAAGCACTTTCAATTTTATTTCGTTTCCGGTTAATATTTTTTTGTCCTGAACTTATTGTCGCTTTTATTTCAAATATATCCAGCACTTAAACTTTATTATTGTAACGTCGATCAGTCGCATAGTTAACAAATATTTTATAGTCAACTTTACGTTAACGCGTACCTTCTAAAGCTTATTAAATTTTTGACTTTATTAGAGATCAAAATATGATAGTTTACACAGTGACGGTCAAATCAATCCAAGATGATCAATAAATAAAAAATATGAAATAAATGAAATTTTGGTCAATATTCAAATATTTGTTTATTCAATCAAGTCTTTATCTTTTTATATGATATTATTTATTGTTCATCTGAATCTGATAACACTATGACGTATCGACTGTTTCTTATCTATTTTACATATCGATATACATTTACAAAATTATTCTATGATAACATATAATATCATGATACGTATCAAGCATAAAGTATTATATGAGTTCTGTGTACATTAACTGAGTTTACCAACTCTTATCAAATAATCTTGTGACATAAGACTTATCAATTTGATCTTAGAGAATGTTGCGTGTCAAAGGTTATTTGTCTCCTGCATAAAGTTGACGTATATATCAGCAAGATATAATTATTAGAATATAATTGATTATCATAATATATATAGAGTAACTGTGCTATTATACCCGTATTTTAATTAATGGTTATTAGTATTAAAAATTTGTTTGTAACCGGAAGTGGCGTCCTCTTGGTTCATATGATAGTTCAAATTTGGTTTTAAGAATTTTTTGAAAATTTTACTGCTCCAAATTTCAGTCCTTATCATTCGGTTCGCCGTTATCAGAGTTCGAACCATCCGCTTCCTGTCTTTGGGCTTTATCTCAAATACCGGAAGTTGGCTTGTTATATCTTTTTCGAGTTGGTATTATAGTTTGTATCGCGTAGTTAAAGCTCGGGTCGTAGTTCATGTTAAATTTATCTTGTTGGGCGACCCGAGCTGTCACAACGGGATTTAAAGGGTGACCTGGTCCTATGGGGTTAGAGGTTAGTAGCGCATCGGATATGTCTGAAGATGATTTCAAAACCATCAATAATAATAAGGTCGTGTTCATGAGTACTTGTGTAGTTGGATTAGGGGAAGTTAGAGGCTCTTTAGTAATTAAGCTATTCTTGAGTACATAATGGGACATAGTTAAGCAGCTGAGTCGAATAAAAATGTCATGTTTCATTGTATAGCTCATTATTATTATTGTTAGAATTTGTTTTTTTTTTTTCAAACTCCAAGAAGAACCTTGGAATTTTGGTTTTAAAATTTGGTTGTTGAGCTTTTGAGAAAATTTTTTTAACTTTTGATGGCAGTTTGAAGTTTTAGGTTTTTTTTCGTACTCTTGGGACTGCTATTGGTTTCTTCGTTTCACTTTTGGGTTTTTGTTGGTATCACTGATCATAATTATAGTCATTTACGTTGGTGCTAATTTTCTTAACCTATTAGGTCTAGTGGTTAATATTTGCTGGGAATGAGCGAATGTGGTTTATCTCGCGGTGATTCTTGATTCGAGATATTTCCATTGTGGTTTAGGTGGTTTAGGCGGTTTAGGCTTAGATTGATATTCTGATTCGCATCCTTATTGAATTTATGGTTTACATTGGTTTTGGTTGTATCTGTGATTTTGGATTTTGGAATTGGATTAAGAACGAGCGTCAATTTTGGGAGCGTGGACCTGAATTCATTGGGGCCAGTGGTTTATATGAAAATACTGGAAGTCTTTGATCATTTATTCTTATCTTATTAACATTTTGATTGACTCTCAGATTGGTTGCTCCGATTCATATCCAAATTTCCATATTGCTCTAAATTCAATTTTCCATCTTGATTGCCAGGCAAACCTGGTATGCATTTTTTTTTAATGTTCCCTTTTGGGTATCAACAATTTTAAGGTTAACGATTCATCATTTGATTGACGATTTAATAATTTGTCGGGATTAAGATTGGAAACATCATTGAAATTATTATTTTCTGTTATTTATCATATTTGTATTTTAATCCCAATTGTTTACAGCCTCCGATACGATTGGTCCAGATTGATTTTTATCTGTTTCTGTTTCTACCGCAACAGGTTGAGAATCAACAGGTTCAACTGATACTGTTATTGAAGACTCGTTGCTTAGTTTCAGCGAATCTTCCTCAACATCAATGTATAATTTTTTGATATTCCAATTTTTTGAAAAAATTTCCAAAATCTTTATACAATATATAGCTTTCCCTTTGACATAGCATCTAATGATTTTTATATAACAAAACGAATCATCGTTGTTTCCGAATTATCATTTGAAAGTCTCAGTTGATTTTTGAAAATCTTAATTTTCTATTTTTAAAGGAATTTCAAATTCCTTTACAGCATTTTCTAAAAGTATTATCATTTTTATCCGGTTTTTTTTTTTTTAGATCCTGATCTCGGAATTACAATGGAACCAGTTAGTCGATTTTTATTTTTTCCAAGAAATTCAGTAATTGGGTTTTCGGCCTCGATTACAGCCTTGTACGTGTCTTCGTTATGATTTAAGATTTTATTGATGTTGAATTAATTTTTTATTTTTTTGTATTAGTTATTTCATTGATAATTTTTATTTTAATCTGTGGTGACGTAGTCGAAATCTTGCTTAGATATTTGCTAGTCGATTGGCTGTTATTTTTAGAAATTTAATAAAGTATTGTTATTAGGTTTTGTTTGGATCTCAACGGCTGTGACGGTTCGATTGATATTGATTTATCGCTAAATATTGATTTCAATATTTGCGAAGATTCTTTTATCATCTGCCGAATCGTTTGACGGATAATTTCTTCAGATATTTCTGACATAATATTTGGCGAATAGTTGATCGACGTTTTGTCAATATTAGGTAATATCGAATCTTGATTAAATGACCCTGATAACAGTTCCTAATATTTTATTGGCTCTTGGTAACGCAATTGTTCGTCCATATTATTTTTGGATTTTATTGAAGGATAATCAAGGTTTTCATTTTTGTCATTTAAGTAAAACACTGTTAGTTTATACATTTTTATTATCGTACGTATTTCTCATGGTAAGTATAGAAATTTTTCTTTTTTTTGAAGACTCAAATTTCAGATATTTTGTATTCAGTATTGTATTGTCAAGTCGGTGTAAAAATTCTTCTTAAGGTTTTCAGATTCCAATGACACTACCGGTGGAAGTGATGATATAGAAATAAAAAATGGATTGGTATCAAATAATAATCCAGCATCCGTAACTGATCCATTGGTACAAAAGGTAATGAAAAATTCGTATTCACGTCATTTTCCAAAGATTCAAAATCTCTTGAACGCATCCAAAAAATTTTTCAAAATATTAATATAAATACCCATTGCATTTTTTTCTAGATGATATTGAAATTTTCAGTAACATAGACCAATCCTTCTTCAGATCTTCTTTCGCCATCGCATCCTACCGTAAAATCTCATGAAGTTCGTCATAAATATAATCTTTCAGCATCAAACGCTTCTTTTCATCTTGAAAGAGGATCTCGACATTTCCTTTCCCAGAAGCAACCCTTTTTATATGAAAATTCCTTAAATCAATAGGATCCCACAACTTATTCAATTTGCGATCCGATTGATCACTATTTCCTGGACTTTGATCATTTGCTTCAATAAAATCAAGACTGACGTTTATACTTCATACGTCATTTCGAATCTCTTCTTAAATTAGAATTTTGTATATTGAGCTTGTCAATTTCCGGAAAATTCTCTATAAACTGGCCAATCGACTTATTTCTTCAAATGTCATTTTCCGACGTAGATCTGTGCATCGTCAGTCTCAATAATTTCATCATCTAAATCTGTCGGTGATGAATTTTTAGCAGGAGCAATGCGACTCAGATCAATATTAAATAAATTAATTGATTCATCCGTCTTAATGATTGTATTGTGATAGTATGAGTCATCTTGAATTTCCTTGTCAGAACCACCGAAATCATTATCAGTATTCATTAAGCTCGTAGCTACTCAAAGTTTCTCAGTCGAGAGTGATTCTCTTCGTAAGGTTATGAATGGAAGGTCCTGACCTCAGTAGTAGTTTCAAACTTCAATTGAACCCCATAATTTCTAGACAATTCAGTATTGTGCGAAGTTCCATTAACTAAAATTAATTCCGTTTCACCATAATCGTTCTTGTTCTGGATAAAGTTCGTCTTATTCTTTTTTCTATAAATTTGCATATCTTTGAATCTGCGTAAGATGTAGTACAGCATTCGCGAGCCCCTCTAAACGTTTAAAGGAAATTCAAAGATTTCTTATGAATCTAATAAAAAACTTAAGTGATTCCTACTTTCATTTGTGTTGCTAAAAATCAGTGAAATTCTGAAAGTCTACATATTTCATTTTGGATTATACATGTTCCTCGACCATAGATTTTGGAGTCTACGGGAGTCTTTGGAATTTGGATTGTTCTTGGTCCAAGCCTTTGCAATCTTATTAGGTAGGCGCTTCTCGTTGTAACCGTAGCAGCCATATGCTGTTCGGCTCTAGCAGAATTTTGGGAATTCCACGTCTCCTAGAGGAATTTCCGGGAATACTCGTAAGTAATTCACAGCAACATCTGGTAGAATTCTTCGGAACTAATAAAAATGCTCCACAATAAAATGAATGTCTTGACTGTCCGTTCTACATCTCCTAGCGGAATTGGCAGCTCGAGGCATTTATTTTTGTGAGCAGCAATTTCGTTAGCTCCGGGAAACTATCAGATGGTGTTGTCGAGCATCTGCGGTAGATCTAGTTAACTCTGTAAGGGGACGTGGAATGAGATTCTGACAAATTATCTCCCAAAATTGCATTTTTGCGGGGAGCATCTTTTTTAGTTCCGGAAAATTCCGCAAGATGGCGCTCTCGGGCGCTTTTATAGTTCCGGAAAATTCCGTTAGGGGGCGTGGAACGAAAAAAGACCCCAAAATTGCATTTTTGCGGGAAGAATCTTTTTTAGTTCCGGAAAATTCCGCCAGATGGCGCTCTCGGGCGCTTTTTTAGTTCCGGAAAATTCCGTTAGGGGGCGTGGAACGAAAAAGGCCCCAAAATTGCACTTTTGCGGGGAGCATCTTTTTTAGTTCCGGAAAATTCCGCCAGATGGCGCTCTCGGGCGCTTTTATAGTTCCGGAAAATTCCGTTAGGGGGCGTGGAACGAAAAAATCCCCCAAAATTGCATTTTTGCGGGGAGAATCTTTTTTAGTTCCGGAAAATTCCGCCAGATGGCGCTCTCGGGCGCTTTTTTTAGTTCCGGGGAATTCCGTTAGGGGGGCGTGGAAAATTAGTACCCCCTAAAATTGCATCTTTGCGAAAAGCATCTTCTTCATTTCTGGAAAACTCCGCTTTGGACGGAAAGTTTAAGGCTACTGAGGCTGCTAATCCTGCTAAGGATGCTAAGACTGCTGAATCGTTTATATCATTCGGCTATAGACGAACAAACGGATTTGTCTTATCGATAATTGTCGGTTTTATCGGTCTATTCGGGGTACCATTAGTCACGGCACATCTCGTAACACTAATCGAGTAATTTTTTTTCGAATAAATTTTACTTTACCAACCCCATCGAAATGTCTCGTCATAATCTTTAAATATTTCAAGTATTTTGTTGACTTCTTAACAAAGCATCAAATCCAACTCCAAGTATTACGTTTGACTTTTACAGAAACTAATGCTCTTTCGAAAGGAGCCATATCGCAATCTGATCTGTACCAGCCTCTTCTCTGAATCATCCTCCTTACTGCATTAACCGCCAAGTCGCTCTTGTTTTATTTTCCCGTCTCGCTTAATCCCTTTAGAATGCCCTTTCTTTTGCCTTCTCGAATTCAAGCATCTTCTTCAAAGTCAAGAAATGGTAGAACCTTCTGAACTTCATCACTAAGGTTTGTCGATTACCCCTTTTAATCGATATCATTAAACAATCTTTTAAAAATTCCTGTAAATACCATTTATCGATTTACAGCATCCCTTCAGGTCCATACAAAAACAATTCTTAATTATCCTCAACATCTGTGACACTTTCCAATCTTATTTACTGCCACGTGACATTTTTTTGACGCAAAAATAATTTTTCTCTTAATAAATAAATTTGATTATTTAATTGTTTGTCATTTTACTTAATCTCGATATTACGTTACGTACAATTTTTCTCTTCTCTCCACGTTTTGTTAGCTTTCAGGAAATTCCGGAAGGAATCTCCTCGTTGACTAATCCTGTGTTCCCCTATTTCCTCGAGCAGAATACATCGGACGTTTATTCGTTAACTCCGTCGAGCGTAAATGCCTCTTCAGGTTCCGTATTCCTGAACGACGGAATGACGGAACAGAGAAAAGGTCTTGCTATACGAACGGCAAAGGGAATCCCCCTTTTCCGTGGTCGCAACGTTCCCTCAGGAAACGAATTAGCATCCATTACGGATGCGGATTGGCCACGTGTGTTTCTGAAGTTAGTGCTTGCCATTAATTGTCTCGTGCAGTAAATATTCTATATGAGAGATGCCATTGATAAGATGAAGAAACTTTTAATAGACGATGGCACCTGCGATTAGGATAATTAATAAAATTTTAAAAATCAAATATAGACCACTAATATTAGAAATTTCAAATTTGTATCATCGGAAATTTTTTCTCATTGGTCTCCCGTAAGGAGGACCGTTTGAAATTAAAGGCATCCCGAGGATTTCCGGCGGAAGGACTCTACCCCAGGAAGTTTCCCTTGGATCCTTTTGCGTTTCCTTGATTAAACCCTGACCCTAAACTGACTTTGATAACTCATCAAGTTCAGCCATCCACATAGATAAACTCTGTTACATTCATCATCCAGTAAATTATATCGAAATAACGAAATATTGTATACGACAAACTCAGGGGAATCCCCATTAAAATGCTTTATCTTGCGGCGGGAAATTTGAAACACTTTTTATTTCCCAACTGTTAATTCCATAAGGACGATTCGCGAAATCTCTAATTCCACTGTCTACGTAATTTCCAGGTCGAATGGCATTAATATCTTGTCTAAGAGATTCAAAGGATCGACCTTCACCCTAACCAAAGAGTCGAAAAACTTTTTTAGTCCCCTTTCGGTGAAAGGCAATAAACCTAACCTAGAAAGAAAAATGAAATTTGATAATATTCAAAAATGGCAAAAAAAGAATTTTTTTTCTGACAAAAATAAAATCATTACTATTCGAATTATGATCTTCGTTCGATATCACAGTGAATGCCAATAATGGTCCCTTACCTGTCTATAGATATAGCCATCAGTGTGAAGACACTAGCGCAGATAGTCAAAACGGCAATGAACTGGCTGATCTTGCAGTAAAGATTTCCAAATGGCCAATGACTGTTCAGCATATAAGTGTAATTGAACGTGACGTTCAACGTGGACACCATAGCGTCTGCAATGCTCAAATTTACCAGGAAGTAGTTGGTAACAGTGCGCATCCTCTTGTGTGCCATGACAATCCAGATGACAATAAGATTTCCACCAGTGGCGACGGCTATCATCCCGGCGAATAAAACGGTCCAGATCATCTGACGCCACCAGGGCAATATGAATTGATTGCCCGATTGCAGATCGGTCACGTTCGTGTTGTTTTGGCTTGTCGAGTTCTGGTACAACAACGAAGTCCAATTCAAAGTGGAGGATGTCGCGTAGAAAAGTTCCTCGAGCGACTGCATACCGACGGATATAAAATACAGCTGAGACTATCTTCACGGTCGGCCGAATCGCTGGAATTTCGTCTAGTTGCGTTATGACTTTTACGTGCGAGTCGAGCTGCAGTTTACATGGAGACGGGCGAAGTCACTTTGATAATTTACGACAGCTCGTGCTTCGCCGACGTTAAACGCTATTTATTTGCCAAGGAGCTTTTTGTCTGGTCGGTATACGGAACGAGAGTAGAAATAGAGTAGCTTCGCGATTTTAGGGGATGAAAGAAAGAAACTAAACGATGAAAAAAAAATTTTTTACAAAATAATTACATAATATCGTCTAGGTATTTTTTTATGGGTTTTAATATTGCGGGAAAGAGAAGCTTTTTTCTTTTTTTTTTTTTTTTTTTTTTTTGGGAGAAATTCGCAAGTTTTTTTTTTCACCAAATTTTGATTTTAACCTGTACGCCCGACAGTCACTTGTTTGTATTTGTTTATTATTATTTTTTAAATTTATTTCGCTATTTCACCAAAAAATCTTGCCCCCTTGGGGCAACAGCCCCATTTCACTTCTTGCAATTTACATAGTCCCGCAAAATTTACCTAACGTCATTTAGCGCTGTCGCAAGCTCAATCCAAAAATTTGTGCACTTTCGGAATCAACATTTTTCACTTAAAATTACCTCCTCGAATTTCGTTAAGCCTGTCACGCGCGTTAATCAAACTCACGACTCCTTAAGCGTTCAATTTGTTAACACGTGATAAGAATCGACCCTGTTGAACTTTCATTAAAGTGACATAAGTCCACTTCCTTACGCAATTAAACACTCGATATTACAATTATCATTAATTATCATCCGTGTTAATTACCATAAAGCCAGATCAACGGATAGTTAAAAAAAAATTTTTTTTTACATAATCCGCGTGTCAAAGTGCAATAAGAAAATAATTCGTCTAACGTAATCGATCGATCGCGTTTAATAGAATCGTGCAAATTAATTAAATAAAAGGATATAAAAGCACAATAAAATTATTAATGTATCCAGATTCGCATTTATATTTTTATTTTAGATTAATTCAATATCCAAAAATTCTTTTAATTATCGATCGGGTAAGTTCCGCGTGCGTCTATTATTTTTTTTTTTTCATTCTTTTTTTCTTTTCTTCTGATTTATTTATTCCAAGAAAAATCGAGAGCTCTCTTTCATTAGTTCCGCAAGCTATCCTGATACTCGTAGCTCCTACACTAATACACACGATCCAAGTATCTATCCTGTGCGCTGCTGGAGTAGCTGTCGGTCTGGTTGTCGAAGTCCACTTCCACTTCCGTTTCATGCACGGATGACCTCAACAGGCTTTGGATGAGTCGCTCTTTGTCTCTCTCTTTCTCTCTTGTCCACAGTCACTGTCTCTCTCTCTCTCTCTCTCTCTCTCTCTCGCACCCACAGGAGTAACCACGTCGGAGTAATCCATATTCAATTCAAAGGTTATTCACCAAAGATAGGCAGTTTTTTTCCCCTTCCAATATCAAAGTCCTAATGGATTTTTAAGGTGCCCTCACAACGTTCGATACCTTTGGTACTGAGCTTGCGAATTACGCGCGTTGCGGTTTTCACGTGATCCGAACTCTGTGCCCGTGAAATATATTCTATCGGGATTTTGTAATCGGCCTGAAAAAAAAAAAGAGAAATTCAACAAATTTTTATTACTCGGAAAATTTTATTCAAACATCTCTTGGATCCTTTGTGCGACATCCTGGAGCTTCATTTGCTTCCGGTCTGTTATCAGCGTTCGCCATCGGTACGTATTTCGCTTGAGTCGGACTGAGCTTTACCAGGGGTAGGTCGTTTTCAATTTTCTACCTTTTTTTACTGTAGTAGATTGCTATTCGTATTTTTGCCGTTTTTTTTTTTATTGCGCAGACATACTCCCCCCCCTCCCCTTTTTTCAACCGTACCTGTAATTTTTAGTTTCCCTTTCTCGTTCGGATGTCAGTTGACTTTTTTTTTGCGTGCGTTTCCACCTTTCACCATTTCTCATCTTTCTGACTGCAAAACCGTCACGTTCCACTTGCAATTTTAAACGGACCTTGCATTCCTATGTGGATGCTGAGTGCTTTACTTTTCCCTCCGGTTTTTTTTTTTTTTTTTCAAAAACAAAAACCCCAATATCAGCCTTTCACTCGCTACTCATCTGTACACTGTCCCGCCGTCCAGTCGCAGACTCGTCAAATTAATTTTCCAGCTCCTCTACGGATAGATGTGGATAATAATATTATTTTTTCTTCAATTCGCCAATCGCCCACCTCTAATTTACTTTGATTATTTTTTTCGATCTTTCTTCTTTACTCTTTCATTTTTCTTCGCAACCCCTTTTCTCTCTCCGGGGACAACAATATCAGCCTGACGTCAGTTCCTGCTGTTTCTCCTTTTTAAATTGGAAATTTTTCTTGCTAAACCTGACCCTTGACCTTACGTCGCTCCTTGCGATCTTTATGTCTGATGATTGATAGGTAATATTATACCTCGCGATACCAGCAGTCGGTAAAACAGATTTTCCCCCAAATTTATCCCTAGTCGCTGTACCTGACAGCTTCCTTTACTTCTCTTCTCTATACGATTCTATAGGAAAAATTCAATTGCATTTTCTTCCTGTTTACAGATACAATTCCAAGTGAATTTGTTTTGGTCCTTTTCTTTCTTCGCTCTCTTCACTTTATCCCAGACAACAGTATCGATACTCTGTCGCATACAAGAGCATTCGAATGCAAAATACTTTAAAGCAGAATCGAACTATTCTTTATATTTTACACGAGAATTTATCACTTTCCCATTTATGTCCGACGACGACTCCACCCTTAGCCTCGCACGATTCTGACCTGAAACATAAATTACAAAGGGTAAATTTTATCGTTCTCAGGGGTAGTTTTTGTAATTTCGACAAAGCATCGTTTCGAGTTCCAAGGGTTTCGGTACAAAAGCAAAAAGCATATAACTGGTATTAAAAAAAATTAAATAAGATGGCCGTCATGATTATTTTTCTTTCTCATAGTTATAATCATACATTTAATCCAATTCCTTATCTCGTGATATTATTATTATTATTCAACGAATAACCCGCTTATCATTCTCAAAGGACTTTCACACTCTGATCGATGATCACTTAGTCGGTTCTTGCGAAGAATTTAATTTTACTTCGAGACTTGATCCTTCGTCGAACCCGTACAGACTTTCAATTAGTTTTACCGATCGATTATCCTTTTTTATCAACCGGATATCAGTAATCCTATGCATACTGGTACGTGCCCCCGTTTGACCCCTTAATATTTTATTCCCAAGGTTCCTGGAATATCTCCATTCGTTTCACCCGCGAATCGTTTCGCGAGGAATTTCGCAACGAGTTTCGTTTGCTTCTCGCAAATATTGCACGTTCGTAGTTCTTAGCAAAAATTACACCCTTGCCGCAAAGGGCGAGATTCGCACAATGAAAAATCGTTCTTTGTTGAACTTGACGCTTTATTGTAGAGTCGGAGTAAAAAGTTTTTTTTTTTCTAAATGGGGCAGGAATGACGTAATTTAGTTATGAGTGGTATGGGTCAGTTGGGATACGAAAATTATTTTTTTTTACTGTCACGATATTCAAAATGACTAATTTTTAGGGGTGCAACAGGGCTAAGTTTTGGGAACGATTAATCTGTAGGGATATTTGACGAAAACAAAAGCTTTGCGGCGCGTCTCGACTTTGGGGTGAAAATTATATTTTTTAAGTAATTAAGAACAGACGACTAATTATCCGAAAAATATTCATTTACGTAGCGTGATTTAGGTCGACGGCTCTTGAGAGTTTTCATTGTTGTTATCGCGTCTAGGAATTTACAAGTGGCGACAGCTTTTAGCAGGGGTTGGAGGAGGGAGGGTGGAGTAGTGCAAGTGGCAACTTCTTTTTTTTTCCATATATTTAAATAACAGTCAGTTATATAAAACCGCAGCAGGCGCGGCGCGATTCGTGAGAATTTTCATGAGGTAGCCGAGAATTTAAGATGGATTTACGTAAATGGATTTAAGATTAAAATAACTTGATCGTGAGGAATTTCATATAGCTACTGTAAAATTGCCATTTAACGGGTGAAAATAAACGAGCGATAAGCTCGTTCGAGATTTTGATAAATTTTGAAAATTTTTTCTTGTCATGCAAAATCGAGGCACTCGAATCAGTTTTTCGAAGGACAGCGTGAGCGAGATTTCGATTTACGAGTTCAAAAGGAAGACGCACCCTTTCGGACGAGAAAACCTACCCTCGATTTTTAAAGCCTCCTTTGGCTTGACTTCTGGTAATTTCATTTATTCGAATTCCACTAAAAGTCTCGAAATATTCGACGGCTGAATATTAAGAGCTGATTTTAATTCAATAATAATTCATTCGTGACCGCATCTGTCTTTCTGGAAGCATAATAATGATTTATCAATTTTTTTTTATCGCTTTCTATAATTCTTCGAATAATTTATTTTAGCCGATATCAATCGATCCTCTATTTATATCTATTTAATTGTTCATATATATATATATATATATATACACTAATATATATGTATAGCCACACTCTGCCTTGATGCATTTGAATTTTAATTTCAATGCCATTCTCCAGTGCATCTCGGGTCACTGGGCATTGTGGTCAAAGTTGGTAATTACGTCACAAGTTGCATCACTCCAGGAGTTTCGCTATGGGGATCATTTGATACTCGAGAATGCATCCCACCCCCGTAAACAATTCCTTGGTTCGGAAATTGCGAAAATTCCAAGACAAGTATTATCAGTTCCATTAACCGGTATCGTTGTTATTTTGCCCAAAAAGACACTTTCCTTTGAATTCGCGATATTAGCTTTAGAGGGATAAAAAAAAGGGTTTATCAAGATTTTAAAAGCTTATCAGATCCGTCGAGTATTCACGGGGCGTGACAAGGTGCTGTAATTATCGCAATTAATGAAATTTTCGCTATACTCGTTATATCGAATGTATGAGATTTCGCGACAACCGTCGAGAGCAGACCCTATGTGGAATTTCGAAATGTTTTATCCGTCTCTGCGATATTAAGAAAAAAAAAATTGGCTACTTCGTTATCGCGAATTTTTTTTTTATTTGCCAAATTTCATATTTTACGGTTCCATTAAGTTTTAGTGGGTTTCGCGAAAAATTGACGATAAGAAATATCAGCCCTGTTCTTGTATCAGATTTTGTGGTTAATTAATTGTCAAATTTTTATTCAATTTCAATTATTCGTCGGTATTTCGAATTTTACTTTTTCAACGGGATTATTTATAGCTTTCATTGATTTAATAACGAGTTTGATTTGCGGCTGAGTCGAATGTACTGTAGCTACGTTCATTGTAGTGAAACGTACTATAGACTGAGTTAGCACTCTGAAGTGAGCACCTATCTGAAAATAAAGCAATTAACGATCGAACTTGTCCGGGTTGAACTAAAAATAGTCGGCGATCGATATTGGGTAGGCACTTTTAAAAAAGTAGTAGCACCTCGTTACGTCATTGCCCATGTGAAATTTTATCCTTTAATAAGAGTCGAGTGGATTTTTCATTTGCATGTCCATTGAATAAATTTTTTCAAATTTCGCGCCGATTTCGAGAAAAAATATTTATGCTGACCGTAATCAGTTTTATACGCGGATCATTAAATGCGAGTGTAACGCGAATGGCAATTTTAGGGACTTGGAAATTTATTTAATCAAAATCCATTACGAGTGCGAATTTCATTTGTACTTTTTTTTTACATATTTTTGGAATAACGCGACACCCATCCTTTATTGTTACTTTCGAGTGAAAGCGATTTGTGGGGAAAATGAATATTTCCGCTGTAGCCGCGTTTTATGCGAGAATTATGATTTTTTCCGTCAATTTAAAAAAAAAAAAAACACCTCAATTTTCACAATTTCTTTTTTCTTCCTAGCCAACAGTCGACGCCATTTCACTTTCACTCTGTCTTTACCTAATTCGGGAATTGCGTTTTTCGCAATATTTTTTATCTCCGTGTTTTTTTTTCATATGTACATATATATATATATATATGTATATAAAAGTGAAAGAGGGCAGATAATTCCCACCCTTGCTTTTTGTCAGATACAAAAATATTACATGCAGATTGAGAAGATTACTTTCCCACGGGAAGTGACTGTCGGTTATGAACATCAGAAGGGACACTGACGAAAAGGAGTGGAAATAGAAAAAAAAAAAAAATATGCAAATTGTACAGAAAAGAAGTGAATTTCAACGTAATAAATAAGCTTAGCATTTCAAAAATTTCATTCGTTCTCACGAAGAACAAAAATAAAAATTCTTTCCTCTGTTGAAAGTGAAAAAAATTTTTTCTTTAATTTTCCACACTTTTCCCCAAATTTTCACCTTCCTATCCGATACTCACAGCCTCCACATCGCGATTCCGCGAACGAATCTCGTACAAGATAAATAATAGTTTTTCCACAATTCCCACGTACTATAACCAAGGACAATCCAAAAGCACGAAATTTTCCAAAATTCATTTCACAGCGAACAGACGACTTTTTCACGTGAATCCGACAAGCAGTACCGAGAAATTAATGAGAACTTTCTTGAAAATTGAAATTCCAATTATCGTCAAAAGAAATATCTGAAAAGTACGGAAAGTAGCCACTTCGAAGAAGATCACGAAGGCCTTTCCATAAAAACAATAAAACTCGTCGTACCGATCGTCATCGATCCAAGAGTAAACCAAGAGACCGTAGAAAGATACGAACAAGAAAATACAACGGAGAACGTCTGCGCGGAGTATTCAAGCAAAAGAAGAAAAACAGTACGGAGACTGATAGAATCAATTCAAAAAAAAAAAAAAAATTCTTACCTACAAGTAGAAAAGTAAAGCCAAGCAAGAGGAGGTGGCGCCACCTTCAACTCAAGTGAAACCAGATGCTTTTTCGCATAAGGAAAAAAAAAAGAAAAAAAAGAAGACAGAAAATAGAATAATAAAGCAGACCGGTAATTCAATAGGTGGAAAATGGCGGTCTTGGTAATACAATCTCACGTTAAGTATTATAGTTAGCACCCTTATTTGTTAAGATTACCATCGCCTATCCCACGGGTCCTCCAACTTGTTATCTTTTTACCTTATACTCTCTTTTTTCCCAGAAACCTCGCTTTCATACGTCACCCTCGAAACAGACCCCTTCGTCACGGACCTACTTTAACCTCAAATGACAATTAATTTGGAGCCACCCTACAGACCCTACAACGTATTATCACTGATCATCGATAATTTGTCTCCTCCTCGATCCCGATTGATAAGCCCTGAAACGTCCTGAATCTACAGCCGAAGCTTTGTCATTTTTCAAAAAGTACGATTAATCCACATTATAAAAAAAAAAAAAATACCAGTCGTAACTCATCGAATCGAAATAATGAAAATTATCAATGAAAGCCCCACCGAGAAATTTTTATTAATTAATTCACCAAAATTTATTTCACCTCGTCCACCCTCTAATAAAAATACCCACGATTCCAAGTTCCCCTGTCGTTGTCAATATTAATTTGTTCCTTGCAACTCCAAAGTGCAACTAAATTACAAAAAAAAAACTGCACAGATGCACCAAGCTCAAATGCACTTCCGTTCCGAAGCGCATCGACCGCACGCAGCCAGTATCGAGAATACAATTTAGTACAAAGCAATCAGCCAGCCCGAAATACAGGGTGCTTTCCAAGAGGCCAAGAAACAGGCACCCCGATACCAGTAAGAGAACAGTAAAAAGTCTTATCAGGTCCCGGCCCGATAAGGGTTCATTCGTACGACAATCAGATACCCTGCACTTACTTAACTCACCAGCAGCAGTTATTTGTCCCCAGACGTTTCGTCGTCTCCATCCATCCATACCCTTCATCCGCAGGCTAATAGTATACCTATATATACACCCCTATTGTCTACAAAAGCCTCAGTTTCCTTTCGCGAGTTCGCCAGGTCATCGATACAATTTTTGAAAAATTTCCAAAAAGAATTAGTTTGCTGAATTATCGTCCAAAAATTTTTTTCATCAACCAACCAAAATTCCTGTCAAACTACCCTGTCGCCGAAAAGAGACGCAGGACGCGTAACAATTTGTACGGAATCCTCGAGGCTGAGCCAGTCCCCGACCCCCTTTGGAACGACTCGACTTGCCAGGTACGAGACGCAAAGCTGAGCTATTAATAACCCAGCCTGACTGTTATCCACTTCCTTTCGGCGATGCAGGGTAGAACGTTCCTGAGACAAAGACAGGAACAAAGACTCGAGAGAAAGATATGGTGGGTAAGAGAGCGTGAGTAAGGGGGGAGAGAGAGAGAGGATAGAACGGAAGAGAGCGTCTAGACAATAAGAGGGAGAGAGAGAGAGAGAGATATGAATCTTCTTGTAGAAATCTCAAGGAAAAGAAGTTGCACGGTACAGGAAAGATTTTCCTCAAGCAAACAGCCTGCAGTCTGATACGTACCTGCAGGTTTCAGACTGAAACGACCCGTATCTCCATTTCCAGTTCTACCTTAGATATCATACAGGGTGGCTTTTCCCTTATTCGTCCCCCCATTGCTCGCACCCTTTTATATTCTCTTTATGCGAACCCTGTATATATATATATATATATATATATATATATATATATATATATATATGCAGTTGCCAACCCTTTTCCGATATTGAAGACGGAATAAGCGGTTGGGTTAGGTATCGGGAAAGACAATAGAAATGATAGAATTAATTAGATCGAATATATATATATATATATTTGATTTATAAATATATACGTACTTTCTATTATATATTATATATATATATAATATATATATAGGTATATAGATTTCATAAGAAGCATTTGGTGAAATTTAATTAAATTTTACCCGCGCAATTATAAGCCGACTGTATCCGATAGGTATCGAACTGATTAATTCGATATAATCGATATATACTCGAGAAAATAATTATATTTGCCATGTTGAAATTTCCTCGAGTTATTTTCGCAATGGGCGTGTCCCTGAATTTTCCTACGGGATTGCCTTGTTGGGACGAAATCACTCGGTGATTCAAGAGAAGGAAGAAAGAAAAAAAAAGAAAGACAGATATACTGGAATAATATAGTACGTGAAAGATTAGTAACTCGTTAAATTTTCACATAACCGCATATATATATATATGTACATATACATGTATATTTATATATATTGAAACAATTTTTTTATCTCAACTCAAAGTTCCTACTTTTCAGGCTTAGCCAATCCCCAGCCAAGTCCCTTTCTTCGCATGCTCAGCCTTATCTTTCCGTCAGGATCTTTAAGGGTTAAGCTGAATGGTACTCAGGGTTGCCAACTTGGCCGACGGCACCTAATATCTCCAGGATCTTATCAATCCGATATTTAAACTCCGGTCCAGTCGCAGATTAACATTTTATCTTTTTCTCGAAATTTAATCGACTCTCTTCACATATACATATTTATATATACTATTCTAACGCGCGTATCTCTTGCCGACTCTCGAGCGTTCTCGCCTCAGGACGCGCTAATCTCTGTCAATTCCCTTTTACGTCCTCCCCCCCCCCCCTACCCCCACCGTTGCCCAGAATTATTTGCCCGACCATTCGATTGCGAGTCCGTAGTGCGAAAAAAGAAAAAAGGTAGTTACAAATAAAGTGCATATCGCGTGTCTCCCCATTCTCATCCTTGCACAAGGTACTTAAGAGAATATTCACTTATTCGAGCCTAAGATTTACCTTACACACCTACCAAATATTAATTAATAATTAATACAATAATAATAATAATTAATAATAATATAATAATATTTATTTATATATTTATATAATAGCTATGTACAGGAGGTTCTCCGTACCCACTCTCTCTCTTCTTTGTGGTCAACGTCAATTCTACTACTCTTTTCTCGTTTCCCCCATTCTGCTTTTCTTTTTTTTTCTTTCTTCAAATTTTTCATGTGTTCTTTCTGTGCGCGCACGACGTCGTCGTCGTCGTGACGCTTATGGCGTCGGCGCCTTTGTACCCTCTTTTGCGCTACGTTCCCATGTCCTCGCGTCCCTTCTTAGCCTATTTTTTTTCCTTTCTTATTTTTACTTTTTTTTTTCATTCAGGGGATCGCATTCGCATCTTCACGTGCAAATATTCGGTTTGTGTGTTGCTTCGGCGAGAAATGGGAATTTGTAAAAAAAAATCGTGGACAAAATATAAAATCATATAAAACAGCTAGGAAAGCATTGATATCGATAATGGTCGTTGGCAATGAATTACAGGAAAATTAACTATGCTGATACTCGCGCAGTATCAACGTATGACTAAACGTAAGTACTCTTGCGTATCGCTGATTCAAGATGCGCGACCATTAAGATGATCTCGCACGCGCAGTATTGAACTAAAGTGATCTCCTTTGAGAACGCCAGGAACGGAAGGAAAACGAAGACTCGGGCTTCGATTTCAGCATACTAGTAAAAAGAAACATGGGTGGCACTGGACAGTAAGATTAACATTGCTCTGGCACTGCTGACCTTAGTATCCCTGAACCTCACGATCAGCAGGATACCTTATATCCTGGATGTGTAACGCGTGTTTCCATTGTACTGTGCAAGACAGATGTTGTCTTTGGTAAAGCCGAGTCTACCGGCTGTTACAAAAGAGAGCATCCACCATTGCTTTTTTTTTTTAAAAGAAAAAAAAGCACCGCCAAACTGTGCAAATCAAAATTGAATTTCAAGAAGAAAAAGAAGAGCCGACGGAGGATAAGGAGGAGGAGAAGGAGGAGAAGGAGGAGCTAGAAGAAGTAGAGTAACTCTACTGCTTGTCCTTAAGTCCGCCGAGAAGCGCATGACTTTCCATGGACGCACTCAAATTACTCAAATTACTAAGGTTGCCTAGGTTCCCGATGTTGCCCAAGTTACCAAGGTTAGGTTGATGAGCGTAATTCCGTATCTGATGAAGACTTATCAACTGATTCGGAAAGGATGTCGCATTCTGATTACTCGTGGTACCGGAGGTGACGCCGGACGCCGAGGACGTGGGCGATGACTTTTGGGTGGTATTGAACGCCTCGTAGAGGTAGGGCCTCGAGGCCGGATGATGACTACCCGGATAGTGTAAATGATTCAATGGATTGAGCGGATGTTGCATCGAGGAAATCGAATTTATAGAGATTGACGATATGGGAGTAAAGGCCGAACTGCTGTTCGGATGATTGCCCGGCTGCGGTGTCTGCTGCCTCGTCGAGTCATTCTCAATGGAGGCGTCACCTCGATGACCGTGCGGTGGCATTATCATCTCGGTGTTTGGATTCTGATGATAGTCAGAGGCGGCCGCGGCTGCCGCTGCCGCAGCGGCCGCGTGGTGATGGGGTAGCCTGTCGTGGAGCTCGGAGATCACAGAGTCCGGACTGACTTTGGGCCAGTAATGATCCTGATGATGATGGGCCATTGCCGCATGGATCGAGGGCCTCAATCCTGTTCCTATGATCGGCGGCCGCTTGTCCGTGCGTTCCGCGTGCTTCTGCATGTGCTTCGCCAGATAAGTCTCCTGCGTGTAACTCTTTCCGCAGTACTGGCATATGTGGGTCTTGAGGTGTTTCGACTCCTTGTGCTTGGGTATGTGCTCCAGGAGGCTGGGCTCGTCGGAGAAACACTTGTAGCAGGAGTTGCACTTGTAGGGCTTGTCCGTTTGGTGACATCGGGAGTGGCTCTGGAGGTTGCTCAGTTGACTGAAGGCCTTGGTGCAGCCAGGGTGACGGCATTTGTACGGTTTGTCCCCGGTGTGGGTACGGATGTGCTGCTGGAGGTGGCTGAGTTGGGTGAACTTCCTCTGGCAGATCTCGCAGCGGTAGGGCTTTATACCAAGGTGGATTCTTGTGTGCTGAGAGAGGTACGACGAATTCGCAAATGCCTTAGAGCACTGGGTGCACTTGTACGGCTTTGCCTCTCTCATGTGGATCTGAGTGTGTAATTGCAGGTCCGCTTTACTTCCGAATATCTGAAACACGTAGGAGATTCATTTTTTTACATGTAAGGTACTGCGCGCTGCATGGCTAAGCAGCTATTGACAAATAAGATTATCTAAGAGTCGAGATACTGAATGGTGCTCTATTTGAATGACTGACTGACTGACTGACTGTGACTTGGCTGGCTGGCTGGCTGGCTGGCTGGCTGGCTGGTTGAATGGCGAATATTGGGATTAATAGTCAAAAGAGAGATATGCTAGAAGCCAACCGGCAAACCGGACTGCTTGCTAGGCAGACTGACTCGCTGACTGCCTGGCAGTCAGTCCTGGCGCACACGGGAGAGGCTGACCTTGTCTATCATGGAATAGCCCGAAGGTATACCTGACTGACTGGCTAGCTGGTATATACGACGAGGCCCACTGCTACCGCATAGAGATCGAACGGGGCCTTACGTCTTTCCTCCTTCCAAGTACCTGCGTATCACGCTCTCTCTCTCTCTCTCTCTCCTTCCTTTTTATATCTCTCTCCTTCTCTCTCGCATTCTTTTTCTTTCTTTCTCTGGCAACGCAACTCTTGCCTGACTCCGTCTCCTTTCTACCAAGACTCGCTCTCTCACTCTCATATCCCTTCTCCGGTACAGGAGTGCTCTCTACCCCGAGCGATCATAAACCACGGATACAAATAATTCATCTTAGTCACGAGATTCTAAGATATTAGGGATGGCCCAACTTTGAAAAAAGTGCCGACCGGACTACTCGCAGCCGTCTATCTATAGTGCCCACGACTCCACGCTCTGTTCTCTGACCTGAGACACGCGAGCGCCGAACGAGATTCGGGAGAAAAATAAGAGATAGAGAGATAGAGATAGAGATAGAGAGATAGAGAGAGAGAGAGAGAGAGAGAGAGAGAGAGAGAGAGAGAGAGAGAGAGAGAAAAACACATGTATCTTCGGGAAATCCAAAGGAAGATCGTGTCTTGCGTAACGTTAGGATCTACCAGGTGATCCAGCAGGCTATTCCCCCCTGCTGTACCACATTCGGCCCGTTGACGCCGCGAACGTCAACGTCGACGACCTTACGCAACAGAGGCAGACAGAGGGGCGACGCTCCGGAGCGCAGGCGTCCTTTAACGGCGGAACATTTTTTATTTCCTCCTTTCGAAACGCGTCCTTGCAGAAGTCAAGTTCGCGCCCAGCCCACGTAATAGACGCGAGTCGCGCGCGACGAGGAAGCTGCCGACGTCAGCGATGCTGGCGAACGAGGAGGACAGAGCGAGAGGCCACAGAGAACGGAGTGGTAGGGATCAGAGAACTAAATGACTAGCTGGTAGAACAGGCAGCTTCCTGCGAACCTGAGAGATTTGAATGATCTTGCCTCTTGACATTGCTACGTCTCTCTCTCTCTCTCTCTCTCTCTCTCTCTCTCCAGGATCGGCGGAGGAGAGGCGATCCAAAGTCTCCTGGGGCACAGCAGGATCAATACCATAACGCGCCTTTATGCGAATCCCACTCGGTCGAATAAATCATCAGGGTCCAGTGCACACGTCGGTAAGCCCTGGATAGACGCTAATCCCAGACATTACGCCTCGCCAGGAGCAAATTGATTTTTTTTAATTGGAACGAAACGCTCATACTATTTGCTTGGTGCGAACCGATCAAAAGATTCCTTTAATTTCTCGAGGAATTGGCCTCTCCTCTCCTCGCCATCGTGCGCCAAACAAATAACGAGAACGAGTCGAGTCTCGCTATTCGACGATGTGTGCTTGCGATGCTTCCCATACTTCGGGCTAATGTCTCAAAGTCGGGGCCAGTTTAGTCGTGGCCCCGGGCTGGGACTTGTAAATTCAATTTAAATATTCGCCTGTCTCCGAGGATCGTAATGAGTCGAGAGCTAGCGTGCGGCCAAACTGCCCCGCACCACATCGCACCGCATCGCACCAGGCCGCACCACGCCGCACCGCATCCCTCGTCCTGCTCCTCGCACTAGGATTCTAGTAAGAGGCGAACAGTCGAACAGCCGCATAGCCGAATAGCCGATCCTGGGAGTCACGGTCGAATCGACGATTCTCTTCGGCGAGAAGGCGATCGCTAAAATTAAACCTGAAATTGGCCGTCGCGCCGGGGGACCTATATCGCTTCCTGCTTCGCCGGTATCCAAAAAGACAGACGACGCCTGCCTCTCAATACACCTCTAGAGGTCTCGCTGCCTCTTCTCGCTCTGCTTCCATCTATCTTGCTGTCTATCTGGCTATTTTTTTTCTTTTCTATTAGATCACGACTTCCGGTAGGCTCGATCCACTGGGGGAGCAGCACCAGCCTGCCACTCGTCTCTCTCTCTCTCTCTCTCTCTCTCTCTCTCTCTGTTCGGGGTCCTCTCGTGTGTTTACTTCGCTTTAGCTTAGTCAATCTTATACTTGTGTGGAAAATTGGAGAACTACTCGGCAGGATCCGCGCGATTATTCCTAGACGTCCTTATGCTCGATGCTCAATGCTCAAGAGAGAGAGAGAGAGAGAGAGAGAGAGCAGTTACAGGCAGAGTCGCGTCAAAGTGGATTAGGCCCAAAGTCTGTCTGAGGTAAAGCCTACTTATCCGAAAAATTGCCAATGGTCCAGGGAGGCTTCACAGGGTAGAATCACAGATTATTGGGAGCCTCCATTGAAATTGCTTCTCTATTTCTATCTTCCCACACGAATGAGAGAGAAAGAGAGAAAAAAGAAAGAGAGAGAGAGAGAGAGAGAATAAACAGACACTTACAGTACGTGGTCTAAGGTCCCTTCTTTTCGAGAGTGCGAGAGACGTACAAGGAGGGGGCCTGCCTCATCCGTCATCGGCTTGTTTGCCGAAAAACTCGAGAAATCCGACAAAGCCTTTACAAGATTTTCCTAGGTTCCCTTATTCTCCAAATTTTTTGCTTTTCATTCGAATCTCCAATTTTTTGACTTTCGTGCGTTACGTTGGTAAGTGCAAGATTTTTGGGACGTGTCGCGCGAAAACGTGCTGCGTTTGGGGACTGGGCTCTTCGGGAACGAAAAGGGCCCATTAATGCGCACGCGGGCCCCCACGTGCTTCGAACACCGTGAAAGGGTCGAAGGGGCTTCGACAGGCAAAAGAAGAGGTGGAAAAAATAAAATGGGGAGTCTGTTCCCCCCTTGTAAATAAAGATCGTAGATTCTGCGGTGACGCTTTGCGGGCCCAACGGGTCTTTCATAAAAGATGCGTATCGTCTCTACCCATGATCGAAACCCTTTAAAATCATTTAAGTATGAAAACACGAACCCTTTCCATGATTTACACTTCAGAAATACAGATTGATTAAACAGATTGGTTATCCAGAGGAAGAATTCTTATCAAAATCATTTTAAAACGTACCCCGCACATCTAAAGATCAGAGGCAGCAGCAGACGAACGATGTAGAAACGGGAGCTAAGTGAGCAGCCGTGGGTGGGTGGGTGGGGGGGTGGGGGGGGGGTCGAAGGCCATTGAGTAAACGGGGAAATGAAATCCCTGCAAGTGATACCGTGCAAAAGTGACGATGAAGTTACGCATAAATCTCTATAGTGCGGTTGAGGTGAAGCCATGGCGCGTAGTGGCCGACAGGACCAAATCATCATCATCAAGGACCAAAAACCAGTTTGAGGCTCACGTACTTGTAGCACGCAGTTACTTAGGCGGCCACGCATGTACTCGCGCACGCACGTACGAATATCTACCTACATTACAGAGCTACCTAGAGGCAGACAGTGTCGATCTTAAAATTACATAACCCATCACTCGGGAGACTGGTCGTGCCGACCGCGTTTCCGCCATTGCCTTTACTTTTTCATCGGTTTGATTCGGTTCGATGGGTGCGAGTCACGGTCGCCTCCTGCATTCCCTTATTTTTTTTTCATTCCAATTAGATTATCAAACATCGTCACCAGCACCTTCCACTATGCACGTTAAGCCGATAAATACTAGCTACGAGTTACTGGCTCGTTGACGAATGAGTGAGTGAGGAAAAGGAGAGAGAGAGAGAGAGAGAGAGAGGAGGCAACCAGGCATCGCAACAAGACCAAAAGGCAGGAAAGGTCCACGTCGGAGTAGGAAAGTACAAAGTCTCCGCGCAGTGAAGTAAGATCTGGCAAACCTATAGAGAATCTAGGATACGCGGATACCATTCATTAGGTAAGCTCTCTGTGTCTAGAGGATTGGGAGGAACGAACTCGGGATAGTTTTAACGTCGTGCCCCGGGAAGGCGTTTGCGCCGTTCACGTGAATTTTTTCCCCAGCATTTCCGAGGAACGACCCGATGGAATGCTTCGACTGCAACAATTACCCCGTCGTAAACGGTACCACGCTTTGCCGAGATTGAAATATAAAACGGATCTTTTCCTTTTATTTTTTTTTTTACTTCTTTCTTATTATTTCTCTTATTTTCTCTCCTCCCTTTGGTATCCATTCTCCTCTAGTTCTTTCACAGTATCGCTCTTCCCATGGAGAAGGACGGCGCCGACTTCCAAGCGGTTCAGTTTCACGTTTTGCCTCGGTCGGACCGAGCGACAGAGGATAATGATAATGGGGGAGAGCGAGGAAGAAAGGGGACCCACGTCTCGGACTGAAGAAACGGGGACCTACGGGCCCTGGCAGACCTCGAACTTCTAACTACTGCCGTTTCCTCTCTCGAGGCGCCCTTGCGAAAACAAATGGGTTATTAAGAGCGGTCAGAGCGAGAACCGAGTAACGATTAACGGTGTAACGAGAGTTCAGATATTTTTTTTGGTCCATCTCGTTCCTTCAGTTTTCTTTTTTTTTTTTCTTTTCCATTTTTCCATTGTATTTCATTGACAAGGCTCGTGCACAACGGCTCAGAGCTCCGGCGAAATTCCAAGACGATCCCGGGACTCTTGTAAATGGCTCACTCGCAAAAACTGGTAGAAGGTTGAAGCTCCGAGCGGGATCGTTAACGAGATGGATTTTACAGGGGCGCATTGTCGATATTATTTTTGACGTAGGAATCGCGATTCCTCTCTCGCAGGGAGCGCAAATGACAATGAGGGAGTCGCGGATTAAAGAAAAACAGACGCGAGACAGACGCCCGTAGAGACAGAAGAACTTGAGCGGCAGTCTGAGCGTAAGATCAATGTTAGAGAGTCTCCTCACGGCATATCGGTCGCTTAACGTTTCCTTAATGAAAGCCAGCGAAGCGGCAGCAGACCAAGAGTAGGGGATTTTTTATAGACCCTACACCCCTATTCGCTTCCGACACGCAGCCCGATCTACGTAACGCGTAGACGCACATGCAGCCTCCCTGCCTCCCGTGGGTACCAACCCCTCCAAGGGAAAACGCTCGCGCCTTAGTCACTACGCAAGCTCAGTAGCCAGAATGGCTTCTCCTTTCATCCTGAGGTCCTGGTCGGTCAGTCAGTCAGATTGCCCGTCTACGACACTGCGCCCTTTCCCTGTAGAAGGCGTCTCCGGTGTTCGAGAAACCCATGCAAACTTCATGAGACACGAGTGCGACTGACTGACTGAGTTAACCGAGCAAGGAGTATGAAGAAAGAGAGAAAGTAGAAAAAAAAAGAGAAGGTAGAAGGAGGGCAGGAAGACAATTTTTTTATAGGAACCCAAAATAGAAAGGCAGGGGACAGAGAGACATTTTTTTTGTCCGTCCTCCCTCTGCACTAGGTAAAACTCCTACGTACTGCTGCCGGGCGCGTCCCGTTTTTTTATCCGCGGAAGAAATATGGTATCCTGTGGGCGCGCAAGGAGAAGACGAAGACGAGCGTCATGCAGCAGGCAATAGCGCAGAGGACGCGCAGCGCAAGACGCCAGCATCGAACGAGGGGATGGTTAATACGTCTCGGGCTGTGGAACGGCTTTTATTTTAAATCCCGATGTGCGCAAACGAGAGGGACATTCTCGTCCCGAGCCTTCATCCTGTCTTCGTCCCTCCTGTCCTTTTTTTTTATTATTTTTTTTTTTCATGTACACGAAGGAAAGGACGAATCGAGGGCGAAGCTGCCGTAGAAACAACTCCCCAGCAAATTAAGACTCGCTCTCTCCCCAGTAGCCGCGGGATGCTTTCCGAATGACGTAGATTGCGCCTAAACGAAACTGAGGCAAATCCTCAAAATCATCACAGCCTACGCCTCAACCTTGCGATGGGCAACGTACAAATCTTATACATATATCTGCGCTAACTATAGAATAGAATGTATCAGGGACAAGAAGATGGCATTCAAAGGATTTTTTAACGGGTCAAGTTTCCGGATCTCCTGACGGACAAATGGAATTATTATACCGAAGTGGATAAGGGTGTGTGTCCGAGAGAGAGAAAATATATATATATATAGGAGGTAAAAGAGAGAGAAAGAGCGAGTATCCTACAGCCTCCCTCACGCCTACCTAACCTACAAATCTATTGACGGTCCATTCGTCCCTTAACTTTGTACTGTATTGACAAGTTCTCAGTGTTCGAGATGGTATCGTTTATTTCCTTGAGTGTCGAGGACTACCGATTATTTTCTTCTCGTTATTGTGACAAGGGGGGCGCCCCTGCTGGCTTTCTTTGCAGTTTGGGCCTTGCCTACCTACAGACCTTACACGATGCCAGGGGGGAGAACGCGCGCTCGGAACTATCGTGCCACTAGTTGCGTTTCTGCAAAATTGGACGCGAAGAATGAACGCGAGGAGCCAGCACGACGTGCCGGAGTTTCCCCGGGGCTGTTCACGTGCCGATTATCGGACCGTGCAGCAGCAGCAGCAGCAGCAGCAGCATCCCCAGTGCGACAGGGAGTAGAGAGTAACAACGTCGCCGACCTTTCAGAGTCTTCCGAGGAAGCGCTTTAAGAGTAATCGCTAAAATAAAATATCCCTCAGGGTCCTCCCCCCCCCCCCTCAGTCCCATTTTTCCACGGGGTTGAGTTATTCCACAATTTCTGTTTTTTTTTTTGTTTCTGTTCTCTTTACCTTTTCATCCTCGTGCGGCGTAGGTGGGGTGGGAGGTGTATACATTCGGGGTGCATAGTCCCCGATCGACGAGGCTCCTCCAGTCGATGAACCTTGACTCCTGGGTGGACTAAGATCCGGTATGGCCGCATGATAATCCTGAAGTGCGGGCACTACCCCCGTGGGTACCACTGGTCGGTACTCCATCGCACGCACCTCCATTTTGGTCGCGATCGGGTATCCTGAGTAAACCAGCTTGAGGCCGTTCTCGAATTTCCTTCGAGTATTGTTATCACCGTAGAATCACTGCCGCCTCGCACAATCGTCTCTCTTATCACCCGTTAGTCTTTGCCCTCTCGTCACTTTTTATTCGCTCTTCGGTTTCGATCTATAGTCTTGATGCGTCTCCTTTTTTTTCCTCTTCTTCTTCTTCTGCTCTTACATCAATATAGAAACACCAGTAACAACAAACAACAAACAACAACAATACGCGAGGAATCGCGCGACGTATCACAGATAACCGATCGCGTTTACCCGAATATATATATATATGTATATATATATATCTACGAACGGTATGAATATTATTATTATTATTATATACGGACGTTCAGGAGTGCGCAGAGTAACTTATGTAATTAGGATAGAAAGAGGTTCACCAGCGCGTCTCTTAATTAATCGAGCGTCGATTACGATTCTTCACTCGATCGGACGACTCTATCTGGCCGATCTACTTAATCTTGTTTCCCTCTTCTCCGGCACACTTGGTCCTCTCCAGCTTTTTGGCCTATCTCCTCGCCCCAAGGCTTAACAAAGGCTAACTAGGGAATAATTCTCTTTCGAGAGACTGCAGTTTCGAGCCCGCGTGGTTCTACGGGCTCCTTTGAAATATCGGCGCATACGGCTCACTTGTGTTTTTACGTGCGTCGTGTTCCCGAGCGTGCGTGAGATTTCCTCCGAGACTTTTTCCCTTCTTCTTTTCTCTTTCTCTTTATCTGTTCTCTTACTTATCTACTCTCTTTGACTCTCCCTCTCCCCGTAAAATCTTTTTCGTTGTGTCTATATTCAATTTTACTTCTGGTCCGCGTCTCTACGGTACTTCCGTCTTTTTTTTCCCGAGACGGACAGATATCCGTCCGGCAAGATTCTCACTGGCCGAATAATCTTCGATTGTTTCCTTGAAGATTGTCACTTGACGTTCTCTCTCTCTCTCTCTCTCTTTCTCTCTTTCTCTCCCGCTCTTTCTCTCTACGGAGAGAATCGTCAATTCAGGGTCAGGTCCACATCGCGGGCTCCCTCCTTGATCCTCTCCTCGTGTTCGAAGAGAGATACGATGCGAGAGTGGTCACGATGTTTTTGGTGTTAACGATAAGACGACGACGGCGACGGCGGCGGCGGCGACGACGACGACGGCGACGGTGACGGGCTTAGAGGGAAGTCGTGCGTCGTGTCGTCGATCCTCGTGGTTGCGTAGTAGCCGGTGCGCGCACGCGTTCAACAAAATGTCCCTCGCGATTTTGGGCACGCGTTAAGAACGTCCAAACCGCAAGCGGAAATAGCAGGAGACGCGTATCTCTGGCGTCTCTTGTTTTTGCCCGGTGTTTACTGTTTTTCTAGAGGCGCTCTCTCGCTCGCTACCATGGGGTAATGCTCACCCCTTGGCTACTTTTTGCCGACTGAATGTTTTGCGCTGCTCGAGCGTTCTCGGCCCTCGGAAGGCTCGAGCCGAGCGTGCACCCCCACCCCACGGCCGCATCCCCACCAGGCGGCGGCGACGCCGAGCGCTTCCCCTACCCTCGCTCCCTAGACAAGAGTGAGACTGCCAGGGCTATGCGCATACGTGAGAGGAGAGAACATCGGGGAGATAATTAAGCGAGCATATCGCGTCCTTCTTTCCTCACTTCTTCTTCTCTCTCTCTCTCTCTCTCTCTCTCTCTCTCTCGATAGAGAAAAAAACTGGTGTCCTCTGTCTGATCTCAAAACTCCTTAAAGGTTGTACAGGGCTCGTACGATATGAGCGATCGGATGAAACAAGAGAGAGAGAGAGAGAGAGAGAGAGAGAGACGAGGGTCCAAGTTCGAGCTTCTATTATCACGCGAGTGCCGTGGTACAGAGGAACTTTGCGCTTCACGTAAAATCCCAAATAGACGCGTTTTAGATCCCCACTGCATCGTGACCCGTTGCATCCCCACTTCATCTTTGCCGACAATCAGTCACTAGCTCTCTCGCTTCTTCTTCCTCTTCTTCTTCTTCTTCTACTTCTTTTCTCTGATACTCGGGGGCCCCTCTTATTCGTATAGCTCTCTCTCTCTCTCTCTCTCTCGCTCTCTCTTTCTCTTCTCCCTGCCTACGCCATCGCCCCACCACCACTTGGTACAGCCAGGCTTCCGCTTCTAGGATCTGGTAGACCTTGGTGCTTATACGAGAAGCCCTATGCACCCATGACACACCTATGTATATCGGCTGTATCCACATGTGCACGTATGCCGTCTCATTTCGTTCTATTCGATTACCCGTGTATATGTCAAATCAAAGATAAACAGCAAATACAAGTAATAAGAATTAGCGCATCATTTAAAATAGTGCGATGTGTTATATATTTGTAAGCCGAGAACACGATAACCATACATATAATATTATATAACCAGCGAGATGTATCCTGTCGATATCGAAATATCATTCGATAGCTACGCTCATTCACGGTCAGAGTGACAAGGCGCCTACACGAGACTGGGGAAGGGCGGCGAACGTGAAATTTCGCCGATCGATATGTCCGTCCTTATCTTACGCACGCGAGTGCCAGTAGTACCCTCTCACTCGCACTCGCAGCGCAAGTACCATTTTTAAAACTTGAAGGAAAACAACTAGAGCAAAGAGCTCAGATTGATCGGTGGATCAAATTTGTGATTTTCCAATGGACGTTTCACATGGTAGAGTAAGCGAGTCGATTGAGAAGTGACGTCGTGCGTGTGACGGCAGGATAAGTAATCAGTAGCGTTTGGCGTCGCGGCGCATTGCGTTGCGTCTCGTGTGTTCCACGATACGTGGCTCTTTGGCTTCGGAATCGAAAATGCTCCGTCATACTCGACTGCCTTCTGTTGCTCAAGCGTGTAGCACGGTTTGAGATCGGCCGAAAATCGTTTTCGACACCCGACTAGAGTGGGCCCGGACCGGGAAAAAGTGACGCATCGATTTTCTTACAAAAATCATTCGTCGGGCCCAATCTCTCTCTCTCTCTCTCTCTCTCTCTCTCTCTCTCCTAGATTATTTTTCTCACTTTTGGGCGCACACACACGCACGCTGCTCGCCGGCAGCTCCTTCTGGATGCGACACGAACAGGCCCAACACACGTGACTCTCTCTCATCCCTTTCAAGTAGTATTATTATTTTTTTTTGTGAAATTGCTTATGGTCTCTTGCCGTTGCGTATTTTAAGCGGTCGAGAACGAAAGTCGAAATTTGTCAAATGCCTACGGATCCGTGTAACGTCTTCATAAAAGTCTGTTTGCTGCTTACTCAGTGGGACCATTCAGGATCCTTTTGCTCTCGGGGCCCGTTCGATTCTCTCGGTCATTTTCGTTTTTGCTTTTTTTTTTCCTTTTTCTTTCTTCTTCCTTCGCCCCTTTTTGCATTCTATCTCTCTTGGACTTCTCTTTACTCTCTCGCGTGCTACTGCTATACTCCGACTCACGTAGGGAGGTACCGGTTTTTGCGCGGGCGCTTTTTTGCCGATGCCAGACAAATAACTGTGAGAGGGTCAACGTGTAGAGAACGCGAAACACGAGTGAGAGAGAGAGAGAGAGAGAGAGATAGCGAACAGGCAACTCGGAAGCAAAAGAGAAGATGGTGAACGCGTGCGCGCAGTTTTCGAAGGCAAAAAGAAGGGAAAAAAAGGGGCAACACATCGCGTTAGGCGCCGCCAAGAAAAACTCGAAGGGCCCCTTTTTTCTTCGAGGGCCCCCCGTAAGCGCTTTCGTGTATGAAACTTCTCGAGTGAACGGGCCCTGTTGACGTTCATCGGTTATTGTCTATGTTTTTAGTTATCCTCAAATTTTCCTATCCCGGGTTCACTGACACCATCCCCAAACGATCCTGCCCTTTCGGGGGCGCTAGAAAAATATGATTTTCGGAAATGAACTGCCAGAAATCGAAGTCGAGCGAGAAATCGCACTTCCGATCGATACAGGAACCGCAGACCCTGCGGGACTCAGGGCGCCATATGTCGATCGGACTCGGCTTTTCGCAACGCCAACACGTTTTACTCGATTCCCGCGCCGAACGGCGTCGGCATGCTGATTTCGATCGGTAGGACCCATCCTAATTCCAAGTTCCAAGAAAACTAAGCAGAACGGAAGCGATCGGTATTGGAAGTTATCTTCGCGTGATATCTGGGTCGCGACGGTTCGAAAATCCAAAAATGGGGCCTTTTGCGTGTTTCTTTGAGGAGGATCGATTCTCTTGCGGTGCTACTCGCTCTCTCTCTCTCTCTCTCTCTCTCTCTCTCTCTCTCTCTCTCACGCTTTGACACTCTCCTATTTTCTAGCCGGCTGTGCACGTGCTAGAATCGGCGAAAAACCTCGAGAGATAGAAATCGGTTTTAAGGTGCCCGCGCAAGTAGGCACCTTGGCACGTTTATTACGATTAGGAGCAGCGAACCGTGGAAGTGCCTTATTCCGCAGCCGCAGCCAGTGTATCCAGTATCTATGGATACTGGCCGATCGGCAAGCCGATCGATCCATAACCTCAGTTCCAATACCGAGATGCAGCGAAGCGTGATGGCGTTCGTTTTGTCGCCGATCAGAAAGTCCCTCACGAAAACGGGAGATTATTCGATCGACACGGCTCTCTACCGATCTTACCGGGGGTTTAACTCGCTAATGAGCGCTCATACCACCAATGAAAAATCTACAGGATCTTATTTGTCCTCGGGTTATCGATCCAGATCGGCATTCCGAACAAAAGTTGAACGTTCGCTCGGACGGAAAAAATTCTTTAACAAAAATTACGATACTTTCTGCGACAGTGTTCCGCGTTCAACGGAGCATCGGCAAGTGTGATCGACAAGCGATCGGCACCGATCGATGGGTGAGGCTTCTTTTACGTCACGCGACGTATCTTTCTCCACACTTTTTCTCTCTTTATCCTTTTTTTTCTCTCTATTTTCCCATTCGCTATCTACGAGTTTTTCTTCTCGGTGGCGACAAGAGGGCGACAACGCAAACGCGGTAAGACTGGATTTTTCAGAACGGTTACTCACCGCCAACTAGGCATCTGTACTTAATATGCATATGGTCCAGGTCGCAGCATCCCCTGCTTCAATCCTTTTTTTTTTTTTTGTTTAACTCGCTGCAGCCCGATATGCCCCTCTTGGTACGGCTACTACTACCACCACCACCACCACCACCACCACCAATCCCACTCTCAGTCACCGACACTACCACTGTCACAATTATTGTCACTACCACCACTAGCACCACTAGCACCACTAGCACCACTACTACCACCAGAAGCAGCACTACTACCAGGACTGGCACATGGGGCTACTCTCCCCTTTCGACAGACTGTCCTTTGCCCTCCCTTGCTTTCGTTCGGGCCTACCCTGCTCTTTCTCTCCTCCCTCCCTAACTCTTAACTCACTTTGGTGGTGGGTAGTCGCCGTGGTGGTGCTCTGGGTGCTCGCCCTAATTTCAACGGTCCGATCTTTCTCCACGTCTCTCGGTCCCTCGTTCTCTTTTTCCAAGTCGCTTTGAATGACAATCGCTCGGCTGGCTTAAGCGGGGCGTTCATGGAAAAAAAGGGTCCTTCAAGGAATCATCATCGGGAATTACGACGATCGATCAACTACGGAAAAAATCGGCTACCTAATCGGAGCTCCTAACCCGATATGCAAATATTATGTCTACTTAGCGGCGAGATTAATGATTTCGATTTTTCGACTTGAAAAATTTCACCCTGTATGCAGATCCCTATGCAGATTCCTAAACGTGGATCCCTGCCGGAGAGTATTTCCTATTTTTATTCCTTCAGACGTCCCGTGGGATTTTTTTATTCGCGTTCAAGATCCCTTCCCTCCCTCCCTCCCTCCCTCATGTTCATCCTCGATCGATCACGCACATGTGCACCTTTAAGTAAGGCGAGTCCAAGCGTTTCTCATCAGTCGTTACTCGTAACTCGCCAATTTTCAGGCTACGTGATTGCAACGCGGATCAAATCCTTCGGAGTCAGGTCGGAAGATGATCCTCCCGTTTCTGGATCAGCAGCGGAGTCGCTGGAGCAATGGCGGCCGAGCATTATTCGTCGAAAAGTTCGATTTTCGTTCGTGCATGAACCACGTCACGGTCACGGCTTGACACCCTCCTCATTGTCTGTGCGTAGGTGTAGGTGTGTGCGTCCACCTCTACCTGTCTAGTCCAGCGGAGGAGGAGGAGGAGGAGGAGGGAATGAGATTGAGTCAAAGTGTATATAAGGGGGATAGTGCCAGCGAAAGACAGAGAGAGAGAGAGAGAGAGAGAGACAAGACTATAGACGGAGAGGAGTCTGGCCCACTGAGTCTGACTCTTTTTTTTTATCCTGCGGGGGCCTCAAAGTCCCCGGACGACGAATTAGGGACGCGTGTTAGAGCGTGCCCTCTTCGCCTCCTTTCAATCCGAGACACCCAGTAGCTACCGTGGGCCCGATGCACGTCTACGATCAATCGGAAGGACCGAAAAATCTATCCAATCGATTTTACTTCGACAGTCAATTTTACTCAGGCCTCTCCTGCTTCTTCTGATTCTTCTGTATTACCTTCATTTTTTTTTCAGCCTTTTTATTGGCTATTGCCCCCCCCCCCTCCCCTTTTTTCGAGGCCGAGAACTTGCTTCGAGTGTCCACCTATTTCCTGCATTTCCTCTCGACGGCAGAAGGCACCGGTTACGGAGATGCAAACAATAAGGGACACCCGCTATGGAAAAAAAAGTCTGGACGTAGTTAAGGGTGCAAATTGAGGATGCTCTGAAAAAAAAAGGGTGAAGTTCCTCGAGACTGGGTACACTATGATTTTGGTGTTTGTCGTTATGAAGGAAAATGCATAAAAAAAAATTGTAAGCTTCTCGAAAGGGTTATGGGGTTGACAGTCGGAACGTTGAGGGAAATGAAAAAAAAAAAGGCGAAAAAAATGGGTGAATCCGTTAAGGCGGAGGAAAAAGGGTTGAAGTTAGTTCCGAGCGTCGAGCGAGCGAGGTGAGTTTTATTGCCAAATTTCACTTTATAATGCGCAGACTAAGAAAAGGAAAGTTCGTTAATCCTTTTCCTAGACGGACGATGGTCCGATGGGTCATTGACAGTCGACTGTCAACTGTTGACTGTCAACAGGACTCGTTGTGAGAGCCAAAGGATTATCCTGTTAGAAGGACCTCGGTAAGCCACTGCCAGGGATATACATTCCTTCTTTTCTGGCAGCCCTTTTTTTTTCTCCTCCTTTTTTTTCTTGGGCCCACTACGAAGATAGTAAAGTTTTATTGGCCCGGCAACGGGTGCCTTCTTGGTGGCGGGGGCCTTAACGTAATTGCATTGTCGACCGGCTACCAAATTATCTCCAGGACAATCCCGGAAAGGACTAATAAGCCATGGACGGTGTTCGACCTGCGTCAAGGTCCTGCGGGCTGCCGTTTTGGCACGTGCTTACGGACTGACGTACATTTTATTCTCGTGGCAAAAACATTTTTTTGGACTCCATGCGATACCGTTCAATTTTCAAAACTGGGGCTGTCTCTTTATTCTAATTTTTTTTTCCTATCTCGAGACCGTTGCTAAGAGCACCGGTCAACGGTCGGCTTGACCATTTTCTCGATCCACGGACCAAGTTTTTTTTTTTTTTTTCTATTCTTTTGGATAATTCACCCTCCTTCATCGCGCATACGCTCTTCTATAGGGTTGCAACCGAAATTTCTTTTTCGGGGTACACTGGGGACTAAGGCCCCTCTTGTAGTTTACTATATTGGGCATTATCTCGTCCGTCATGTCGTCCTGCCCGAGATGCATTCGCCCTTCGGGAATCGTGAGTTTTCGTATTTTAGGATATTTTAAGCGGTGCCAACGGCTAAGACCATATGCATGACCTATGACCGCGGTCTCGCAAGTCCCCCGGGACCCGGAACACCTTAAGGCGGGTCAACCGAGGTCATGGGAACCCATGGGGGTCTCGTGGAATCGACTCTCATGGCTGTCCGATCTCCCCCCTCCCCCCGCTTCCCAGTCCTCTTCAACCCTCGGTCAAGTCGGCCGGGAAGCCTCCCTTAAGTTTCGACTGCACCGGAGTGGGTCGCTTGTTTTTCATGACGTCATGAGACCAGCTGACCCAGCCACGGGCTTGTGCGAAGTACAGTGGAACCTGCCCCGAGACGCATTGGGCAGCTTTGCAGCAATTTTTTACAGCTTTTTTGCGAGAGTTCACTCCTTTTTTTTTTAGGGGGGCGAATGTCGCCGCGCGTGCTACGGGGGAGTAAATAATCTCGCGTTAATGCAAAGAAAGAAAGAGTGGAAGAATGAGCGAGGAGGGTGAGAGCCAATTTTGACACACGATTCAGCCTACGCTAACCAGAAGTCAACCCTTTGGTAACAATGGGCAAAACACGACTACCACAATGGGTCGTAAGGCCCCGAAGAATCGGTTCACCTGCTACCCTTAATATTTTGATAGCTCAATACCGAGCGACAATCGGCTATCGGGGGAAATCTATAGACTCGAACCCTTTCAATTGCAGTTCAATACCCAAATTGGTTCGTGCACAATGGCGGAGTCGGGGCCCGGACCCCTTTCGGCAACGGGCGTGTGCCTACCAGCAATAGTACCGGGGAAGGTGTTACTCACAGATCGGAAATATCAAAGGGCTACTTTCTCAAAGAACTAGATCGGTCCTATTGGAAAAACCCTTTTCGAACGGGGCCCCTCGCCATTCATCTGTCTCGTAAGACCCAAATCGCAATGTGTAACAGCCGATTATAGCCTTTGCGGTAGCACGCGATCGACCCGCCATCGAACTGATCGTATTCCCTTATTCCTTACCCCTTGTACCCTTTTACTTGTCCCTTTTCTCACCTACCGACAATGGGACCTTACTAGGACTTTTGGGACCTTTACATCATCCCGGTTAAGCACCCCCGCGAATATATTTTCTTCGGTCCCAGATATTTAAAAAATTCTTTGAACCGCGCACTGAGAGGCTGCTTTCTGCGTGTCTGCGTCATGAGATATATAGAATTTCACGACTGGCCCAGATTCGGGGTCCAACGACCCACTCGAGACTCTGTCCGGTTATTTCGATGGATCCACTCGAAAGGGCCTATCCGGTACGCATGCAAGACTATTCCGTTTGCCGCCCGAGTCCTACAGCTACAGCTTTATACGTCTGTCCCAGTGGTATACATATATATATATATCCGAATCTTCCAAACGAGCAAACAAACAAACAGAAACGGATAGAAATCGGTTGCGGGCCTTTTGATCTTCGGAACTTTTCGGGGGTGGCCCCAGGAGGACAGAAAACGGATGGTCCCAAGTGACTCGGACAAGTGCCGGGGTCTTATATTCTGGTTGGCCTCTCGGATCGATGGATCTTCAAAACCTGAGGGGCCTACTCCTCTGGTCACTTGTCTTCGCTATCTCCTCTAAAAAGTCGCTTATCAGCTACGTTTCTCTGCAAAATAGTCTGTTTCTCCTGTAATTGGGAGAATAAGTGTAGACAACCGAAAGGTGTCGCGGAGCCTGGTGGAGACTTTCGACAGTGAGTAGGAGCCGCACGCATTGGGCCCCGATCGAAGCGCGTGGGCCCGTAGGCGATTCAAGAATAAGAAGCGTTTATACGTTTAATGGTAGGAATGGCAGGCATTAGGACGAGGGATTATTCATACTTGTCTAACTGCTTGTATGGCTGTCCGTCGAAAGGAAGAAAGAGACAGAGAAAGGGAGGATGAGGGAGCAAGAGTAAGGAAGCCAAGGGAGAAAGGGCATCTCGAAGGGGAGAGCGTTGAATTTTTGACAGAAATCGAAAAATCGTCGGTTCTTTGGCATTGTGCGCGAAGGCTCCGAAAAACATCTGTAATCCGTTTAGGTGTGCAAATTTTCCATTGACGCTCGAGACGCCCGTCAGAGATCCGTCTGTCGGCTTGGTACGGTTACTCTCTATGGTTGCGGTATACGGGGCCTCATAGGACCCACCTTTCATCCCTATGCTTTCCAGCGCTTAGCGCGTATCCTCCTATCCGCTCTAGGACTGAAAATATGATAGGCCGTGTAGGAAGCGTGCCCGTTTTTCCGGGATTTTCTCATTTTTTTTTTTCTACACCTTTTCCCCTCTTCCGATCATTTTGGGCATTTTCATTGGTGATGCCTGCTCGTAAGACCCCATTGTCGGGGTCAAAAGCGAGACGACGCCAAAGTAGGCGCAGGGCCCCGACGGTTAGGCAAATTTTCAATGAAACTTTTTTTTTTTCTCGATAGGGCCCAAAAGAAGGGAAGGCAGCTACGAATGAGGAAAAAAAAAGGTTGTACATGCACGCGGGGTCTGACGCCGGACGCTGGGCAGGGCCCGTGGACAATGAGGGTCGAGGCCGAATGAAAATCGGACGCGAAAAAAATGCAAGGAGGGGAGAGAGGAGGTTGAAAAAAACGGGCAAACGTGGAAGCGTGGACCATGTGGCGCGTGGTGGAAGCTGCCTCTCGTTGGGGAAGGAAGTTTTTTTTTCTGCACCAAGGGGAGTTCGTCCAAAACGTATCGAGAGTGGATTTCTCCGGACAAAAAAGTACACCCCTCGAAACGGCCGCGTAAGGGTGGACCGAATTACGCAAGGGGAAACTTGAGCGATTCTTCCGAAAAATCGTTCGTCATAAATCGCTGCGGTTTCTCTTTGCAATGCTGTGCAGGCATCGCAACACATTTTTTTGCCAAAATTCAGGGACCTAGGAAATATTTTTTTTTCGAAAAAAAAAAAAAAGATCGTTCCGTCCCAGCGCACGGGGCGCGCGTACGCGGCACCATATACAGTTTCCGGGAAAATATATATCGGAAAAATGGAGGCAGCAGCAGTAAAAAAAAGGTAGAGTACGCGTGGCAGCAACAAAAGGGGTGCGTGCCTCGTGCGTGCCAAGGCCAATAGCAAGGAAAAAGGATCGAGGGAAACGCGTGAAAAAAGTGCCACGCGAACTCGAAAAATAAGGGAAAAAAGCTATAGGAAGGAAACCGAATGAGCAAAGGTATAGGCGATGCCACCGGGACTGCTGGTACGTCAGTTTGGGATCGGCGAGTCACCTGTCCTGCACCAAAAAAGGATTCATCCGGCAACGCGATGGGATAAGAAGACGAACAGAAAAAGGAAACACGTAAAAATGTATAATAGGAGGGCAATCGTCTTATCTGAGTTACCGATAATAACACGAAATACTGGAGCAACCTCTTAGAATTTACGACAGCGGTATGGCAGAGCAATCCGTGGCTCAGAAGACTGGGGCGAAACGAACAACTAGCGTGAAGAGTGAGGAGTAAAAGGAATATCGGGAGCGATAGGGATAGTGGAAAGAACGTGGGTTGGGGGGGAGGAGGGGGGAGGAGGACAGCAGCGCAGTAGCGGGCGAGATCGTTTTCCCACAGCGCGGCTGTAAAGGAATACCGTGGCGAAGTGTGCACGCGGCTGCCGAGCCAGGAGCGTCCCTGGCATGTGGGGCCAGGAGGAGGGTCGGGGGGGGAGGGAGGTCGGGGGATGGTGGGATAGCGAGATAGGGAGACAGAGCAACCGAGCACGAGAGGGAGAGAGAGAGAGAGAGAGAGAGGCAGCAGCCTATATTTGATAAGGCGATGGTATTTTCTCGTGAAACAAAATCTGACCAGATGGCTCAAGGGTGCAGGTAAAAAATACCTTGACGGGCCCCGGATGAAGGAATAGAGGGAAAAGGGGGCCCAGGATGATTCGTGTGGGAGGCCGACGGTCTCGTCATTAGCTCGTCGCTAAATCAATCTCCCGTGGGCCTCATGATCAATTTCATTACTCGGCACAGAAACACCAGCCCTACGGATGGAGACAGTGAGACGCAAGCTGGAGGTTCTCGGGTCGGATGGTCCTGGTTATCGATAAAAGATTTCACCCTGGGTCAGTAATCGCGCGACAGCGTTATCGATGCGAAGCGATATATATTTTTCGGGGCCTTACACGCGAGGGTAGCGGAAACGAGACTGAGGCACGAAGAGGGTCGCAGAGCGCGATGGAAAATCGAAAAGTTCCTGGATGAACGATGAGACAATGGGGTGTAGAGCGGGCGTGTTCTACATGTAGGAAGACATCGTTGCTCCTTGGGGTCCAGACGTAGGGACAGGTGGCAGACTGGGCCTTGGGCCCAGGCTAGAGAAAGGGACCTAAGGGAACGAGGCAGAGAGTAGCAGAGAAAGAGACGAGGATGAAAGATACAGGGGGCATGGGAACCTGACTTCGGGGGCAGCATCCCTAGGAAGTGAACGCGGCGGGCTACGAAGGGGGAGAAAATGAGAAATAGAGGGGCCCTTCGAGAAACCTACCGAAGGGCAGGCTCGGGGCCCTACCGGGAGAACACTGGGACAGTGGGACCATGTAGAGATGGAGGTGAGCAGCCTTCACTTAAACACACATCAGCATTGCCGATCCTCCTATGGACGGATGGATGGACGGATGGATGGATCCATGCGTGCACGCATGGATAGAATCGAAGATGCATGGATGGACATGGGGATCGTCTACTTTTATAAAATTCAACCCACGGAGGATGGGGAAGTGAGTAAGAAAAATTTGCGAGTTCCGCTAAATAAGAGAAGAGGTCTTCTAATCGTAAAGTGAGGCCCTTTAATAACCCTCTTTTGGCTCTCGAGTTAAAGCAATTTCTCGCGGACCCTCGGGACGGAATTCACGGCATTTCCGGGAAAATTCATAGCTATTAGCGTTCTTAGATTCCTTAAGGAAATGGGTCTGACGACAAATTGACGACTAGCCAGTGGAATTCGTACGGGGCCCAAACGCATAAGAGCGTGCGCGTCACGTGATTCAGTAGGCGACGATTATTTATAAATTTTCGCAGAAAACTATAGTTGATCAAGTATTTTATGGAGAGGTCGATAGGGTGGGGTCCGTTTGTTGGGGGTGAGCGCGATAAAGCCGAGGGATAATTAATTTTATAGCTACTCAATTTCCGAGGGAATCGGCTACCGGGCCTCGAGCGAGGCCCATTTTCGTTAGTCGCGCCAACAAAAAACAGATAAAGGCCTTCCTCCGTGCAGAGGGCATCGGGCCTTGCACGGGCCTCGGATACCAGAGAGACAGAGAGAGAAAGAGTTTCAGTTCGTGATGAGGCCCCAGCACAGATTTACGACCAGCAGTCGCTGAGCACTCCTCCTCCTCCTCCTCCTCCTTCTTCCTTTCCTCCCTATTTACTCTCCTCCTACTCCTTTTCCTCTTATTCCTCTTATACTTTTCTCTTGTTTATCCTCATCTTACTTGCACCGTCCTATTGCTCATCGAAGGATCCGATGGTAGCCCGCGAGGACCTGGTGTCGTGAGGAGGCCTCTGTTCGCACCGTCTCCAAAAAGCTATCGCGATCTTCGATCGTGTCCGACGATCATGTTCGGTTTTTGCTTTTGAAAAACCCCTGGTCCTTTTTCCCTAGCGTGCGTAAGGTTACATAACTCCTGCAGACGCATTGTGATGCTGGCCCGGCAGCTTCTTCTCCGTCGCTTCGTCCGAGGGCCTCTCGCTCTGCCTTGTGTAGCACATAGGACTTAGAAATTTAGTACATGGACAGTAAATGGGGTATCATGTTCAGTCTAAGGCTTAAGGACTTTTGTTTGGCGTGGGAGGCTACCGCTGCCATTCCTGCCACTACGATTACCATTGCGGCATTGCTGCACTCTCCGCACCTGATCCTATACGGGGCCTTATTCACAATCTTTTTCATTTCGTGCCATTTCCTTACGTTTCTCAGAGTACCTGCCTGCCTGCCTGTTGGTTCAATATGCACGTAGGATCCCCGAAGTTTCTGTAGCCGGATCGATTTAATAATAATCAATGTTTTTGGGCCTTTAGTGACCTTTAAGAGATGCGGCTACATATCTTTAAAGGATCCAATTATTGGTCAAATTTGCGAGGAACATTACAGAGCCGAGTCTCGAACGATGCGTTGCCTTTCGGATAATATGCCTCTTCCCGTTTTCAGGCTAGTGGGCCCAAAATGAGCGTAGCGGTGAGGGGACTCCTAGGAGGCGATCGGAAGGGCCTGATTAAAATTAGATCTAAGCCAATGTTTTTGGGACGGATGGAGGGACGGATGAACGCGGCGGCGGTGGCGGCGGTGGCGGTGGTGGTGGTGGTGGTCGCAGTGGGAAGGGGGTTGGCTGCCCACAAAAAGCCAGAATAAACGAGTGAAAAAAATTACGGGCTTCTCGCTACTGTAGTGCGTGACCGGGTGAGGCCCAATGTGCTTCCAATATAATACATGCTTACATCTGTCTATACGAACCTCTCAAGATAGAGGGATATAGTAAAGAGTTAAGTAGGAAGTAGAGGCAGAGGCAGAAGAAATAAATATCTCTCTCTCTCTCTCTCTCTCTCTGTCCCTTGAGAGAGAGATAGAGAGAGATAGTAGAGGTAAGGCCCAATAACAAGAAATCCGGTAGAAGGAGATACAAAAGTATAGTTGGCTCTGCAAAGGTGTCGACGGGACAACTGAGATTCGTAGTAGTTGAAGAGCAACTGAGGCCATGCAGAGAGAGTCCGAAGAGGCTCGAACGGAGGATGATGATGAGGAGGATGAAAGAGAGAGAGAGAGAGAGAGAGAGAGAGAGAGAGAGAGAGAGAGAGAGAGAGCGGCGGACGGCGGTACGAAGGGGAGACAGGATGCTGTGCCGTCACGGTACACTAGCCTCCGGACTTGAATCCCGGCCCTCCGGCCAAGAAGACGCGTATAACCTCATCTTCGTCCTCGGCCTCTCAATCTTCTCCTCTCTTCTTTCCATCCACATCAACTTTGTTCGTCGCGTATTTTGATGTGGTCCAGTGCGAATTCATACACGGCGGGACGGATGCGGAATATGACACATGACGAATTCAGACGGACACGTTTGTCAACGGGGACCTCTGGTCGAACGGTGCCAGAAGAACAGTAGAGTTTGGATTTGTGCAAAACAATGAAGATCAAGAAGAAGAAAAAAAAAAGAAAAGAAAGAGGATAAAAGTTTGACGTCTCAATTTTTGGAAAATCAACTTGACTGGGTTAGGTCGTCGGTCGGTCGATTTGTGTGTTTTCGATTAGGGCCCACTGTCCTCTCTCTCTCTCTCTCTCTCTCTCTCTTGCTCATTCGGTTCGGTTCTCAACCCTTCCGCTACCTGAGTGTCCCGGGTGCCACGCGGAGCCCATAGGTCCCAGCTACCAGTACCTTCGGGCCCCGAGCCAAAGGGGGATCCGGTATATTACACCACGAGTAAAGAAAAGTGGTTGCCTGCTGAATGGCCGGTGTTTTACAACAGTGGCAAAGAGGTCTTAGAGAGCGCACAGAGGTAAAAGCCTATCGTGGCTTTCCGTCTTCCGTCTCTCTCATTCTCTACTTCGCTGCGTTCTCTCCGTCCTTCTTCAAATTACACTTTCCAGCCATTCGATGGCTGCGACGCTACCAGGGAAAAATACCAAAGCAGATTCCGCGCGTAGAACTGCAGGATGAAAACCGTAAAGGGTTAACGTACTATAAAACGAGGCATTATCGTGACTCTCGGGGTTTTCAAGCAGCAAGTCTAGCACAGCCAGGGTAACAAAAGAAAGAAAAAAGAGAGAAAAAAAAGAAAAAGAGAAAAAAAAAGGAAAAAGTCCAGTTACGTTCACGTAGAGGTAAAAGTTATGGCGAGCCCTAACTCTTTCTGCGCAGCAAAGTAGCTCTATCTTAGTCGGTGGTCCCAATGGTCGATCGATAAGTTGGACTATAACGTAGAGACGGATCAGCAGAGCGGGGGGCCGGTACTCACCTGAGGACACATCTTGCACTGGTACTTCCTAGGAGGATGCGAATGAGGCCCACCGAGATGAGGATTGAGGTGCGACGGATGGGACGGCTTGACGGTCAAAGGTTGCGGCACCACCAGAAGACTCGCGGGCGGACTTCCACTGCTGCTGCCGCCGGCTCCGCGATACTGCTCCTCACCTAAAGGCAGTTTCAGGCATTAATGTAACATGGTCAGTCAAGTGGCCCAGCAGTCTAAGGTTCGAGTAGCGGAGGATCATTGGAAACGTGAAAATGCGAATGAGCGTAGATTGGAAACGCGGCCGAAGGACGACTCGGAGGTTGCAAGTGCAACGTGCAATTCGATCGAGGCAGGCGGAATGTCCAAAGCGTCCTTGCAACCGGCATGATCCTTGCGCCATCCGATCAACCGGTGCACCTTGCGTCAGCAGCCCACCGGTTGGTCCACGTGTGTCCCGGCGACGCCATCCAGCATCTTGACGACGATCGACACCCGTCGATTCGCACCTTGTATTCTCGCCGGACAGCTAATTGATCTTTCCAATGCGCTTGAACCCGATAATTGCCATTTGCATATGCGATACATCGCCCCCCCCCCTCTTCCCCCTCAACAGCTAGTGGCACTAGCCCCCCCCCACCCACCCCCTACACTCTCCTCTAGTTTTCCTCGATGCTCAGTCTATTTTCCCATTCTCTTCGTTATCTTCCTATCTACCAGGTCGGACGATTTGCAACGCGCGCGCGATGCTCTCGACCTCCTTTTTTGTTTTGTTAATAATACCGAAATACGGCTGTGTAGGGAAATTTTTGGAAAAGGCCGGAAAGGAATGATTGTCGATTAGCTCGTGTAATTTTGATGTTGGATAATGCCCTGTAGACGGCAGAGCGTGATAACGTGTGGGTGGCTCCTTTCTTCATGTACGTTATAGCCACTCGCACACAACGCGAGTCTCGAGCATTAACGAGCCGTGACGTAATACGCACGTCCGACATTTCTTTTCTCTCTCTCTCCCTCTCTCTCTCTCTCTCTCTCTCTCTCTCTCTCTCTCTCTCTACACCCGCCCCTGCTGCTCGCCATAGGACTGCCGCCTGATGTGTTTCGCAGTCTTTGACTGTGTCTCCTAGAGGTACTGAGCCTTCGATCTTCGTGCTCCCCGGTACTATCTTTTCATGTTCATCACACAGGAGAGCACGTTGAGTTCAGAGAGGAGGATCGATGCAGAAAATTGGTGAGATTGAGGGAATCGCAGGACGGCGCCACGCATGAAATTAAGGAGAGTCAAGGAGTCAAGGACGAGGGGAGAGCAACAAGGAGCAAGGAGCAAAGTATTAACGTTAAAGGGAGAAAAATATGGTGGATCGTGCGAGATGGCTCTTCTTTTTCACGGCGTCAACGTCGGCGTCGGCGTCCGCGGCTGCTAACAAACGGTCCGATGACCGTGGGAACTTGACAATTATTTCCATTGTAGAGATAAAATTGTTTTTGTACCGTGTCATTCATAGTTGCCGAGCATAGCGAGAATCCCCCACTTTATCGCTTTCGGTTTTATCGCTCTCGTCGCTTCCCTCTTCGACGCTCAGATATTCCCTAGAGTTTTAATACGAAATTCCCTATTATCCTCCTTCCTGTCTCGCGGCCGATCTCGATCTTCCTCCCGGCTTAATTCGCCGCCTTCGCCGTTCACCTGCACCGATTACGATAAACGAGGACGGAATTGCACGTGGGATTCGACAGTTCCTCAAGATATTCACCCTAGACGCTCTTCCGCTTCCGGTCGCACGGTTCGCTATGGCCGAGAAGACCGGAGCCGCGAAGGACGCTGGGAAACAGAGACTCAAAATAGACAGAGTGTCGACGTGCAATGGGAAGAGAGGAGAGCCTCTCGGATCCTCTTGGACTTTCGAAGAGCGTCAAAACTTATTTTTCTTTTTATTCTTATTATTTATCTTTTTATTTTCGCGACTCTTGCGCGAGACGCATCTCGTCGAATTCCTTTATTTAAATCACTAAATTGCATATGCTCTTTTTTAGCGTGTCTTCCGACAAGGTCGATGTTGGTCGTAGCTGCATTATGGCGAAACAACAAAAAAAAAAAAAAAAAAAAAAGAGGAAGAACAAGTGACTAGAGAAAAAAATCACTAGGATTGCCAGACGAATTTACTTTTCTTCGATTCGTACTGTAATACTGGACGCACACGAGAATGCCTGTCCTACAGTTGAGAGGGACGAGGAGAGGGGGAAATTTGGTAAAAATTTATGACTTCCTGACAAATATGAAATCTCGAAAACCATGACCTATCCGCAAAAGCGGAGAATCGACAAGCAGAGGTCGTATATGACAGAAGCGTAAATATCATCCGGATGCAGTTAGAACGCGAAGTCTATCTAGACGTTGTAAAAAGATAAAAGATAAAAGTGACTTTTGGTATTTCGGCGCGAATGAGCAGGAATACGCAAATAAGCATTGGATTGCAACGTTTTTAGGTGGCAAACATGCCTGTCGCTTGAGTGAGAGAGAGAAAGAGAAAGAGAGAGAGAGAGAGAGAGCGATCCGGTTGGACGGATCGAAGCGTCGCTGCTCATTGCGGGACGTCGAAATAAGAGCCGTTGCATTTTCGATTCTGGAAGGTCAGCCATTACATTATGTAAGAGGAGAGTCACGTCGACTTTAATGGACACGGGACAAATTCGCATTTCGCAAAAGCCGGATAGATTCGCGTGTCTCTACTACAAATACATTAATCTCGTAATGTGTTGGTATATGGAGTGACTGTTTCTCTTCTCTCTCCTCTTCCCTCCCCTATGCTCGGCAATTCTTTATTTGTCCACAGCGAGAATAGACGAGGTGGCCTTTCAAAAATTTGTAGTCTTGAGAGTCAGAGGAGCCGCCGCCGCCGCCGCCGCCGCCGCCGCCGCCGCCGCCGCCGCCACGAGGACACGTAATTCCGCGCGATATATCCATTATCAGATTGTCCATTAGCGCGCGACCGGCCTAATCTCCTCAGGTGCAAATCGGAGGATCCGCATGAGATAGGAGCGCGCGCAGTGTCATTCCCAATGGCAACTGCAATCGAATTGGCATTGGTATCGGCATTCGCATTTTAGGTCCACCATGCGCGGCGAGGACGCGTCAGGGGGATCCCCCACATCATCAGGGGACCCGCAGACCGTTTTAATTGGCAGTAAACTTTGCCGTAGACGCAAAAACATGAAATACTGCTACAGGATGAGAGTGACTCCGAGCCTGGGCCCGAGACTGGAGTATAACCGTGGAGTGCCTGAGTGCCTTCGGAGAGCCTGAGAGTGCCTGAGAGTGGCTGAGTGCGTGCGCGAGACGTGCGTGAGAGTGACTCGTGTGATTGTGAGCGTCAATCCGTTCCTCCCTCCTCGCTTCGACGCGTCCCTCCTCTCTGAGTCAACTCGCGGCGTAGCGTTAGTTGGGCACAACAGGTGCATGACTTTAATGCGCGGCCATCGTCATAGAACAGACCCCGCGGTGTCCTTTGATACGATGCTCACGAAACGTCACGGCTGCACCCGTGCTACCGGAGCTACCCGAGCTACCCGAGCTACCCGTGCTGCTCTGTCCTGGTCCGTCCTATGTCGGACCCTCCTCCCCACCTAGTCATTCTGCTCGGCCCTTCCGTCCTCCTCCCGGCATCGGCACCGGGACGCGCAGCGCCCGAGCAATGTATTAAGTAAACACGGCTGCGGCGGGCAATGACGAAACGAGCGAGCGAGTTCGTTTGCCTCGGCGAGCGAGCCGCCCGGATCGAAGGAGGCCCAGCTAGGGCACTGTGAGGAAATCTCAAAATGCCCCGAAATTCCATCGGCATTTTGTACTATTTGGTGAGCGATTATAATGATAGAGGAGCGAGGTGGGCCTTGGGGCTCCCGAGATCCACGAGGTCCATCGGGCTCCGTCGGGCTCCAGCAGCTACGAGAGTCTCCGGGACACCTCTCGCCTTTTCATTTTGGGCATCATGCGATCTGTGCATTAACGGGGACCGAGGCTATCTCTTCTCCGGGCCAGGCCTATCCACATCTATCTGCCTCTATATCTGTATACCTATCCGTACCTACACACAGCCGCGCAACATTACGATATCACTCTCTTACCGTTCCACATGACTTGCGCAACTTGTCAGAAGGATCATATGTATCGCGGTATGCTCGGAGATGCGAAGGAGAGAGGAGAGAAGCCCCGGGGCTTCGCCCTTTCCCCTCCCGGGAACGAGAGAGAGAGAGAGAGAGAGAGACGTCGCGAAAGCCGTCTGGACGCCTGGGCGCTTCGTATCGAGCGGGGGAATCGCGAGAAAAGAGCCGCGTCGGTAGTAACGCGTGGTTCGCGCTTTGCTGTTGTCCCGAAGGAAGGACGTTTGTCCTGGATGGCGGACGGATGTCATCCCGTTGATCCTGTGGGCAGGGAGAAGGAGGGGGAGGAAGAGAGAGAGAGAGAGAGAGAGAGAGAGAGAGAGAGAGAGAGAGAGAGAGAGAGAGAGAGAGACGCAGGAAGGCGCTTCGGCATCTCGACGAAACGAACGCAGCTCCGAGCCTAAGAAGAAAGAGAGTGGGACGCGGCGCGACGGAGAATGATAAATTTGCGTTCGCACATGTTTTTGCTGGCTCTCTAATCGGCGATCTTACGTCACGGATGCAAAATCGCAACCGGTTTTCTAGCTCCCACTTGGGCTCTCGCGTCGCGTGTTTGTATTACGTCTTCCAGGTTCTCGACGCGGCGTTCGGATTGAATGGCCAGAGGCTACATCGGGAGTCGCGGAATTCAGCCAAAAGAAACCAGAGAGCACTAGACACGTCTCTGTCTATTTACTTATTTTTCGTGCTAACTGGAATGGCTCCTCTCGCGTTGGAAGGCTAAGAAATCATTCATCAAAAAGTAACTAGGAGGTGATCACCGTGAGCGGGAACACAGAGAGAGAGAGAGAGAGAGAGAGAGAGAGACAGAGAGATATAGAGATAGAGAAAGAGAGAGAGAGAGATGGGGGGGGGGTCGGGGGCGGGTGAGACCAAAGTGGAATTAATAAGGATGCTCTAACCTTTTGGCAGTTGTCCATGGTCCGCGTTCATTTTGGCCTGCAACAAAAAGTGCTGCCCGTCAACCAAATAGAATAGCCAGTTCGGTGGATTTGCAATTTCAGAGCCGATCGCGGTGTCAATCGGATAAAGCCGACTTACCTCGTAACCTTGTTTCGCAGTTCGTCCTCCGCCCCAGTAGTCGCCCTCCTTGTCGTGCGGATTGCATTGCTGAAACAGTCAATCAGAGCGAAGTGTCTCGTGTGAGATTGAGCCTGAACTCCTGGAGAAGAGAACGAGAGAGAGAGAGACTAAAAGAAAGAGAGATGGAGAGATGAATGCTTTTAAAGAGAGAGAGAGAGAGAGAGAGAGAGAGAGAGAGAGAGAGAGAGAGAGAGAGAGAGAGAGAGAGAGAGAGAG
>JASANN010000669.1:126185-150792 GCA_031762395.1 Calameuta pygmaea | reverse complement strand
GAGAGAGAGAGAGAGAGAGAGAGAGAGAGAGAGAGAGAGAGAGAGAGAGAGAGAGAGAGAGAGAGAGAGAGAGTATAAGTAAATACGTGGCAGTGCTGCCAACATCAGAACTTAAGAATCTTGAAGCAATAATTGGGGGAGGCTTGGTGAAAAGGGTCACGGAGAGAGTGAGTCAGAGAGAGAGAGAGAGAGAAAGAGAGGGGAGGGAGGCCTCGCCAGAGGGTGGCCGGAGGGTGGTTGGCTTAGCTGCCGCGGGTTTGAGGGGTGCCGTGACAGGGGTGGTCTAGACACAACACAGACCTGAGGAGGGGGCAGCTGACGGCGGCGACGGTGTTAGCAGCTCGGGAGGGTGGCGAGCCTGTGACCTTGGGCATCACTCCGGTTTCTATGGAGATAAACAAGTCACCCCCGACCGTATCACGTAGATGCCTACGCGATCCTCTCATTCTCCGCGTCGGCGTCCCAATCTCTATACATATACATACTTGTTCTCGGTATACGAACAACCCCCTCCTCACTCCCCTCATCATCGACGTCCCCCCCCATCATCGTTTAGGATTCCAAACAGGTGCGTATTCTCCTCTCAAGGAGGCATCGCTTCACCCCCTTACGTAGCCGCCCTCCTTCCTTGCTTGCGCCCCCATTTAATCATCCCTGCGAAGATCACCGAGCACCGCCCGCCAACCCCCCGCCGATCGCGATTACGAATTCCTCGGAGACGGGGGCTTCACGCCCGGCGACGTCCTTGCCGCTGGCTGGGACTAAATTCGCGAGCGCCGGGGGTGTAGCTTAACTCGCACCCAGCTCAGAGAGTCGCGGGGGTCTTGTGGGTCCCAGAGGGTCCTGAGAAGGGAAACGAGGTCAGATCCTCGATATCCAGCTCCCCATTTCTAGTCCCGGGATGTGTCGTCAGCAAGTGGCCACTGGGTCTCGGCTCCTTCTCTCTTCCCTCTCCGCAGGAGCCCGGGTCGTCCTTCCCGGACTGCAATGGGGCCCAAAAATAGTTCGAGAGGGCAGTGCTCCTTGAGTGGATCCTTGTCCAAGGAGGCTACAGGTGGCTCCAGCAGCCACGGATCCTTGTGAGAACGTCCATTCGAGAATCATTTCTATCCGGGACGCTGCGCTGGGATGTATTTGGATATATTTGGATATATTGGGATACTCAGCGTAGGGGACGTGGCGGATGAGCGACTCGGGGACCGAGGGAGATTCCGACGTTCCTTTTTTTATGAGAGGATGGACCAACCCACTTCACGGCACCTCCGGTTCAGTCTCTCGAGCCTCGCGGGAAATTGACAAAAAAGAGAAATTCTTCCGGTGTCATCAAGACGCGCAACACAGTCTACTCTCGATGTCGAGAGTAAAAAAAAGCAACGAGCAAGAAAACTGAAATTTATTGAAAATTTACCTCGGTTTTTCTTATTTTCCAAAAATCAGCTTTTTTGGCAACTCGACTATCTCTGTCTCTCTCTCGCATGCTCGAGCATCCATAGGTCTGTCTCACTCGCACTCATGGGCGGTATAGGAAACTGAAATACCTAAAAGAGCCTACACACCAGGGACATATCTCGGATGAAGCGAAGGTATCTCAATCTACGCTATGCACACGTTGAAATGAAATATGATAAAAGTAATTTATTTTCCCGATATCACTGACGTCACAAGACTGGACGTTATACGATAATTTGAAAGCATCGAAAAATCTCAAAAGGAAAGGAGACGCGAGTGAGACATATGGTAGAAGTCTCGTCTAGGGATCGAGCGGTTCAAGGTCATCGTTACCTGTATCGGATTCACGTAACAAATCGCACAAGCACATGAGAGTCGATTCTCTACGAACGCAGATCTTACGTAAATAGATAACCGAGGAGGACAGGTGACGAAATTGCCGGCCTATGCTAAGACGGCTATTGTCTCCTAGGAAGAAAACTATTATTCCGGCCTCGAGCTAACGTCAAAAATATTCCTAGGTGAATGCGTGCTCAGAATGCACAGGTAAAACTAGATGGGCTCAGCGAACAGGGCAAAGGGTGTGTTAGGCGGCGGGGGTGAGGAGTCCAATATAAAAGGCGGTACTAGCAGCATAAGCACTAGTAGAAGTATAGCGGAGGCACTAGTAGGCATTACTAGTACTACCAGCCAGTACCTACTAATACTAGTGGAGTAGTGATAGTGGCTTGTGATAGTGGTAGTAGTCGTGGTGGATGGTTGGTTCGTCGGTTGAGTTCAGGGAGGGTGATAGTCGAGAGCACCCCGATAGCAAAAAGACGCCGACGCCCGGCGTCGGTAGGTAGGTAGGTAGGTAGGTGGGTGGGTAGGTGGGTGGGTAGGTGGTTAGGTAGGTAGGTAGGTAGGTAGGTAGGAGGCGAAAAAAATCAAAAAGAGTATGGGGGCGCAGCGGTGGACGGACTCCCGTAAGAGGATGAGGGTGAAAACGGGACGAGAGGGTGGTGGTGGGTGGTGGTAGCTCCGCGAGAGAAGAGGCTGGGCTGGAGGGAGTCGCGGGAGGGGGGAGGAGGGCGATTCTATACTTGGCGCGAGGGTCTGGAGGGCCAAGGGGGAGGACCGGGTAAAAAGACGTAAAAAATGCAGGAATAGAAAGAGGAGGAAAAAATCGGCCTCGCAAAGGAAGAGGAGAGGGCCCCGTGCACATGCGTGACCGTCCGCGTACGAGGCGGTGTATTGATCAGCCAAAGAGCGCCACGACGCCGGGCGTCCTTTCTGCGAGCCTTGCTTTTTTTCGGCACGGAGAGGGCGCAAGGGGCGCGCGCTGTCACGGCGTCGAGTCCTGGCTCTTTCGATTCTTGCTAGGATCTTGACGAGCACATCGGGAATAGAGGCTAAAACACATGGAGCCACCAGTGGGAACTTGGCCGAATCGAGAAAGGAGAACGAAGAAGGAAGAACGAAGGGGGAATAGAGGGAGGAAGAGAAAATAGTGAGAGAGAGAGAGAGTCGAAGCATGGGCAGAGAGACGTTGGAGGAGGAGGGTGCCGCGACCTAGCCCAACGGACGCCGTGACGTCACGGAGCGACGCCGACGCCGACGTCGCGACGCACACGTACGAGCGTGGGAGCGCCGTGGAAGAACGACGCCAATCCATAAATGCCTCTTTTTTATTATTCTCTCTTCTTTTTTTATTCACAGTCACTAATTTTCACCCTTTTTTCACACGATTCTAGTGCACAAGTTTTAAAGTCTACGAGCCACGTCCTTTCTTCCTCCATACGCTGCTGCTCGTAATGTCCTTGATTCTGGACCACCTTAGACAGCATCCCTAACATCGTCACCCGTTCACGTGACTCGCAACCCTCTCGAATTTCGGGAGCGCTCTGACCCACTTTGGGCCTGCTCGGAGATCGGTCACGAAGGCCTCCCCCTTTCGAGCGGGGCCTCGGGGTCAAAATTCCGAAAACGAATGATAAATTGGGGACAGCTGGGCAAACAACATTTAAGGGTTAGCACACGTGGCCGGTCGAGAGGCCCAACGTGAAATCTGAACGTCGAGGCTGCTGAGAAATTACAAGAAAAATAGGATATGGACATATTTTGACTGGAAGAAGTCGGCCCTGGCAAAGGAGGGACGAGGGACACACAACCCTTGCTGGGCTCCCATGCCAATTCCGAAGGCAGCCTTAATTTCCCGACGTCCCGAAGGATAAAAAGATAGAAGACAGGACGAAAAGACGCGTCGGCGACGTGAGTTTTGATCCTTCGGGGATCCGAGGCGTCACTTGCGTGCCGGGTGAGACTCCTCAAGAAGAAAGATAGAGAGAAGAGGGCGTCAAGGGTGAAGCTGGGCTGCCAAGATTCTCCCTTGCTCCTATTTCCCCTGTCTAGGAATATCCGTGACACATGTGTTCCCACACACGTCACTGCCTTAAGGATGGCAGCGCTATCATTTTCGGTATTTTTTGTCAACGCAGCAGCGGCAGCATGAGACGCGCTTGGCCCGTAGTAAGGGTGCCTTCCACAACAACGAAGCGGCGAACCAGAGAACCAGAGGCACACATGTGGTCTATCTCATGTGCCTCCACGCATTATCCCGTCCCTCCGTCCCTCCATCCCTCCATCCCTCCATCCCTCCATCCATCGCATCCCATGAATCCTCCTGGCGCGCGAGAAACACGTGTGAGGAGGACACTGAGAAACAGGCCGATAGAGAAACGGAGGATCGCAGCCAAGTCGGAGAGACCGAGTGATAAAATTCAACAGTTGGTCCCGAATCCTCCCCTTCGCGAGAGGCAGCCCCATCGGTTACCCCAGATTCGAGCTCACTCTGGCTTAAATACCCTTTTCTGACCCCTCGGCGAAACGCAGTCGATTTACCTCGCCGGCGACCCGTAGGTGCAGGACCTACCCCAAGCGGCTCGATTCGCAAATTCGGCTGAACCTAAAGACATTTGCATATGGAATCTTTTGCAAGGTATGGAGCAGGGGGGTGAAGGAGGAGATCGGCGCTGACCCAAATACTATCCAGTAAGAGCCGCCATGACCCAGACGACTTTTTCCCGAGCAGTTACCTATTTTTCCCATCGTAATATCGCGCGGCGCGTCTGCAGACAATTCGCAGTAAAATTTTTACAACCAACCGCACTCGCCCGCAACACTGGGACGCAGCCAGGCTGCAGAAATAAGAGAAACGAAGGAAACTAAAGAAAGAAAGAAAAGGAAAGAAGAGGCAGGACGGTGCTTTACCAGAGAGTCAGTAGACGCGCGGATTCGCGTTCCGTACTTCGCAAACCCATAAACCAGTTCTACGTCTGGCCCTCCCCCCTCCCCCTTCCCCTCACCCTTATGGCCACCAGGCGACTCTTCGATTCAGCCATGCGCGACCTCCGCGCGCTCCTCGCGCTCCTCGCGAATCACCCCGAATCATTTTCGATTTATTATCCAGTTCTTTGATTTCCCTATTAATCGTGCTGCCACCAAAGACGACTCTGCGAGTTCAGAGTCTAGACTCCACAACGTCATTTTTCTGGTGCTCTCGTCACTACGACGATATAGAAAATATTTATCTCGATTGGGACTTTCGGGTGGCAAAGCTGGCACATGTTATCTGAGCTGATTGTGAGCGTAACCCTAATGCCCTCAGCCACAAGTCTGTCTCCACGGACGGGTGCACGTGTGGACATGTGTGTTGTGTGTGTGTGTGTGTGTGTGTGTGGGTGTGTGTGGGTGTGTGGCGTCTCCGTCTCCCTCGAGTCTATCTCAGAGTCTCGTATTTATCGCCTTTCTCTAGGTAACACTCTCTTCTAGCATCTAGGCAACACGTGGTAAAGGTCCAGTCGGTCGCGCTTCTATTTCACATAGCGGAGAACTGGCTCACACGCTCACTTATGGAATTGACCTCTCTCTCTCTCTCTCTCTCTCTCTCTTTCTCTCTTCCTCTCCATCGCTCTCTTCAGCTTGACCTATACGTATACGTGCACGCCCACAGTGCCCTCCTAAGAGATAGAGTTACCGGCTGGACCAACAGACTCAGACACTGAGCCTGCATTCTACATGGAACGAAATAAAAGCAACGAGAGGGAAAAGGACAGTGAACAAGTTCACGCAAATGGGGTAAAACTGCAAGAAGGGAAACTCTTAATTTTCGCAGAGCAACGGGGTTACATTGGCAAAACCCTTTGCCCCAGTTTCAAGGTCCAGGAGGGTGCGCGGGATCCCGGGGAGGAGGAGAGCAGGAAGTAGCTGGGAGGAGGTTGCTGGAAACCGCGAAAGGAGGGGCGAGGGTCGTAAGCGCGCTGGAGGTGAACTCGAGCGTGGGGAGGGGGAGGGGGGGTGTTATCGGGCAGAAGAGGAGTCGGCTCCTGGAGGAAGAGGGTGCGCGGTGAGTAGGTCAAACTTTACGGCCCTGGCGTCTAGACGTCGTTGTGCGCCGTGCAGGGCAGTAAAACCATTTTAAGGGGCTGTTTCAGCAGCGCACTCAGGAACGAGACAGGCTGACGATCGGAGCCACGCGGATCATCCCCTGCTGCTTCCTTCGGGGGTACGCACCCTCCAACCCTCCGGCCTCCATCCCCCGTCGATATGTGCGAATGTTCCAGACACGCGGAAACCCGGAAGTAAGAGGAAACAATGTCATCGATTGCTCACCGAAACTTTTCAATCTTGAGGGGGCTGATGGGCGCACCAGGGTGGACTAGGGCGACCTATCGCACGGATGTCACTGAGATCATCAGGAGTGACAGAAGTTTAACGGGCTGTGTAACGCAGAGTGTCTATTCCCACGTAATCCATCGATGCCCACTTGAGGGATCTTTCGAGGGAACGCAGACGGATCTGGCGGCAGGGGCGGCAGGGGCGGCAGGGGCGGCAATGTCGGCCACCGAGTTGGCTCCCACTATAAATTCTTCAAACAAACGAATCACTTGTATCGTAGGCGTCGGTTTGAACACTGTTTTGCTGGAACTCAGTTTGAGTGCTCTCTTCTGCCGAGTCCTACGTCCCCCCTCTTCCTCTTCACCCCTCTCTCTCACTCTTTCTCTCCTTTCTCCCTATGCCAGTACCTGTCTGGCTCGACGAATCCTCAAAGACAATGCAAAGCTCGGAAGAAGTCTTCGTGTACGGAGGGAATGAGAAAATGAATGAATGAATGAACGAGAGAGAGAAAATTCTGTGACGGCCTGCACCCCCTGCACCCCTGCACCACTGCATCCCTGCACCACCTGCGGCGCTGGATATATTTCAGACTATTTTCTGGTAACTTCCTGAGCTCGGCCACCCTAGACACCCTCTTTATGGACACTGGTCAGCCGCAATAATTGAGGGTGGCTCCTTTGGGGTTGTTGCTCTCGACGATTCCCCTTTCCCTTCTAGGCTCAGAGCCTGATGCATCAATCGGCCTCACGGAAAACCCCGAAGGAGGATCGCCGTACCGACGAGACTCCTGGATACATCGATCCCTAACATTTTTTTTTGCCTGAAGTTTCCCTTTTTTTTTCACTTTTTCTCTCTTCTAGCCGCTGTTAAAAAAGTTTTTTTTTGTGTGCCAACCACGTCGAAAGGGATCCCCCGGAAGATGGTGGAGTGTGATCTGGAGGGCTGAACCTGTTCCCCGGGAATCAGGTTCATTGACTCCGTGAATTTGAAAAAATCCTTCTGGAGTCATTTGAAATTTTTTTTTTTTCTAACGAGGAGCAGACGGAGACACGTTAACAAGGATCCGATCGACTTAGACCTCAGCCATTCTTGCTTCTCTTTGATCTTCCAGCTGAAGAATTTTCAATTCTGGCGACTTTTCTACTTGGATCTTTCGCTCTCAGTTGGTTCTTAGCGTTTCGATAGATTCGTCGTTGCTGCGTCTGTTTCTCGTCACGCGGCGAACACGTGGCCCGAACACACTGGCCCCACTGTCTTCAAGAGACTTTCAGAGTAATGCACGAGTAACGAAGTAATAGTGGAGTACAGAGTGAATCAGCATCAGTGAATCCGCCTTAGGAGAGCAAATGACAAATTTCCAGGCATTCTCTGCTCTGGCTCCATATTCGCGTTGGACGTGCGCACCATGTGGGCCCACCTATCCTTGCGAGATTAGGCGAGGACGCTACGCCCTGGGATTTCGGATAATTATGATCGATGATGATTCGGGCGACGATGAGAGTTCACAGTGAGCTTTTCCTACGTAAGAAGTCCCCGAAGTGCCCGAGGGTCACGTCTCGAACAGATCTTTTTGTCTCTTGCAAGTTGGCACCACTCTCGGTGAGTGGTCCGTGGGCCCCGTTCCCATATCACGCATGCAAAAATTCAAATTGGCCCGTCATTAATAAAAATTAAAGAGACATCACGCGCTGCGGCTGGGGTGAGCCTCTTTCTTGCGGATACCGGTGGAGACCCTAGAACACATCGGGATTCACCCTGAGCCTGGTTGGTTAGGGGTGAAAGGCCCCGTTAAGAAAAAAGGAACAGGGGGCCGGTCTACCTTTATCTTACCTGAGCCTCTACAATAGCGTGAGACTATGGGCCCTTTATACTCTATTTTTCCTATGATCTGCATACGCACCCCTACACACCCTTAGTATCCGTACAGTCATCGCTCTCTTGGTTATTTCCTCTTCTTGAGCCAGTTGCTTCGGGGAAAGAGAGAGAGAGAGAGAGAGAGAGAGAGAGAGAGAGAGGAAGAGAGAAAGAGATGCAAGACTCAATCCCTTGAGCCCTCTGGCCATTTTTTTAGGACTAACCCTTTCTTTCTACCCTGCTCCTTCGCCACGTATCCCATTCCTTTTTCTATCATTTTTTTTCCCTTCTTTCATGGCTTCCTTGACTGATGCCCTTTTGCCTACGGCCACGACAGGCCCATGCCTAGGCCTATGTCCGGAGAAGCAACTCCGAAGCGTTTTTAATGGTGATGGAACGGGTGCTAATTTTTACGGCCTGAAAAGCGCACCCTCTGGACTTTTAATTGCTTCGTGTCACGTAATCACGAAGGGAAGGGAAGAGTCAAAGAAACTTTAAGAAAAGCCTTTTCACCCATGGGAGCAGAGTTTCGTTTACTTTTTTTTTTTTTTCCTAATTTGACATATCGGGCAATTATCGGGAAGGAGCCGAAAGATTCGGCAACAAAACTCCCGAAGGAAGAAAGACGTTCCTGAGACGTCGCTGAAGGATAATGGGAGGAAGGAGGTGACGAAAGAGGAAAGGGGCCCAATTTTCACGCAGGATGGGCCTGGGATGACAATGCGTCGGTACATTTTCGTCGTCGAAGGGGTTGCCTGTGTGGCTGTGCGGCTCGAATAGTGGGGTCCGTTCGAAATGCGGGAAAAAGGTCCCCATAATTCTGACTAGGCCCAAATGTTGTGACACGATCTTGGCGAAGAACAACGTCGCCGCGCTGCCGTCGGTGCTTTTCAAAACAATGGAGGAGGTGTCGACGGGAAAATAACACCGCGGGGGTTCCATCTGGGACCCGAAGCCGGTCCGGGGCCTTACGATTCAGAAGTCTCACCCGAAAAAAGGCCTACTCATTGATTCACCAGCTCCGACGGAACTTCCAACTATTTTGCAAGATGCGGACGAGATACGGGACGTGAGAAGAAAAAAAAAAAGGAAGACAAAAAGAACCACAGAGCGTCGAAGCCGGCTGACCCAAAAAGGCCCAGGACAAATTTTCCTCGTGAAAAAACTAATGTAAAATAAATGAAAAGACCATGACGCGACTGTTTCGCTATTAAACAAATCCAAAGGAGAATCGAATTGTCCCTCTTTTTTTTTTCTTTTTTTTTTTTTTTGGTATTCTCACCTATTCTCTGCTCCCCCTCCTCCTCGTCCACAATCGTGGGGCCCCCTTTTGACTATTTTTATGAGCATACCTTATGCATACGTGCGCGCCATGAAAAATCCGTTCTTTCGTTGTTTTCAAATTTTTTTTTCTGCTCCCTCTTCCCAATTCGCTCGCACAGCGAACGTTGAAGCAAAACTACCCTCGGGATGAAATTCATTAGCCATTCGTTGTCGCGGATTGTTAGCTATTACGCTACGGGGGTATCGAAAGTCTCGAGGTTCGCTGTGAAACGCAACACGTTGCGTAGTTAAGGCCACGGTGCGTTACCGTGACGTAGGGTCAGGGCCTTACAATTTCGCTCTAGACAATGACAGGTTTTTTTGTGCCGGTGAGACAAATGCCGTTGCACGATTTGCATCGGGCAGAGACAAAAAAACTGGGCGCCCAGGCGAGAGGAGAAAAAAAAGTTGTTCGAGAGAGCGAGAGGGGGATAATAAAAAAAAAAAAAAAAAAAAAAGAAGCGAGAGGGTCGCAGCACCGTTTCTCCCGACGACACTCCAAAGCCAAGGGGAAAGGGGTACAACCACCTTAGGTCCATAGGTCCCATTATTTTAATTTTTCCTGGGCTACGGGCCCGTGGGGCTACGGACCAAGTAATCGAGTGCCTGGATGCAGAAGGAAAGGGCTGCTGCTCTGTGAGACTCCCAACCCTGTCGAACGAACGAACGACCGGGACGCCATACTCGATGGAATCGAGAAACCAAAGGAAGAGACTACTCGGAGACTGACAATCAGTTGTTTTACATAATCTTCGAGGTAAGAATTCTCTCCCGTAGCGAGATGGCTGACGCGCATGCGTGTGCGCTTGTGCGTGTGCAAAGTAAGTAGTAGGAAGAAGCATCGGAGTGAGCGTCGGGCACCGGGAGCACATTTACGTCAGGGTTACTTTGCATTTCCCACTCTGGCTCCGAGGGATGGTAAATGCAGCCCTGGCAGGGGATCATTTTTGCGCGAAGGAAATTGCCCTAAAGAGCTCTAAGCGTTTTAAGGGATTACGCGCAGAGATGCGTAAAAAAGCCGAAAGGGTTGACCACCCGCTGGGCAAGCGAAGACAAAGCGCCGGATTACATTATTTCCAGGGTGCGCCTGGGTGTTTACCTGGGATTCGAGACAGATTTACAAGTTCCACGCGCTAAACGCCCTTAGCCCACCTTCGCAGTTTTCCCTTTCATCCCTTGCATCGCCAATTTTTAACTCTTTCCTCATTCAGCCTGCAACGGAAGGTCGCGACTCTGTATATTCTTTTTTTTTTTTTTAAATTCTCTCTTACCGACTGCGCGTCAATTTCTTTTACCCCTAGAGTCCCCTGAGCTCCGCGGAGGGTTTGTAAAAAAATATAAATCTCCAAGCAGTATGCTTTACGTGCGCGCATATCTTGGTGCGTTTAAGGGTCGTGCGTTTGAGAAAGAAAGAAAAAGAAATAAATAAAAGAAAGCCAAGGGGTTAATGCAAATAGCAATTGCGATCTTCGTCAGGGCGCTAGGGGTGAGTTTCTCATAGATGCAGATTGGCTGATTGTCTTGGGACTCTTTTTAGCCAGTTTCCTTTTTTAACTCTCCCCATCATCTTCACCCCAGAGCGAAATGGGCCCGCACGGGGACAGCAAGGCGAGCACACACGCACGTACGTGAGAATCTCACGGACATTTGCATAGCACGGATTATTTAAATCATTTTTTATTGTCAGCCCTTCTTGTTTTTGAGGCTCTTGCGGGTCGAGACAACCGACGGGAGACAAGAGCGGATTCAAAGAGAGAAAAAAAAAGGGCACGGGGAGAGGCGCTAAGGGCTCCTGGAGTTCGAGGCAAGGGATGCGCCGCAAGGGATGCGCCGCAAGGGATGCGGGCTTACTTCGCAGGGAATCGCAGGTTCCGCTGCCGCTGCTGCTGGTGGATCCGGCTTAAGCCCCGTGAACTACCTCGAGCGCCACTGAACTGCGCCCCATTCACATGATAATTTTCTCTTGGTCTCGAGCCTCGAGGACCTCCTAATTTTATCTTTAGCGAAACAAACGGTACCTTCAATCTTCCCATCAAAATGTCTGTCGGCTCGAGCTGGAAGACGAGCATAGATGGACGCGTCTGTCGCGCCGGATCCTGAGGATCGTGAATATCGAGTGAGGAGATGCTGGACGATCGGACGACGGGACGCGAGCAGATCAATTGAGAAATCGATTAAAATTGGGAAAACAGGTAAACCCGCACGGCGACAGAGTAGCGAGTCGTCTCCTGGTGGGCTGAAGTTTTCAATGGGAAAAGCGCCCGGAGCCAACTAATTATCAGACTCCCGAAGTAAAACCGATCCAGAAAATTGGATTAGCTTCGCGACGAGCACTCGATAGCTGTAAATAAATAAAAATACGAGAACGACCGTGACGGCGGCTGAGAGAAGAGAAATAAAAAAAAAAATGTGGAAAGAGACGGAGAACGAAGGACCCAATATCGAGGGGGTTGAAAAAGGAAATCAGGAGGAGAGATTAACATAATGAAAAAAAAACAAAAAAATGAGAAAAAAAAAAGAATTTCCATCAAGCTGCATTCTGTGGATCGATGAGAAGTGCGTCGATCCGCGACCGACCTGATTCGAACCAGAATACCCTGGACCAGGAGGGAGGACGGAAGGCACCTCCGCAAGGTTTTGGGAAGAAGGGAAAGAAAGGAAAGAGAAAAAAAAAAGAGAAACAAGGACATGGAAGAAGGCAGCGCAAGCAAATCGAAATTTGGACGGTGCCGTTGATGAGATCAGTCGGGAAGGAAGGAGCAATTGAGAGAAGGGGGGAGGGAAAGACGACAGGGATGCTGTGCGTCCGGAACTGTAGATTCAAACGGGACATAACAATCAGGAGGAAAGGCGCCAACCTCCACAGGAGGGTGTCGAGTATTTCTCAACCCCCTGACGCGAACTCAACGCATGCACGGAAAACTCTGCCAAAAAAATTACCCGCTGCAATATGCTGCGTGCCATCCCGAGATGCACTTTTATGAACCGAAAACTGCTACGGACCAGTACGATCCATTTCGAACCGGTACCGACGGTGCGGAGGGTGCGGAGGGTGCGGATCGTATACGCAGAGCAGCATCGGTATCTATTCAAATGAGCAGCGGCACGTACTTTTTTCTTCACTTTTTTCGAGTTTCCGTTTTTTTTCATCCCCCTTTATTCTCTCTCTATACCCGATCGTCCCCTGCACCCCAGCGACCCCTTCGCGCTGCACCCTTAACTCTTTGCCCGATTCCTCTTCTTCTACTCGGAGAGCCGCTTCGTTGCCCGGCTGCTGGTCCGTGCGGTATGCAAAACGACCTTCGACCCTTTCGTGACCCTTTTTTTTCTTCATCTTTTTTTTTTACTTTACTTCCACCAGGATGTTCGGTAGCACCTAATCCTAGGGTTGTCTCCAAATTATGCAGCGGTTCCGAGAGAGAGAGAGAGAGAACGAGGTAGAGAATAAGTGGCCGAGGAGGAGGGCATCAGGGTGTGGAGACGGGACAGGGGGTCGGGGAGTGGAGGATGAAAAAAAACAAAGAGAAAATGTAAAAAAGAAGAAACGTACAAGAGAGGAAAAAAAACAAACATAAAAACAAGGGTTAACCCGTTCCTCGGCGTTCCAGGCTTCTTTCAAAAGATGCAAAAAGATTTCCTACTTCATCGCCGCGTAACGGTATATCGGACAGCGCGCGCCTTCCGGACGCGCTTTTCTTTTATTCTGTCCGCGTCTTTTTTTTTCCTCCTTCCACTCCGAGCCCCGCCCGATCTTTTTCATCGGACAACCTTCGCGTTTCGATCCGCGCGCCTACCGAATCGCCTGTGAAACCGTTCGACCGATTGGGACACCGCGAAATCGCAATGGCGACTAGTCACGTGGGGATCGGATACGAGTCGCCAGCCGATGTGCAATATAACGGGTCGCTCCTGCCCACTTCCGGATCGTTCCTATTTCCTCTCCAGCAAAGTGCCTGGAGGTTCCATCCAGGAGACGCTTAGCTCCGCACCCGCGCGCCGCACCTCCACCAAGGAACTTTCCTTGGCCACGTGCTGCGCCGCTAATTTGTCGTTGCACCAGACCGGTTCGCGTTATATGGCCGCAGCCGCGAAAGCGGAAAGATTATTGGGCTCCGTTTAGCGCAAAGCGCACACGCGCAACACCTACGCGGAACTGGCGCGACGCGCCGCACGCTTTTCCAGTGCGTTTGCCTTGGCGCTTTTACAATTCCGCGAAAAAAAAAACCGTCTAAACATTTGAACGCGCATTCATGCGTCACGCGCTTTGCGCGGACATATTTTTCGCAATGAGTTATAATCGAAGCAACAATCAGAGATGAATAAAAGACTCACGTCACTGGAGATCCCATTGTTCCAGGGATAGGGGGCCTGCGGTGGGGAGTGCTGCTGATGATGCACCGTGCCGACCCCTGCGCCCGAGTGAGGGTTGTGAATATGTTCGGCCATCACGCTGACCCAGTGGGCCAGTCCTCCGCTTCCCGTCGACGCACCTCCAGTCCCGCCAGTTCCTGTTCCTGCACCGCCACCTCCGCCACCTCCTCCAGCGCCACCTCCGCCGCCACCGCCGCCTCCACCTCCGCCGCCGCCTCCGCCGCCCTCCTCGCCGCCCTCCGTCCATGCGAACGAAGCCTTCTGCAAGTAAACGGTTGGAGGATACTGCGTTAATTGTCGTGGCTGCTCTTATGGGCCTTAAGTCTAGACAGGAAATTGGGACTCTACTGGGACTGCACTGAGCGCAGGTGGATCCGGAAATAAGGGGCCCAACTCGCGACTCCATATTCCCCGATCGTCTAACCTCGTCATCGTCGTCTCGACGAAGAGCTAGATTCCTGGGGAAGGCCGGAACGCTGCTCACTGTCAGTCCCTTGAGGTCCTTGAGGTCCTTGAGGTCCTTCAAGGCACCGAGGGCATTTAGATTATCCTTAAGATTGGCAAGATTGTCCTTGAAGTTGAGATTCCGATTGAGGACCGTCTTGCCGAGCACCGCACTCGCCAAGAGACTCTTGTAGAGATCATTTGGCAGAATGAACTTTTCATCTCGCCTACTGCCCTCCTCCTTGCTCGAGGCGTCGTTCGAGGAGTCCGTCTCCACCTCCACCGAGGAATTCGACGCGACGCTAACCGTAGACATTATTCTTATTATTACTATTCGACCCTTCACCTCCTTTTATCCTCCACCAGCCTTATATCCACCCTCGACTCGGTCATTCGATTCGCCAGTCGCCGCCGCCTTTTTTCTTCGCGGATTTTTCAATTTCGTTGTGATTGCGAATTCAACAAAATTTCTGCGTACAGCTTAGGAGCTAACGCACGATCTCCAGTCACAGGAGATCTAAGAGGCTACAAAGATAAAGGATGAAGACGAAGATGAAGAGGTGAACGAGGAAGAGGACGACACGCAGGAGCCTTCGGCCAAATATTCAAAGAGACCTTCGGCTTCGCCCTCCTTGTATCCTTCTCTCGATATACGTCTATATAACGTATATGTATAAAAGTATATGAGTCCTTTGGCTGGATGTGTATATATAGAGATTTATGTTTATATATATATAGAATATCTGTATATCTGTTTACTTATCTAGTTGCGTTCGTTAGCGCTCTTTAAAACAGTCTAACGACGTTAGGATTGCTTCTGTAGTTTATTTTCCAATGAGGACACGCCAATTTTTTCTTCCTTTGTTCTTTCGTTTCCTTTCGTTGCACCTCCACTCCCCCTCCTCCTCCCCCCCTCCCCCTATCAAGGATCCTCCTTCAAGATGTCCTTCTCCGGCTCTCCAGCTGCAGCCCAGGGCGCGTCGACCGTGGGACGTCGCTTGCCTATTCTTTACTTATTATTCTTTACTCGCCGATTGATCTTCCATTAATCCGGACACATGGTCCTTAAGGATGCTGCAAGGAGGAGCGAGAAGAGTGCGTGTCCTGGACTCTTTAAACAATTAACCTCAACTGTCTTACAGCCGTCGTTGACGAATGCGAACTGGCAGGACTTAGCGGGTGTAGTGACAGCTTCGTGCCCGTCGCTACCCCAGCCTCCAGTAATTCCAAGGCGACCAGTGACGATTCGTTAGACCCTTTATCGTAAGCTATCACTAGAGTATTATTAAAATTCAAAAGTACATTTTCATTAGGAACTTTTTCACGCGCAGCTCATTACGCAGGGCCGCTTCTAACTGGCCGGCTAATTGTCGCGGGAGATTCTCCCGACCACGAGGTTTCAACGTGTAAATTCAGACACCTCCCCATCCTCCACCCACCCACCCACCCCCCCTCTTCGCCCACTCTACCTATTTCATTATGCTCCCCCAGCTCTTTCTCACTTTCACTTGGTCCTCCCTTATTCTTAATCGTCTATTCACCAGCACCAGCACCAGGGACCAGGACCAGAATCCCTTCCCCCCTCCCCCCCTCCCCCCCTTTAAACTAAGACTGTGCTACCGTGAAAAATAGGAACTTTGGTTGCTCGTTAATAATCTTTCGAGAGCTTGCTTCGTGTTCCGGGTTTTATTTTTCTCGGAGGACAATGACCCTTCGAGCAGGATGTCGCTCTAGTAATTTCTTATCTTTTTCATCTATTATCTCTTTCTTCCCAACACTTTGACCCTCGCTTCGCCCCCTTCGATTCCAGGCTAATTAATGTGCAGGTTCGTCTTCGGAGGATCATCGGGAGTCTTGGAATCCATCGGAGTGCAATAAGATCCTTCCTGTATCGTGCACAGTCCTTTCGCGATTCCTAGGTCCTCCGGGACGACGATCCTCTCCTGCCAGGAACCAACGGTTACAGGAACTCTCGGTGTCGGAGAAATTCTCAAAAGGATCTGGTCCATAGTATCCCTTGATGTATCATTCCTCGCGTTATTTCGTATTCCTAGATCAGGCCGACAGTGGACTTCCGGTTTCCTCTCTTCTCCTCCCAGTGGTATCCCTCTCGTTTACTCTATTAGCAGCCGCCCAGGTGGTCTCTCGTAACAGCCGTCAATGGACACTCGTACGCGCCGTTACGTTACGACGTTAGGTCGTTAGGTCGTTAGGTCGTTACGTCTAAGCGTTGCGAAGGGCGGACAGAGCGCGCGCGACTCTGCTCTCGCACAACTTAACTAAGGGGGTAACCCGTAAGAGATGCTGAACACGAGGGTGTGCGGGTCGGAGAATGACCAACGAGGGGCAGAGAATCTAGGTGAGGAGGGAGGGGGGTGGGCACGAGGTTAGCACAGAGGTACTTGGGGCAAAGGGTGAATGGATGAATGGGTGAAACGGAAGGGCAACTGCTCAATGGATGGAGGGGGCGCGCAATTGGCACCGGGACTGGGACCGGGACTGGGACTGACACTCTGGCACCAAGGGCAGCACCAGAGAGCGGAAGCCAACAAGGGACGGCAGCAGAGGTAGTTTGCGAAGACTCTGATGGTGCACAGGGACCGAGGGATGGAAAGTGACTCGCGCGGGAGAGGATGAAGATGCAGAAACCGGCAGGGGGTGAGAGAGGGTGAGCGGAAGAGAACGCGGATGAGGATAAGGACGAGGATAAGGACTAGGACTAGGACCAGCAGGTGGAGAAGGAGGAGGAGAAGGAGGAGGAGGTGAGGGGAAGGGTAGGAAGAGAAGGAGGAGGGGTTCCACTGTCTCTCAGTCCCGTGTCGGTCAGCGAGGCTGACGGATCTCCCGCGGAGATCCCGGCTCTCTCCGGGTCTCTCGGTCGCTGGAATATTTTTCTTATGAGAGAGCGCGACCGGGCGAACCGCGCGCGACTGGTGATGCAGTCCGCGGCAGGGCACAAGGAAGCGGAAGCCGCCGCTCTCCTCGTTTCCAAGGAAAGGCGCACGCTTCGCCGCATCTTTTACTTCCTTTTTCCCGTCGACGTCGTCGTCGGCGGCGGCGGCGGCGACGGCGGCGGCGGCGGCAACGACGACGGCGTCGGCTACAGGCTAGATTGAGGGTGGAGGGAAAGACGGTGCTCGGGGGGGCGAGGGGGGGCCGAGGGTTTAGATCGGGTCGGGGAACCAGGGAGAACCAAGGAGAGAGAGAGAGAGAGAGAGAGAGAGAGAGAGAGAGAGAGAGAGAGAAAGCTAGAGGGTGGCTCTTTCTTCGCTGTAGCGGAGCTGCAACTCGCGCGATAGGGGAACCAAGGGGGATGAGAGGAGTCGAGTAGAAATCGAGGAAAAAGAAAAGAGCGCCGCTCAGCCCGCGAAGAAACAGATAAATATAGATATTTTCGTTGGAGCGGGCGAATTGGAAAAATGGAAATAATAAGAAGGTCTCTGGGAGGTTTCGAGGGGGTTGCAGCAGGTCGAGCTGGGCGAGAGGGGGGACCGGGTGGGGGTTGGTTATATGCCGCGCGCATTGCTATAGCGAGAGAAGGGTGGCTGCGCGGTGCAGCCTGCGCTCGCCTTGGCTATAGCCATTCAAAGAGTCACCCCTTGCATCGCCGGGGCCGAGGGGGTGGCGAAGGAAGCCGGGGGTGGCACTGGGAGGGGGGGGGGGCGTTAGCACATCGATTCGCGTGACTGTGTGAGAAACACACGTGAGGCTCCGCTGCTCTCGCTATAGTCGGAGGTTGAAACACAGATAAACAGCGAGAGTGAGAGGTGAAAAGAAAGGAGAGAGAGAGAGAGAGAGAGAAATGAAAGGAAGAAAGAAATGGCAGCCTTTCTTGCACTTCTGTGTGCGACCTGGACTGCTGGATCGACGGGACACGTTCGGACCAACACAGACCAGAACAGACCACAACCAGAAACCTTATCTCACCTCGGCGCAGCTCAACGGAATCGTTTGCACGTTCTTTCTAAATTAGACACAGGGTGCATTGCCCCCCCCCCCTCCCACCCGGTCCCGTTCGACTAACCAGATTCCTGTGGACCCACACACACGCGCGCAGGCCATAAGGACCAGGACAATTTTGACAACTATCCTTGTTCGCTTGCGTTCCCTGCTCCTTCCTCGCAGGATAAAGTTCCCGTCTCAGAGGAAACGCAGCAGCAGCAGGTAGCAACCGCCGGATCCTGCCAGGCGCAAACGGCTTCGCGAACGTGACTCCCCGCGCACTTCGGAGATTCTTTCCTCTCATTCTTCCCTCATTTCGTTTCCTCTACTCGGTGTGAAATGGTCCTCCTTCAGCCCGACCGGGACCAACGGTGCATCCCCAATTACGATCGCCTCACCATTGACATGCAGATCCGTTCGCGCCAGCCTTTACCGTATACTACGGTATAGTCCCGGCTAAATGGTCCTATACGTTTCTGGAGGCTGCGAGGGCTGTGAGAGCGACGCTTCCACAGTGGTGATGCTTGCGGGACAATATTATTTGTGTTTTGGTTTTTGGGGCGGCGCCCGGAAGAAGAACCCAGAGGATCCGCGCGCGCTCCTGACAATTGGCCCTATTTCGAGAGGCTGCAGGGTGTCGAGGGCGTCACTTGTCTCGTCCGCTTTTCCCTTTTATTATTATCCCATTAGCATTATCCGGCCCGTGAGAAGATCCTACGGCAACGTCCGAATTCCGCTGGGCCCAGGGACACCCAGTGTCTCCTGCACGGATTCAGGAGATTTTCAGGACTCCTCTTGGATTCCACGCAGCTCGTTCAGAAGAAGCTGCTGGAGGATGGACGTCGATCAGAGGGAAAATGATAATCAGCAGGAACAGTCACGTGGTCCTCGGGGAGATTCGGCTTCTTCGGAAAGGGGGTAGGAGAGGGGGGAGAGTTAAGCTGCCCTGCGAGGGTGAAAATTAAAGAAGCGCTAAGCCGGCTGCTAAACTGAAGAACCACTTGTTGAACGGTCGGGGGACGATGCAGGGGTAGTCAGAGGGGGTGGTTGGCGATGTAACGGGGTGGTCGTGATGGCGATGTGGCGGTGGAACCCGAGGGTGGACGAGGAGCCTAGCGGAGGGTTCAGGAGGGTCGAGGAGGGTTCAGGAGGGGTGCGGATATGCAGATCAGGGTAGAAACTCCTCTTTAACTAACTTCTAACTTTAGCAAAATGCACGCGGTGGCCTTAGAGGATCACGACGTCGAGCGTCGCGACGCGCATGATCGCATTCCTGGGAAATGCTGCCCCACTGCAGCCCTTTTACGTAAACAATCCCCCCCTCTCCCTCCCTCCTTCCCCCGTCTCTCGCGCGAGCGACGCTTTTGCAAAACATTCGAGCGATTTCCAGCTCGCGCTTCTTTTACCTCATCGGGCGTTTCTTTATTTCCGTCCTTTAGTTTTTGTACCGATACTTTTCGTTTTTCCGAAAGCACCAAGAGGAAAGGACGCCTGACGCCGGGAAGCTGGCGACGCCGCGTCTCGACCCAGATCCTGTCTCCGCGGCATCCTGGGGGCTTTTCTCGCATTTTCTTATTTTCCTACTATGTGTTCTCGGTACCTCACTCTTTTCCATTTTCTTTTTTTTTTTTTTTTTCCTTTATACGCTTCTCGTACTCTTTTCTTGACCTGGCTTTGGGGTAGGTTTTGTCCAGAGGTCCTGAGTCCAAGTACGACTACCGGGTAACTCACATGGAAACATGAAAGTGCGTCCTTCTTCGATTTGTATTTCTATTCGGCTGTGGGAGCAGAGTGAACCTCCTGCACCCCTTTGACATCTTCCTCAGCTGGTCCAGCTACCAGACACCAGACAGCTTCTCTGTACATTGATTATCCTCGGTTTTTTGGTACCTTGGTATGAATTCGTCCTCAGCGGAAACGGCGCTAAATCCACCTTCCGGAATCTCCTCTTCAATTTGAACCCCTCGATCCAGTCCAAGTACGCAGCTGAGGCCTCACCCTAACCATATCAGCCAGTCCGACAGTAAGAATTCCCAGGGGAAAGGATATTGCAAATTTCCCTGATGCGAATAAGCAACCAAGCAGATTGCCCGGGGAACATGTATACATATACTTATCATAAGAAATAAGGTAGGAAAATGGCGATAAGGCCGGTCAGCACGAGCAGTGCTTAGTTGTAGGTGAAAACAACTAGGGAGCGCACGAGAGGGTTTAGTCGGCGAAGCGGCGAGTCAGTCTGCCGTATAAAATAATAAATTAAGCGTCCCGATAGAATCTTCCCGGTTTACCATTGGCAGAGGTAAGGCCCCGCACGTAGCCAAGGGGCCTTCTCTCCCTTCCTAGCATTATCGTCCTGCGGATCGGCCGACCTGCTCGGCAACGGCCATTTTTAATGAATCCATATCGCGAGCGCTTTGCTCCTACACAAAAAAAAAACTAGATTTACTCGTAACTGACTCCACCGGTCTGTACCAAATTCAAAATCGAAAATCGCAACGATTGCCAATCGGCAAGTTTGAGCAATTCTAGGGACCCTAGTGGGCGCACAGGAGACTCGAGAGCGGAGCGAGCAAAGCGTTACGGTTCGAGTTAGGGGGTGTCCTAAGCTAAGGTAAAAGGTTGTCTGGGGCGGCGTCTAGCCGCGTCTATCGATTATCCGCCGTCTTTCTCTCCCACCCGGGGAGAATCTTGCCGTCTCTTCGCCTCAGTCACTCACCCGCTTCTCCGCTCTGACTCTTTCTGTTCTTTCTCTCACTCTCGCTTCCAGCCCGAGCCACCCCGAGCCACCCCGATGCCTCGTAACGGTGGGCCAGCACCCCCCTCTCCCCTCCTTGACGCTCCTGACCTGGCGCAACCCACCCACGCACTCTCGACGTCTCTACGCACCAGCCAAAGTGCGTCTTGCCGATAAAACTCCGTCCAGTTTCCACTGTAGCGATATCAGCGTGCACCAGTGTCGCTCCTTGCAAACGGCGCAAAGTGCGACGGGGAGCCGCGACCAGTCGGCCACAGAAGATGCATCCTTCTTTACGGGGGGGGGGGGGGGGATATGAGATTTTAATAGGCATTTAATATGAACCAGAGTATCGATGAGGATCGACCCCAACGCGCTTTGCCCTCTCTGGGTCATCAGTTTGGCTGAACTGTCCTCTATGCCCCAAGTCTCTGCTGGACCTCTCTCTGACCTCTTCTTTGTCAGAACACCGGCTGATCAAAGTAAAGGGTCGCGAGGCGATTGCGTGTGCACACGCGAAATGCGAATCTAGATACACGTGTGACGGACGGGTCGTGACCTAGGCCCTCTTGAAGGGCAGACATTTTTTAATCGATAACTCCCTCCTTCGCTACCTCTCGCTTCTCTTCTCCCTGAGAAGGTGGTGGTGGTGGTGGTGGTGGTGGTGGTGGTGGTGGTGGTTGAGTTCGCCGACTAAAGGTTGGGAGCACTGCGAGGCGTATGGAGGTACGACGGTACACCGACGGAGCACACCGGCTCTACCCATACCAACAGCCTAAATAAAGGCCCATCCCTTAAAGAGGAGATGCTCGAAAACATTGTTAAAGGGGATGTAGTCTGCGCGGGTATATTTCGCGAGTAGTCGACCTCCTACTAGTTAAGGGTCGTCTGCTCCGTCGTCGACCATCCAAAACGAAGACGACGGATCTTCCTACGTGATCATCGCGACGCTTAGTATTTTCTTGTGTAACCAATTAATCCAGCCCGGCGGCAAGGATGGATTCCGTTGGAAAAAAATGTAAAACTTGAGAAAGAGGGTTATCCCTTCCATAAAAGCGCCCAGAGTGAAAGAGCAGCGGGAGGATGGAAGAGGGAGGGAGAGAACGAAAAAAAAAAAGAGGAACAAAATGTCAAAATATTGTTTTTCCATTCTTTCGCGGGTCGAGAGCGCCGGGCAAACGGGGCTGCTGGTCCGTTATTTTCTGAAAAAATACGAAGCGTCCGGGCGAAGTGAATTGTATTTTTTTAAATCCTCGCGGAATATAATTTTGAAGGAAAAACATGCTCGATGCGCGACTTTCGCGTCTCGAAGAAACGAATGGAAAATATGATAAAAGGGAAGCTGCATGGGTCTCGTAGCTGATAACCGCGTAGACTCGCTATCCCGCAGAATCCTTCTCGAAAATCAAACGAAGCAAGAAAATCGATCGACGATTAGCCGTTCTGTGCTCAACGGAGCCGCCTCTGTCTACGTAGTCCGGTTACGTCTCGGTCTCCTCGGTCAATCCGCGAGCGCGGGCGAGACCGCCGAGTCTTCTGATAGAGCCGCAGAGATACTCGAGAACTAAAGGTCACCAAATGGAAGTGGAGAAAGAGAGGAGAGGAAGAAGAGAGAGAGAGAGAGAGAGAGAGAGAGAGAGAGAGAGAGAGAGAGAGCTGAAAGCGGCCAGTCAAAACAGCGCGATAGACTAGTGCGTAATAACTTATTTAAATGGATTAAAAAAGTTTTGTCCAAATCCACAGCGTTATCACTCCAGTCTGCAAGAAGTCTGACCGTGATAAACGCAACGTCCCTCTTCCCTCTTCGTCGTCCCTCATTAACAAGATGCTCTCTCTCTCTCTCTCTCTCTCTGACGCACGAGTAGCCAAAAGTTGAAGAGAAGAGTGAAGCAGGAATACGAGAGTAAAGTAAAGCAAAAGGACGGAGGTTCGGGAGGTATCGAACCCCTATTTTAGGGGTTGCTTTACTGAGGTGGTAAATCGATGGGGAAGGTATCGCAGCACTCGGCTCCCTGTTTTATCAACGGCGGATAAAGGGTGGCAGCTTTGCCGAAAATTCCATCCGAGACAGATGGTGGTAAACTTCCAAACCGCGTGGCGGTAACAACCCCCGAGTAGAAAACTACCCTTAGCAACCAGTCGTTCCTTGTATCCAAGCGACAATTTCAGGTTCCATGAAAACCTGAGGATTTGCCCTGTGCGGATAGTCGCTTCCGGCAGATCCGGCTGCAGGAGGCCATTCGCGGAGGTGGCAAAGTCTGAAGCTGACACGATAGCGAGGAGCAACGTGGGGCACAAGGAGGAGGTGGCCATCGTGTGTGTAAATCTTGCCATACATCCCATTTACATACGTAACTAATATCTTTACTGCTTCGTAATCTTCCATGCAAAGCGAGGTTAGACGTTGCCGATCAATCACGGTTCGGCATTGAACCAAGCCTAACCCGAAGCCTGTTTATGAGGCCGGTAATGACAATGCCCCGTGTCTGCGACCTGCCGTTACCGAACCAACGTAATCCTTGACACGAGTTTGCCTCGTGTGTCCCATCTTCATTCTCTCTCCTCCCTCTCTCTCTCTCTCTCTCTCTCTCTCTCTCTCCTCTATCTATTATTCACCTTCTTCATTTTTCATTTTCCGACCCACTGACCGCCTCTTTCGATTCCACTGTCGTTCCACACGTCCAGCTAGCACTTTGGCTTCGGATGCACCTATTGACAGCTGGCACTCCGATCGTCTGCCATCCTCCCCTCCTCCACTTTCTAATTCCTTGGCCGCGGAAGAATTTCGCTGGACATTCGTTTTCGCATTGCAGAGAATGCAGAGAGCGGAATCGGCCAATCCTGGTGAAGTCGCGGCGTCCAGGAATTCCGACGGCTTATGAGGACCGGGACTGTTTCCGTCGACTGGGGTTGTGGGGCGAAAGAGGCCATAACGGGGTAAAAGCGAGGATCGGCCGCCGCTGCCGGGAATAAGTATGGCCGCGGAGGGAGAGAGGGGAGAGGAGTGGGAAAAATATTTTTGGTTTTTACTCGAGACACCGCGAGACTCCGGAGCGAAGACTCGATGATCGGGGACTGAGAGTCTGAGAGTTTGCCGACGCTCAAAATTCCGGGCGGTGTCTTTTGTCCACTCGCGCACCTTCCTTCGCTCTCTGACTTCTTTTTTTTACACGGTTACCGGGGCTCGCCGCTCTTTCTTCTCCTCTCCTCTCCTCTCCTCTCCTCCTGCGGTCTCCACTGCGGGAGAATCGCGGGCATCAATCTCTCGTCAAACCTGGGACTAGTCCAGTGCGTAGAAATGCCAATGCCAATGGCAACGGCAAAGCCACTCGTGGGGCCCAACTCCCTATGCCCAACCTGTCCCCCCCCCCCCCAGTCCCAATCCCCTTCTGCTGTTCCTCTTCCCACTTATCCTCTCATTCCAACATTCTCTCTCTCTCTCTCTCTCTCTCTCTCTCTCTCTCGTCGAGCACCTCACCGATTTTATAACGCACATTATTTTACATTGATTCTTTCACCAATTACAAACTCTTCTTCCTCTAGTATCCTCATTAGGCTCATTACGTTTATTACGCTAATTAAAATCTTTAGATTAAACTCGGCTCTTATTCCCGTAGACGGGCAATGTTCTCGCGGCCTCGTCGGCTTACGTTGCGCCGACCCCACGATTAATTATCGCTATCGGAGGCGGCGAGCGACACGCCGTCGGATAACCGGCTGTGCGCGATATCGTCCCAAGATTTCACTCTGATAACCGGAGAGAGAGAGAGAGAGAGAGAGAGAGAACAGTATTTATTATACTAGAGTCATGGACTCCGTAAGTATAAACATCAA
>JASANN010000669.1:102470-126085 GCA_031762395.1 Calameuta pygmaea | reverse complement strand
TACGGCACAGGGGTACAGCTAAGTCAAGTGGATTTGAGCGAGTACTCAGGGTGGACTCAGACTTAGAAGCTCTGCTAAGAGAAGAGAGAAAAGAGAGAGAGAGAGAGAGAGAGAGAGAGAGAGAGATAGATAGAGAGAAAGACGTGTATGCGTATCAGGGCAAAATCTTCGTAAATTCTGCTGGTGGCCAATCAGAGAGTTGCCTCGCAGCGGGACACACGAAACTGGTCGTAATATCGGCCGACAAGGAAGGAAGGAAGTAGAGTGAGGACAATAGAAATTTTCGAAATGATGGAAGAGCTCAGGGATGCATAGAGAAACAATAAAGAAAAAAAAAAAAAAAAACACACAGGCGCTTCACTGACAAAAAGTGTTCGATAGACCAACCAAAAAAAAAAGGCTTTATCGCGAGGCTGATAATAGCGAGGAACACAGGAGACCCGACGACGCGTGTGTCGGACGTATTAAAATATTTTCACACCCGAAAATAATAATGGCCAAAATTTCCGGAAGTCACCGGGACCTATGACGCTCAGGCGCCCTCCTGTCGCAGTACTCGGCCCCCGGTTATCTATTGTCAAGGAAATAATTATGCGTGCATCAAAGCGAATCCAACGAGGCCGGAATTAGGTTGTAATTCGAGTGACACGGACAATGAGGCCAGGCACGCGGTTCCTATCTCGAGTTTACTCGAAATGCCCAAAAAATCACTCGCGGCTGCTCGGACAACGACAATCTTCCTCCCAAGTGTAAATCACCGAGAAGATAGCGATGAGTGAAGGAGGGGGAGGGTGGGGGGGGGGGAGTGGCGGGAGGAGCGTCTCTCGCATGTCGCTCTCATGCGAATGAGGTTCCCATGAGTGGCGACGACGCACTCGGGTTTCGGCCAGAGACTCCAGTGGAGACAATTTTCTAAATCGCCGACAATTTTCCCCCGAAAACCCATCAGCTCTTCCTTGAGGTGTAGCGAGAAGTAGTGACGCGTCCCTTTGGTCTTCCTTTGGTCTCCCCTCCACACGCACACTTCTACATTATCCGTCCTCCTCGTCCATCAGAGTTTTACTACTTTTTGGCAACGCAGTCCCAGCGATACGTTTCCACAAAGCGACCAGAAATGTACGTTTCTAACGTATCGGTCATCGAGTTTAGCAGCGCGCAGCTTTTCTCGTTTATTCAATTTTCCTATATCTAATGCGAGTGCGAGAGAGAGAACCTTATTGGCATCTACGTCCACGAGACAAGGACAGACATAGAGATTACCCGATATTCCTGACCGATTGGTGGCCTTAAGTCGCTACAAGCGGCAAAGTTAATCGGATTTTTTTTTAAATAAAATTTTGAAAACCAATTGACACCTTTTTGAAGGACGAAGGTTTTCAAAATCTTCCAGACTTCTAAATTATGCTGAATGCAATTGGTCGAACAAAAAGGATCTCATGACAGTTGTCAAAGATAGCTGGTACGTTTGTGTTGAAGAATCTTTTAGGCGTACGAGTGCGCATGCGCGCATGCATGGATACGTGGGTGAGGAGGTTCGCACTGGCATCCCTCTCGTCGGGCCCAGCTCGTCCGCGTGTAACGCGCCGGGCTAATGATGATGACACTCTTATTTCTCGGGGACGACGTGGCTCATTTTTCAAAAGGTCCAACGTTCCTCAGAATCGAGGGATCGGGAGACGCCGAGAGAGAGAGAGAGAGAGAGAGAGAGAGAGAGGCAAAGGAAAGAGAAGACATAAAGGAGCTGGCGATGCAGCGAACGAGAGAAAGAGAAAAGGAGGAAGGGAGAAGATAAAGAAGAAGTTCTCTCTAGACGCAGAAGCTAATGTCCGGAACGACTCCTAAACCATTAGAGCAAGATGCCCTGTCTCCTCTCTCTCTCTCTCTCTCTCTCTCTCTCTCTCTCTGTCGTTCGCTTTCGCTGCGTTTCGCCTTTGTTTCTCCCCTGCATCTTCCTTCTTCCTCCAGCGGGTAGGGGATGCTGGTGGGTTTGCTCCCAGTTAGCAGGACGTCTTAATCATCGGTTACGGAGGAGATATTGCAACTGGACGCTAAGCGTCCTCAGCCGTCCCGGTTGGCCTATGCCTAGTAGAAACTGTGTCGCGTCTGCCGGCTGAGGGACGAGGTGGACAGAGGGGGGCGAGGAGGCTAGGTCGCTGTAGGTCATCCGCACGAGGCAACTCATTGTCAGCACCTGATTAGCTATTCGTCATACGTTGTGGCTTTAATCGAATCACGTGTGGTAAACTGGTAAACATTGTCAATTATTTAAATGACACGGGAACAGCGTATCCCAGTGCCGAGTAGTCCGCATCTCTTGGCCTCCGTGATTCTCGGCTCGTTTTCCAGGAGAAGGAGGCGGAGGAGGGAGCGGAGGGTGAGGAGGGAGACGAAGAAAGAAGCAAAGAGCAAGCTCGTAGAGTTTCCTCTCTCGAATTCCCCGTGAGGCGGAAGTGCACGGCAGAGCCCGAGGAGAAGATAGATGTGCGTCACTTCCGGCCGCGACAGGGGGTGGCGTCTACGGGGCGGCCACCCTCGGCCCCGAGGGTCGCTACTTTTGCAGAATATAATTACCGGCCGACCCAAGCAGCTCATGAAGCCGCTCGCGGAGAGGGTTGGCTGGGCGCGTTACGGCTCGACGAATAAATCTGGAGTCAATCGGTATTCGGGGCTTCTTTTATTTTTATCCCCTCCCCGTCCCTCCCCTGCCCATTTCTCGGATTCTAAGCAATCCACGGGATGAATGGACCGAGTCCCGTGGAGTCTGCGAGGCGCGAAGCGAAGACGCTCTCTGGGCAGACGGGGAGGAGGAGACAAGTGAGAGAGTAGCGATCTCCGCGGAATGGCACAAAGTGACGTATAAGGAAAGTGAGAGAGAGAGAGAGAGAGAGAGAGAGAGAGAGAGAGAGAGAGAGCTCGATCCCTCTCGAGGCCGTCCTTTGTTCACGCTGGGATCGCGAAGATCGATCGAAAAAATGTGCAAGCAAGGGCGTGGTGGAGGTGCATGCCAGCCCCACCTTTTGGGCGTCGACTGAGTGCATATCCTGGAAACTGGACGGACGATAGCGTCGCGACGCCCGTGTAGACCTCAACGAGCCGTACCGATCTTATCTTGCGACCTAACGTAAACGCTGCCGGTTTAAAAGGGAATATGGAAGAGGCACCTGCCGCCAACCGTGACGCGCGCGTTCGCCATTCAACTGACCAAACTAACGAGGCCGCTTTGGCCGTTCGACAATCGATGGGCAGCCTCGGGTATTTACAAAAGTGCATTCTGCGCCTCGGGGGCCGTCGCGACGCGAGTTCGGTCAACGCTAGCGCCTGCGAGTCCTTTCGGTCCTCCTCTCCTTCTTCTTCGTTCTCTTCGTTTTCTTCTCTCGTAACGCTAAGGATATTCGCGGAGGGAGTCCTAGCTATAGCTACGGAGGCATTATGCACGGCGATGTGCAACGTATCACAGAGCCAGGCTGCTCCTAACTGTAGAACGTAGAGAGCGCGTACGGTGCATATAGCACCTAGAGACACGTTAGAGGAGAGAGAGAGAGAGAGTGTGTGAGAGAGAGACATGCAACGCACTTCCTACAATTGTGGATTCTCTCTATGAGAGAAAGAGAGAGAGAGAGAGAGAGAGGAGAGACGCTCCGATCGGAGTCTCGTAGTATTGGTAAGATTTTCTCAGTACCGACCAAGTCCTTGGACCTCGGAGTAGCCTTAGGGTTCGAATCCCGCCCAGAGCATGCACGCGATCCTACTGCGCGTTCCAAAAACATTAACAAGACTGCTCCAAAATCTAGATTGATTCGGTGGGGTGAATAGCATCTAGGAGCTCCATTCGATTCTATTCATAATCTTTCACTCGGGGAAACGGGCCGCCTTACGAAATTACTGGTTTCAAAAGGAATTACAAAATACTTGGCTACCAAATTATACCGAGATTCACAGAAGTCGCGTGGTACCACTGATTCTCTCTCTCTCTCTCTCTCTCTCTCTCTCTCTCTCTCTCTCGCTTTAACGAGTCATTCCTCGGTTCCAAAGGTGCACTCACTCACTCACTCACTTATTCACGCACTCACGCACCTCCAGCCCAATCTCTACCAGTTTTAATGTCACTAGCGTGCGCAACGTTTTGGGATGCCGGATAATTTTTCATTCTCTCCAGGATCCTTCGTTATAGGAAGAATCAGAAACTTCCTTGGTTGATCCACGAAATAATAAATGAGACAATCGGTGAGAGCGAATAAAAACGCGAGAAAATTCGTCCTTACCGGTTTCGGACTCCGTGACAATGTCCTGGATGGTCGCACCGATCCGCAATATCCTTTTGCATAAAAGTAACCTGGACTCTCGTAGTAATACTTCTGGCAGCCCGTCCTGAGGAACTTGTAAGTCGGTGGGGAGTTGGGAGGCGACGTTACACCCTCCCCGTCGCTTCCATCCTCCGAGGGTAACCTCGAGAGCGGCATCCTGACCTCCGACACAGTCCCGTTTTATTTACGATTCTTTCTCCCGTTAAGCCGGTCAAAGGTTCACGTCGGCAGGTCGCGCTGTAGAAGAGATCCTGCCTACGGAATTATCAGGACTTCTGTTCGCGTCTCTGGAGCACAATCCTGACACTTCCTGGAATATGGTTCTTCCTCGATCTATAGATCCTAACAGATCCTCGGATCGAGACATGTTTGCTTCTTGACGTTCCCGCGAGTCCAGTTCAGGTAGTTGGACATTTTACTCCCGGAACCGATGCAGTCCAGGTCCAAAGCTGGTCCCAACGCATTTCCGAGTTCCTCGTGAACTTGAGCTAGCGACACTTGTGCGCGAGACAAGGACAACAAAATTATTTCCCGCACAGTCGAATGGCGATCGCGATTTGTTGTTTGGGATCCTCGAGAACGAAGCGCGCGAGTTGGTCAGTTTTAACTTTTAAAGACTCAAATCTAACGCGGAGCAGCCAGAAGAGCCAAGGAAGCCAAAAGAGCCCAAAGAGCCAAAAGAGCCCAAAGAGCCAGAAGAGCCAAAAGAGCCAGGTAGAGATAGGAGGCAGACGACGACTCTATCGAAGCAATGGCCTTAACAATTTTCTTTTCGAGTCGTCGTCGCGATAACGGATCTTCGATATCTCAGCGGTCGAAAATAATGCGATAACTTCGAGGACAAGGTAAGGTTGCTAAAAGTTACGAGTGCAAACGAATCTCAAGTGTCTCTCGTAATCGCGCATTTCGCTACACGAACATCTGATTCTTGACAGACGCTAAAAATTCGTTTGTACGGACCCAATGCACGTTCGTGGGTTTCGCTCCTATCCAACCTACCAGAGCCAAGTGAACGTGAACTCCCGAAAATGAGATAAGTCTCGAAAAAGGACCCGTCAAGAGTTCGAAAGGTTAACCCCTGGAAGCGATAACTCTGAAATTCCTCAGGCCGATAACAAAATTGACTCGATGCACACATGTGGACGCGTCGTCAAGAATAAACCCACGAGACGAGTTATTTCCTTGTTATCCCAGTGAAGAAGGAGAAAAAAAAAAGGAATCGAACGAACCGCGTGCGGTCCAGAGGAAAGTTCATCTCGATGATTTAATAGTTAAACATATAGATATCGGTATATTTGGGCAAGAATAATTGTCGCTACGACGTTTATGATTAATGCTTGTTTACCGTCAAATTTCGCGAGGACATACACGTGCACGTCACGTAGCCAGTACGTGCGACACCATCGGAGAATTACGAGCGACACGTTGGCGCTGTTGCGGTTGGCTCTTAATTACAGGTGCTGGAGGCTGCGAGCTGTCAGGGATGATCTCGAGATGAGAAGCCGCGGCAGGACGCGGCGCATGTTAAGATGGAAATTGCCAAGAAGGATGATGACAGCGGAAGTGGATGACGAGCTGCTCCGAGCTGAATAAGGAGGCCCCCGAATCGAGGGTTTCGAGCTCCGGACCGAGTCTGGACCATACTCCAGCATCCATTCACCGGGACGTAATAAGGTCCTCGGCACCAACGGGCATGAATGAACCCGGTTGCGAGGAGCGTAGAGAGGCGCAGAGGCAGAGAAAGAGAGAGAGGGATCTCGGTGCGAGAGCGCGAGAGAGAGAGAGAGAGAGAGAGAGAGAGAGAGAGAAGAGGAGTAGGGGAGATTCATCTCCCTGCAGGATATTGGAAATACCTCAGGGCTGTTGAACACGGCCCTATTTAGGAGCGTACCGGTATTATAATCGAGTCGAACGACCGACAAAGTTAAAGCGGAATCAAATAGATTAAGAGAGTCTACCAGATAGGCGGGGGGAGGGAGGGAGAGGGAGAGAGAGAGAGAGAGATAGTGGATGGCTATCAAAGGGGCCTCACGCATAGAGTCTTCTTGACGGCAGTCATTCTCTCTCGAGTATCAGTGTGCGTGTGTGTGTGTGTGTGTGTGTGTGTACATGCGTGTTCCATGAGTTAGTTTTATGGATGGTGTGTTTTCCAAGAGTATTGAACAGGCCTGTACAGTGTATACTAGGCGATATACTAGGCCGTAGGGAAAATGGAGAGACAGTGAGTCTGGCTACGGGTAACTTTTTGCGTCATTTTTCGACGTCATCGCCAGAGAGATTCACCCCAAGGAGTCCGGATTCGTGTGACGTCTCCTAGCTTTCTGGCTTCCTGGCTTCCGTCCCAGCCCCCTTTTCTCTCTCTCTCTCTCTCTCTCTCTCTCTCTCTCCGTTCACCCATCTTCTAGGCTACGTGTCTTTTCCTAGTCTCTGATATCCACTCCCACCCCCCTGGACCACTCAGACGGAACTCCGAGATACTGGGAGACAGAGTTTCAGTCACACCAGAGAATCACTGACAGTTCTTGATTAATACAATCCTTAATGCCTTGGCCACAGCCACCTAGTCCCCCCCCTCTGGCATCCCTCCTCCAGGCATGTATCTGGACATCGTGCGAGCAAGAGGACAGGAGACGTCCTCGTGTCGCGTTGATATCGCGACACAATGCTCCCGAGGATCTAACGGGAGGATGGGAGGAGACTGGAGAGAGAGAAAAGAAAAAGTCAAATGGATAACGTAGAAAGATTCTCTTCCATCAGGACCACGTCTCTCCGGGAATGATTTCTAATAGACGAGGCTCAGAACGAATCGATCCGAGCGGCTCTCGTGATATTTTGGTGACCAGGCGCTCCGATAAACAAGGGCGTCTCGTTATCACTGAGAAACGATAGTGTCATGGGCGACGAAGAGAGAGAGAGAGAGAGAGAGAGAGAGAACAAGGAAGCCAAAGCGTGATAAGTCAGCTGCCATAAGATACGCGCCAGGACGTACGTAAATCGCGATTACGTCATACTCGTAAAGTTAGGTTGACCAACTGAAGTCGACTCTCGAGAGTTTCACAAGAAAGAGAAAAAGCACCGAGCCAGTGCCACTGAATGATCTGCCGTCGCTCTACGTAAGCAGATTGATATCGGGTCAGATAAAAGAGATTGGGTTTGGTCTGATTGTGAGTCGAAGGCTGAGTGGGAGGAGGGGCAGCGCTATCGCATTATGGGACAGCGAGGGGGTCCATGGCATTAGTATAGCACGTCGGAATAATTGGGTACAGTATGGACCGGCTACCGTGCGGAGCGTCGGGGAGCGTCGGCTCCTTTCAAGAGTGCCTTGGGCTCCGCTGGCATCGAGACGCATCTTCTGCTCTCGCTGCTGCGGCCCGTCCTCGTCGCGAGTCGAGGCAAAAAGAGGAGGTGGAGGAGGAGGAGAGGGACTGCTCGGTCGTCCAAGAGAGAAGCAGAGAAACCAAAGAAAAAAGGAAGACGCATCCTTCGCGCTGCAAACAGGAGCAAAACGGAACGCGGAGAACGGAGGAGCGCGGCTCGAACAAGAGCAGCGAGACAGCCACAAAACAACTGACGAGTCAGGGGAGAGTCATAACTGTCTCGATGCCCAGTGGCGCGGATGTCCTCCCTTCCCCCCCCTCCTCCTCCCCTGCATCCCGCCACAGCATCCCACTTTGCTACTCTTCCGTCCTCCGTGCGTTCAGCCAATCCCGTTGCGGTTCCTTCGCGAATTAAGTTCACTTCCTGCGAGGGTTCTGGATCTTCCTGGAGCCACGGACCTCCTGACCCTCGAGGAGTCACTCGAAGGCATCGAAGGCATATTCGTCCCCGGGAGGCGACGCCATTGCATTTTAAATAGCTTGTTTTATGCGAGCCGAAATGAAGCCGAAAAAATTAGCAGGGCTCGGGCTTAATGGAGTCGTAACTCGGATGATGCGGCGGTGAGGCCTAGTCCACTTCTACTAAAGGTCGCTGCGGCGTCTTCTCCGTCGCGTCCGACGCGTCCGACGCATCCGACGCAGAGCGTCCGTCTTTTCCTCCCTCCCGCTGCAGCTTCTCGCAAACAGTGGCCGGACTGTTTAATCCCGACTCTACCTCCGGCTCTCTCTAATCTGACTCTCGCTTCTCGCTCGATTCCACCGTCGCGCATTCGGCTGGCAGACACAAGAGATGCGGCGGCCCCCGAGACGGTTCCTTCTCGTCCGAATCATTAATTATATTAAATGCCGATGCGCACTGTGACTCACGTCGGACGTCTCGATTTATACAATTTTTCGTATTTACGCGACTCCCGCGAGATTATTTCAAAATGATCGAGCAACACCGAGAGAGAGAGAGAGGGAGAACCGGACAATCTCCGCGACACGCGAGATAAGGGAGAGGGGGGTGGGGAGGGCGGCTTCGTGCGAGTTACCGCACTGACCTTTTGCTACTTCCCAAATACTCGGACGAGCATTGCGTAACCATCGGCTCTTATCGGAACGAGAGCAAAACGTGATTTCGATTGATCAAAAAGAAATAACACCTTGGAGCGAGGTCAAAGTGCAGACTGCACGCTGAATTGACGGGACGTCGCGCGCATCGGGTCTTAAGGAAAGTCTCGTCCCTTCAACCTGTGGATCGTGACTCTTCGCGGGTCCAGAGGCTACGTGGCCCAGAATTCTGGTGGCTCCGGTCGACCGGAGCGGCGCGCAGAGTCGTTTGTCAGACTCGTCGTGCGTGCAGGCTGGTACCCTTTGGCCTTTTATCGGGACGGACTGGAAGTAGAGGGAGCGAGGAGGAGCGAGGAGGAACGAGGAGGAAGGAGGAGCGAAGAAGAGCGACAACATTCGACACGGCAGGGAGTCCCTAACGCCGCGTCACGGCAAAACGCACAACTATTTTGACGCGCGCCGCGCGCTTCGATGGTACAAGGCTCCTGGTCTTACGAGCATCTGGCTCCTGTGCGCCAGGCGCGCAGCCTCCGGACCGATCCCGTCGGTCTTGCGGACTGGATTTCTTGCCGGATGAATCTTCGGAAAAGCAACCCCCTCCTCCCCAAATATCCCACTCGCACCATTCCTAATATCGGATTTCGAGAGATTCCTTGGATTGTCGGTCCATGGGCTGCTGCGTCGGTGGAATAGCAAGTGTGACGCGGCCAGTAGTCACGTCCCAATGGTGTCGGACAGAGAGACGCATACGATTTCGCCGGTCTAGGGCGAAAGGGATAAAGAGAGAGAGAGAGAGAGAGAGAGAGAGAGAGAGAGAGAGAGAGAGAGAAAAAGAGAGAGGAGGAGAGAAAGAGATAAGATTACAGCCGGCGCGCCGACTATCAATGGATATCGGATCTCTGCTAAATCTCGTCTTATCTCGAATCTAACAAGTTTGCGAAGGTACCAGGGCGTGTAGCCTGGCTGCTGGGAGGCTGCGAAGAGACGAAAGGGGTAGAGGAGCGGGTGGGTCAGCCGGAGGAGAGCAGATGCTACCAGGAAGATTACGGGGGCCCGCTTCGAGAAGCTGCTGACACTTAACAGGGCCCAATTAAAGCCATTACACGATTAATTATCTAATTAATTTATATCGGGAGAGTTATAGCTTCGCCCTGGGACCGCACGCGCTCGTGTTCTCTCTAGACGATTTCGATTTAATCGCCGTCAGCCGTCCTTTACTACCGCTATGCGAATCCCTTAGCTTCGACTGTCACTGCGTCACGTGCTGGGGGCGCTGGGGGCGCTGGGGGTGCTGGGCCCGACCTCAACTCTTTGCTCTCTCTCTCTCTCTCGCTCTCTCTCACCTACGTGCGCATCATCCTCTCCTCCTTCCATGCCTTTTGGAGTCTCTTATCGTTTCGCTACGCTCTACTGGCTCGATGACTGGCCGAAGGGTCGACGGGGATCGGACGAGGAGTAAAAGTTCGCGACGGTAGCAGATTCTGACGAAGGAGGAGAGGAGGAGGAGAGGAAGAGCCAGCCAGTGCCCCAAGGAGGAAGCCGCGAGACGGAGAGGCGCACGGGAGTGGTGCCTGAGTGGTGCCTGAGTGGTGCGTGAGTGCGTGTCAGTGGGCGCAGAAGGCGCAGGAGGCGCAGGAGGCGCAGGAGGCGCAGGAGGCGCAGGAGGCGCAGGAGGCGCAGGAGGCACTAACCCCGGAGAGCAGGGCGAAATGCCACCTGGCAGCTTTTTGCAGGGGCGCGCGATGCGATATTGTTTTTGCGAAGCCGAGCTGCCCCCACTTCCGGTGTTGGGTAGGGGCCGATCCAATCAGGAGAGAGGACCACGCCCCCCCACCCACGCGCACCTGCGACACGCCCACCAATGAGAGTCCGAGCCTTCGTCGTCTTCTTGCTTATCCCGTTTGCTTCATGTGGCTTCGCTCTTCGCCGTTCGCTGCCTCCTGGATGATCCTGCCTCCTCTCTGTATTCTCAGACTATTCTCTCTCTCTCTCTCTCTCTCTCTCTCTCTCTCTCTCTCTCTTGCGCCTCTTAGCTCGCCAACCTGTGTCTCAACAATAATATCAGGAGGAGCACGAGATCCTTTTTTGAGGATCAGTGCGCGGCCGTCATTAAGGTTTCCTCGTGTATTGGCGCCTCACCAGGGACACCCTGTCCTCCCGAGGAATCCGACGAGGCGGTCCAACAAATATTACATTTTTAGTAATTTCCCAGGGAACAAGTGGTAGCAGTGGTTGAACTGGTTGCACTGGTACCACTGCCAGCTGTAGAGACTTCAAGAAACTCAGCCTGGCTAAATAACAAATTGTCAATAGCCAGAACACGCGTCCCCGTTAAAACGAATAACTTCGATCGACTCAGGATTGGTCCTCGACGTCCTCAAAGTCCTAAAAGTCCTAAAACTCCACGAAGAGGAAGTCGTCGGTGCCTTTCGGCAACAGCTCGATTGCCTCCATTTTCAGTTCTACCATCGTGCAAGCGCACTTCCGCTAAAGGCAGCTACTCGAGCGTATCAGCTAAGCAAAGTTATGCGCCTTGAACTTGGCTGCTGATGCACGAGACACGCGGACGAGGGAGGAGCCAAGACCATTTTTGAAAAAGAGCTGAAAAACGCGCGCGGCTCGCCGTCCAAATTTGGAAACCTGTCCGCGAGTGTGGCCTTTTACGTGCTGCCGCGCCGCGCCAATGGCCGCCTTTCGCGCACAGCTCCAAAGAAATTTCAAAGTCGTGTTCTGACACCGTCCTGCTCCCGTACGGTTACCGAAGGACTCTGCCGCGCGACCCTCCTGCCCTTCAACCCTTTCGCGTCAGTTCAGTCGGAGGATTCGGATATTCAAACGACAAGCTTTCGTCCAGGTAGAATTCATTTTTAAGGATATTTTCGAAAAATAGAAAGTTCTTCACGTTCTTACTACACCCTGGCTATAACCTACGAGTCAGCTGTGCGTAGCGTAACGAGACGAGTTAATAATGTTTTTCCAGAAGGAACCCTGGATGAGCGCGACGGGCGCGAAGGAGGTTCACGTCGAGCAGAAAAATCAACACGGCCAGTTAATTTTATTCTGATTTATGAAAATTAATGAAATTCGCGAACCCCTCGATCCCTTTAGGGATGCCCAACGTGAGTCGGAATAAAAAAGAGTCAATTGCAGGGAACAGATGAGCGACATGAGCGACATGAGCGACAGGCATAGCAAGGAGAAAAGTCCTCCTGGTCGCCGCTCAGGCTGCTCAGGGATCGAGTGGTGACTGCCAGTGACGATCAGCCGCGCCGCACGCAAATAATGCGATTGCAAAGACGTTTGATTGATTTAAAAGGAACGAGTAGGAAGACTCAAACTACAGATATCCTCGGCCTCCACGAGGGTGAGGACTAAGGCTGAACCGCAAACGACGATAATGCCGCCTTTTTATGCGAGTTTAACGAACGCTGGTACTTATGGCTCTCGAGCGGAAAAGTGGTGGGACGGCCCGAAGGGGAAACCGGGAGCGCAGTGTGTTGCACTTTCAAAGACTTTTTCTCCTCCGAGCCAATAAACTTCTCTTTCGTTTGGTCTTTATGAGCTTCTCTCTAGCTCACTCTCTCTCCTTTTCGCTCTTCTTCTTCTTTCTCTCTTTCTCTCACAGGCGCGCGCTAGCACGGGCGACAATCACCAATTCTCAAAAAACAAAACTTTTTTTTTCGATGCTTCTGTTCAATGTGCATTTTTTTTCAATTTTTCCACAACTTCTCCCAAGAGAAGAGGAAGAGGCAAAGATGAGGAGGAGCAACCGTGTGGCGTCTGTCGCGCCAGCTGCCGGCTTCCGGAGCAACCTGGTATCGCCACACTGATCCTCAAATTCCCATAATTTTCCAGCAAAAAAATCGGCCGAGCGATTCGGTTTTTTTTTTTGGAAAATTAGAAAACGAAATTGTACCCAAGAGTAGAGAATATAAAGATACGGAAAGACGGAGGCTGCGTGGACACGCGGACCGACAAGAGATCAGATGTCAGGTGTGATTAGGCAATTAAAATATTAGTAAATTATGACTCACCTTGCTCTGAACGTAGTCGAGGGCCAACATGCAGTCGGAGTATCCGCTTTCCGTCTTTATGGTTGTCGCACCCTGTCCTGGTGCACTCGAGCAGAATCCAGATCCCACGACGCCGACTGGACCGCCGAGACCGGCGGCGGCGGCCGCCGCGACGCTCTCCCGGTACCAGGGGTACATCGTGCCCGAAGTCGGTGAAATTTTTCAAGAGTTTCCCGGTCTGCCCGACCGAAAATTTTTCACCTCACTGTACCGAAGATCGACCTGGTCCACGTGGTGATGGGTCGATCTTCCTCTTCTTCCTCTTCTTCTTCTTCTTTCACGCGACCCGCCGACCCGATCTTCCAGATGCACGATCACTACTGATTTATCACTATAGAACAATCCGGCACTTACGATAAGATACGATTTAATCGATCTCCGTATTGCGTCTTGATATCCGGTGATGCTGCTGCTGGTCCAGAAGATGGACCGGAAGTCTTTGACACTTTTTTAATGATATTCAAGTCCCGCGAATAAATCAGCACTGATCACTCGGTCCGTGTCCAGCACGTAAAGATCCTCGAGCGCAACAGGGCCGACTAATAAACTTCATCTACTTAACGAACGTCAATAAAACGTTCCCGAAAATTAATTGATCAAACAAATTCGTAAGGATCCCTCGCAGCGGTCCTTCGCGGCCGACTTTCACCTTTTTACTGAGTAATTCCCGACCTGGCTTTCTTTAGGCCTTCGAAAACCTCGCCGAGTCCGATAACAAAAGCGTCCCGCGTGACCTCATAGGCCAAACAAACACGAGGAACACACGGGGGACCCTCGAGGATTCGCGTGGCGACTTCGAAGCCGCCGACCAGTGGAGGGAGGTGCGAACTCCGCACAGGTGCGAACACAACGAACAGATAGGAGGAAGAAAAAAGAAAGAAGAAAGAAGAAAGAAAAAAGAAAGAGCAGCCAATCCCAATGATTCTTTGTAATACCAAGTAATTCTCTGATGACGATTAGCTGGGATATCGAAGAGAGTCGGATGAGATGAGAGAGAGAGAGAGAGAGAGAGAGATAGAGAGAGAGAGAAAGAGACTCCGTATCCACACTCGATTCTTCTCCAGGTTTGTTTTCGCAGCCGACTTTCACTCGGGAACAATAGAAGGAATCCAAAATTGAGATTTATATTTTCAAGTTCGTCGAACGCTCAGATTATCTGTACTTGGAATAAATATCAGTCGATTCTGCGTGTGTGTGTATCTCTCTCTCTGTGTCTGTGTGTGTGTGTGTGTGGGCGGGTGTGAATTTTGCTACTAGACGAATTCCCGATCCTTCGTCACTGTTATTCTACTTGTCGTCGCTGCTTTTCTTCTTTGACTAGATTCTTGCGAGCTTTATTGCACCTACGTCGCCGTCGTCCCCTGCGAGCCTGGATCTACGAAGATCCTTGAGTCCTGAAGGAGCGATCGGCAGGACGTCGTCTTGTCTCCGGCAAGCGGTTTAAATAATTGCACAAGTTTTATTTGCGATTCGGCGAGGAACGGAGTTTCCTCTTTCTTCCTTCGTTTCTTCGGAACGTAAAACTGCAAACTTTTTCTAGTTCCTGGAATAACAAATCCTTTAATCTACTTGCCTCCGGACTCGATTTATCCTTTAGCCGAGATCCTTACGTGAAAATGACACTCCGGGCGATTGCACTCTCTGAGTCCCGTTTACGTGGAATCGATAAGAGTTCAGGAGTTCCGGTCTCTCTTGTCAATATTCGAATCCTTATCAGGAGTCCTGGGCACACTAGATTACGTTATCCAGGGCAACGCGTCAGGTTGTCGCAGCAGCTTCCTCCTCCTCCTCTATCGATCGCTAACTCGAAATCGAATTCGAATAAATTTAATTGGCCAAGTAGAACGAGGAGTTAGAGGTGCGATCCGCGCTAAGGAAGCATTGACATCGCGAGTCAATGGGGAAGCTGAACTGGACCCGCACGATCTCATAATATCAAATCCCGAAAACGTTCACCAGGGGCACCGCGCACCACGTTCTACGTCACTGGCCGATGGGAAACGTTCAAAGTCCTCGTAGCCACTGGTGGCCCCGGCCGGGAATCTCACGCCGGAAACGAACAACCGTCATCCTCCTGGCAAAGCACTTCCGAGTCTTCCGGGGGGCGATCATCTCATTTCCGAGAGGACCCCCTTCTGGTGGCTGCTGGTCCTTGCGGTGGTCCTGCGAGCAGGACCAGGCTTTGTCTGGAGGGCACGTAGGGAACGTAGCACTGGGACACGGAGGATGCCTGGGAGAAAAGGGAAAAGAGGGAGGAAAGGTAGGACACTTCCGGAACAAGGACGAGGACCCTTGGAGACCAAAATGGCGAACCTGACGAGTACGAGGGTCAGAGAAGAATCGACTTGGCAACGAGGATTGAGGAGATCAGAGCTTTTTTGGATTTTCTTCAAAATCCTGGGATGCTCTTTCTGGGTAAAATGGCTAGGAGGTACCAAGGATTCTGGGGTGACCGGGTATGTGCGACAGAGAGAGAAAGAGAGAGAGAGAGAGAGAGAGAGAGAGAGAGAGAGAGGCAGAGGGAGAGAGGGTTGGGGGTGCAAGAGTATGAGAAAGACACAAGAACGAACCGGGAAGGAAAAAAAGGGACAGAGGGAGAGAGTCGAGCTACGTGAATGCGCGCGCGCTGTACTTTCTTTTTTGTTTTGACTTTTTCCCGCCGCGAAATTCACCTCGGGGCTGCCCGCGGGAACAAAAAACTCTGCATCGCCCGGAAATTGAACCGTGGACCGCGGACGCGGTTTCTACACTGACGCGGGAGCCGGGATTCGAACGGGCGATCGGTCGAGCTCGGACGGCCTCGGCTATGTTCGGGTCTGCCTTTGACGGTCCTTCGCCACTTGCCGGCGATGCTGGTGGGGATCGAGCCGACGTGCTCCTGGAAGGGGTAAACGACGAGCCAGGATCCCGGACTCCCCCTGCTGCCCTATTGCCCCTTGCTCATTACTCCTTGCTTATTACTCTTTACTTTACGCTTCGATTCCTATGTAATGCTGCGCGCTTCGCAATCGACCAGCCTATTCTCATCTTCAGAGAGCGAACAAGACTGTTTCTATTCCATTCCAATGCCCAAGAGTCGGGAATAGCTACTGACTTTGCTCTGGCTCAGCCTGGCGAAGGCTGCGGCGCTCCCATGAATTTCAGAGCAGTACCTGCGACTTTCCTGGTACGGTTGCGCCTCCTCGAGATATTCCAGGCTAACTGAAAGGATGGAAGACAATGCGGACCGGTAAGGTAAAACGTATCGCCGAGGAAGATAAATTTGCAGCGGAGCAGCACAGCGAAGGACGAGAGTGCGGATCAAGGTTAGAGAAGGCTCAGGGAGACCGAAGAAGGTGAGCCCAATCCAGTTAATCCGATGAGCCGTTGGTCCTCGGAGTGGAGCATCGGGAGGCTCTGCGAGAGCATGGAAGCGCAACACGGCGTGCACATCGTCATCCAGCGGAAAATTGGGCAAGGTCGTGGTCATGCCGAGCACGTGGCAAAAAGCTGCCCTCCTCGTCGTTAAGCCCCGCGGGCAACCACCGAGCCCGACCGAGCCTGATCGCAGCCTAAGACAGCCTCGAATTCCTTGCTCTTTTCTTCGGCTTGGGAAAAAACCTCAGGGAGAAAGACACCCCCGTTACGATCTCCGAGGGGATGCCGAATGTGTTACGTTAAGCCATTCCAGCCAACAGCCTCTCTCTCTCTCTCTTGGCTGACTCTTCTAGGTCCACGACGACCCCAGCCCTGACCTCGTCTCCTCTCTTTCGCACCGAGAGCCTTTCTTCGGCGCAACCCTCGTCCTCACATTCTCCGCCACGGTAAGAGTACGGACAACCCCTTCCGAGACGCCGCTGGACCAAAAACAACCTATAACCACAAATCTTGGTGCAGCGTCGTCCCGTTCCGGCAGCGGAACCCGCAGCTCTTCTTCTTCTGATTTTCCCAGGGTCGCGCGAGGTGCCGGAGGACCAGCACGAGGATGAGTACGACGAGGAAGCACTAGGGTCCCACCTTGGAGCGACCTAACAAGTAGCCTGTAAGAAGTGCCATTTCGCCGGTGGCGTCTGCCTCTGGCTGCCCTGGTTCCCTTCCCTCCTCTCTCTCTCTCTCCCCCCTTGATCCACAGTCACACACTCTCTCTCCTCTCGCGACTTCGGAAAAAACTGCGACACGCTTTTTCGGGGGAGCTCGAGCCGCAAACCCCAAAGTTCAAGGCCGTCGGCGGGGCTTTTTTGTCTTGGCTGCCCGACAGACCGACAGACCGACAGGCCGACATTCGAACCGACGGAGGAACCCGCCTCGCTCGATTATCCGTCTAGCTTCGTTCGCCAGACCATTTTTTTCAAGCTTCTTCTTTTTCGCAGGACGATCACACATTTCTCTGTTACTTTTACGTCGTTTCTCTCCAGGCACATGTCATCTTTCTCTGGAATCATGCAGCTCCGAACTACGGCAGACGTCCTGGTTCTGGTCCTCAGCGTCATCGGCGAATCATCGCTGTAACTTCCGTCGGGCCAGCCAAGAAGTAGTCGGTGTAGGTCAGGGTTAATGGCCGAAACTTTCCCGAGCAAGAAGAGTCACAGAGCGATTCGTCATAATTTTTTGGTCCAGTTCGACCGAGTGGGAGATATAGCGCGAGAGAATCAGGCGAGAAGAATGATAGAATGAGGCGAGAAAAAGGAAAGGAATGAGAGTTCCGCGACCTTTCCAGCAATGTTTGTGGTTTTTACCGCGGGAGAAAGACAGAGCAGAGGCGAGACTCGGGATTTTTCATTTGCCAGCAGCATAAAATAGTCTCTCGGTCTTTTCTTCGTTGGGAATCAAGTGGCGCTGGTCATTGGATCGCGGGAGATTGAAAAAATGATTAGACGATTAGGCGTGCCGACGATCCTAACCCATAGCCAAGGGTGGCCCGTACTTCTTTTTCTTGCAGCGCGTGATAACGGTGATTGGTGGCCGTCCAGCTGCGTAGCACAGTCATACATAATTAATTAAATGGGGCCTGCATCGTATGCGGCACATGGAAATGGTTCCCAGTCGTTACGCGGAAAGGGGGATGGATGGATGGATGGATATCGGTTATACAAGTACAATGATATTGCAGAGGAGGGCGTGCACCTTGGTGCACCCTGATGCAGAATGACCATGCGCGGCCCACCCTCTCCCTCAGGAGCCTCTGCCGGGATCCTGTGGGATTCGCGAGACACGGTTCCCTCCCGGTGGTCCCAGGTGAGGGGATGGTTCAGGAGGGAGTGCAGGAATGCAGGAGTGCAGGGGTTGAGGTCATTGCAGCTAAAACAACCTCAGGAGCATAGTCACAGAGAGAGAGAGAGAGAGAGAGAGAGAGAGAGAGAGAGAGAGAGAGAGAGGAGGCAAGAGCCGAGTCGTGGAATTGGCGAACGAAGGAGGAGGAGGAGGAGGAGGATAGAGGGTTCCTGGGGCACCAGGGGGTGGTGGTTGCCACCCGTTCAAATGGGGTTAGGACGGTAGCTAGTGGGCTCGAGAGAGGGTTGACTGTCCTGAGAGCGACGGGAGTGGTGGTTGCCAGCCGGGTTGCACCCTTAGGGTCCGTGCCCATGCGCGCACCTCCCGACGGTGCGTCGTTGGCCGAAGCGACTCAGGAGTTCGAGAGGGTGTCGCGGGAGGTGATTTGCCGGAGGGGTGCGAGAGGTCCGGAGGGAGTCGCTGGAGCCAGGACGAAGGACGGGAGGGACGAGGTGGTGGAGAGGAGAGGCTAGAAGAGTCGGCGGCGGCGGCGGCGGCGGCGGCGGCGATGAGCCGGGACGGGAGCTGGGAGGATCGGGAGGATCGGGAGGATCCGCGCGGAGGATCCCAGCGAGGTCGGGGAGGTCGCTCGATGGTGGTCGGTCCTCCGAGAGGAGGCGGTGCCCTCGTGCTCCCATTGGCCGGCGCGCCCTCTCGTCCAGTCCCTCCCATCGCACGCGCAACTACAAAAAAGCGGCTTCTCCAGGGAAAACAAAAGACGGACGCGCCGCGAAATAAGAGTGCAGCGATCCGTTTGGCAAAGCGGCCCTAGACCGACTTGGCTGATCGTAGTGCGGCTTGCGACGCCCTTGGACTCCCTGGGACGCCCTGGGACGCCATGACAGTTTCTACGTGTCCGCCCTCTCCCTGTCCTCCCTCGTCGGGCAATTCGCCCTTTCCTCCTTGACGGGGAAGAAACGTCCGACCGACTTGCGCGGCCAGGATACTCGAGGAAAGCACCGCTGGTGAACGCTACCTCAAAACTCTCCGAAGTCTCGGAAGTCTGGCAACCACTGACAGCAGCAGCAGCAGCCACTCTACCACCTTTCCCGCAATTCTCTTTTACATTCTTCAGGATTCTCCTCGGCTGGCTCTGTATCTACTCCTCCCGCCTTCCAGGCTCATCCTGCCTCTCTTACTTTTTTCCTGTGCCTCGACGACCTTTTCCTTCGTTTTGGCAAACATGCGCGCGAGTCCGCCCGCTGCGCCACCATCCCGTTTGATTTGTTACTCATCGTGGACAATGCGCGCGCGCGCGCGCCTCTGCGGCTTTTAATTGCACCGCAAAAAATTCAATTTGAAATCGCCCTGGCTGCCAGGACGATGCGTCCAGGGTGCGTCCAGGGGCTGACGGTCGATCGATTCAACGTGGTGCAGGTCATGCAGGTCCTACAAGTCCTTAAGAAAGAAGAGAAACCCGATTCGAAGCGAGTGATCCGTGTCTATCGATACTCTCGAGCACGGTCCACTTGTCGCGCGTTTCCCCGAAGAACCGCATCCCTGGACCCCGATTGCAGCTCCGAGCTCGCCTAGCCATCTCCAAGGAGACTCCGGTTCATCTAACTGTACAGTGGATCGAGAAGCAGCGGCCGTGTCTATCCGTTTATCGGACCTGCCGATCGATCGACGGATCGATCGATCCGATCAGGCTGAGCGAAATCGAGGTGGCAGAAGCGAGGGAGGAAGGACTAGAAGGGGCCTGTGTCGAATCGTACGTCTCTCTAGCGGCTCTCCTAGTCTCTCCGGCATCTCTGGAAGCTGCAGCCTCTGCAACCTCAGCAGCCTCGGTAGCCTCATCAGCACAGCAGCATAGCGCCCGAGGCGTGAAAAGGCGATTCGAAACATCGCGGCGCGGGCTGACCTCCTCGTCCTGCTGCTGCGTAAAGAAAAAGCGAGCTGCGGGAAGGAGGATTATTTGGTAAGAAAAAGTGACTGATCCAAGAATGAGTCTAAATCCGCGGCTCGTGCGACGCACTGCTACCGTTAGACGTCTCTTTCTCTCCGTGGGCCTCTTTCGATCTGCTTCGATATCTTAAGATTTTCTCCGATCTGCCACTCTCGGGTCGCTCGACCTTTTCGTAAAGGCGCACTCGCTGTGACGCTCGAGCCAGGACCGCAGAAAGTTTCGAGCGGGCAAAGTCAATACCGTCGCGGATCGAACGCGATTTTCCATAAGAGACGCACGCGCTCCGTCCGTAACGGCGACTGGAGGCCATTGAAATGCTCGTGCACAACCTCAGAACTGGTACAGTTAGCCAATGCGGCACGTGATCCTGGCATGGACAATTCACGAAATTCGTTCACTCGATCTATCGCAATAAGAAACGCGAGAAAACTGCACGGAGGGAAGGCGGGAGGCTGGGACTCGGCTTGCGAGCGGACCTTCCCGAGGTCCGTTGGATCTCGCTGATCCAGATGAACCAATATCCTAGATCGATCTTGCAATTCCAACGGTATATCCCCCCTTCACCTCCTAACCTTTCTCAAATAACTTCACGCCATGTCAATGTTTCGTCTTGGTAGTTAGGACCCGGAAAAATCGATTTTGAAATTCAGATTCCAGTTTGAATTCCTGCAGAGACAATTTCCCGCGAAATCTTTAGGCGCAGCAAAAGAAGCAAAACTTTGTTGAAATAATAAGTATGCAGGCATTGCAGAAATTTAAAAAAATTTCCACTCTCATTCCGTAACGAGTGATCATAATCTGATCCAGGAGGGTCGACGTGCCGAAGAAGCAGGATGGCTCCTGGGAGCCTTCGAGGACATCTCCGGCAGCCTTGCCAGTGAGTCCTGCCAAGGGGGAGATTTAAGCAAAGTCATATTTGCAATTAGAACGCGAGCTAACTTCGGTCATTTGCGGATTCTGCCGTGTAATCTCACGTGGCACACGGGTTCTCCTCCCCGCATGCTTCGCGTGACTCGAGATTTTCTACGAGATGCACGGATGCTGCGCTCCGCGCCACTCACGCGTTCATCTCGATGAGATGCGCAGCATCCTGCTGGCCGGTGCACGAAGACACGGGTAAGGGATATTTATCCAAGGATCGACGCTTCCCGATTCGCCTTGGATCGTCACTCTGCATAAGCAGCCCGTGAAATTTTGGACACCCGGTAGCAGGTGGCGCCCGCAGTTCCGGATTCCTCCGACGGTCCACTCTAATATCAGTCCGCCTCGGTGTGTTCCTATTTTTTATCCGTCCTCGTCTCCCTTACACTTTTCCCTGCTGAGCCACATGAGTAGCCTGGATGGTACCTAGTCTAGGCTCACTGACTCCCTCCAGGCGCGACAGCTGCCAGACGTTTTCCTTCTTCCCTTCGGAGTGACTCTTTACACTTGGGCTCTCTTGGTTCAACCCTTTTTTTTTTCAACCTTGTATCGTGTCCTTTTTTTACAGCCACCGAGGCGCACACACACACACACGCAACTTATCTCCGCCGAAGAGTCCTGGCCGATCGGAGCGCGGTTAATCCTTTCAGGATTTTCGGGAAGCGCGCTAATCCTGAAGGATCAGGATGCGCGAGTACGTTGTCCCGGGTAACTTCTGACGGCGGGGATGAAAACGTTCTACTTTAATTGTCGGGGAAGATGACCGGCGCGAAACCAATTAAGCAAACAGGGAGTAATTAAGATCGTAATTGGGCATTTCGAATTCGCGAGGATTACGCGGATGCAGGAGGCTCGCACGTAACCTGGCATTTTCTACCTTTGGTAAAAAGAGAATGGAGAATCGTACGTGTTGCCAGGCTCAAAGGATAATTAATGTGTCTTTCTTTAATCCTGGATCACCGGGGCCAGATCAAATTTCACTCGTGCCTGCGCCTAGATAGCCAAGACGGGCAAAAAAAAAGGAAGAAACGCAAAAAGGAAAATTGAGAAAGGAGAGGAGGCAGGAGGCACGAGGCGATGGAAGGTCAGAGAGGTCCAGCGGACTGGAAGACGACGGTAGCAGCATCCTGCCGAAGGATCGCTCCTTTTTTTTTTCAGTGGCTCTTCCTTTTTCTCGTGCTTCTCAACTTTTTAAATTCATCCCGTCGGACTCTAAAAGCCAAGAGTTTACGAGTGTGAATAGACGCCGTCCAATTATGCGGCTTAATTTAAATGGGATAATTGCGTTCAGCAGTGGAGAGTGCATTTACGTGCAGGACTTATGGTCCTTCTGAACGTCCTGGACGTCCTGAACCTCCTGAACCTCAGACTCCGTTAAAACGTTTGACCTGCTGCACTTTTAATTATTCATTTGTTTTACCGACTCGGTCTTCCATATTCGTTCCTGCCTCCTTCTGCTCTGGTCTAGTCCCGGGGTACCACGTGGTCAAATCCTCGATCGATCGATCGACGAATCGACTTTGGATTAGCGTCGCCTCGATGATAAAAAAGCGTCTTGACTGGAATTAGGGAAAGAAAAAAAAAAAAGGAACTTGAAAGAGAGCTCCTTTCCTAAAGAGTTTTTGTCCGGGTTCACGAACTCTTTCGTGATCTCAATTCCACTCTAGGATCTACGATCTACGCTCAAGAGTCTCTCTCTCTCTCGGTTCCGCTCGTTCCGAAGCAGAGTAGAAGCATAACGTTCGAGACACACAATGGCCCAATAGACTCTTAGCATAGCTTCCATCTTTATTTGACGATCCAAAGATTCTCGAGAGACTCTGGATCATCCGAAGGTTCTAAAGTTTGGAGGTTCAGTGGTTCAGCGTTTCAGCGGTTGAGCTGCCGTCCAGCCAGGATGAGCGGCTGCTCATTCCCCAAAGGAATTCCAAGAAGGAGCCTGAGCGCAAAGTCGAGCTGCAGAATCGAATAATCGGATCGATCGGGTGACATGGAAAACGGAGAATTGATTGAGGAATCGGTAGAAGAGTGTTAGGTAAGGTAGGTAAAGATCTTTATCGCGGCAGGGATTATCAGGTCGATTACGCAATTTGACGTCGGTCCAATTATCAATTAAGAGCGCTTAATCCACTTATGTAATTGACGCTAATTTTGTCAGACTCCTTTCCCACAAACCTTTAAACTGCAGCCTGTTAATTGCAGTTTAGATCAATAATTAGAGAATTTATCGTCGTTCTCCTTGTCCGAACTTCTTTATTGGCCTGGGACAATTAATCAATGGCAATTAGATAAGGCAGAATTTTCGACACTGGACCTTCATCTGCTTATTCGCCTTCTGTAGCGTAGGTGCAGGCTTCTCTTTGAATGGCTTCCTTCGCTCTCTCGCTTTATCGGGATCCTGCGATTGGGCTACGGACCAGCCGAGTTGGGACATCGGTGGGACATCCTTTTAATTCGAGATAGACGTATTAGAAATGCTAATGGAGAAAGATTAGTTTTTGCCGGGATGTCCAGGAGAATCGAACGCAGAGAAGGACGACTCGCACTCGTTTCAAATTAGTTCCTCGCTGCATGAAAGTCCGAAAGAGGCCAGCAGCCCCAGGGAGACGGAGGGCTCTGCACGGGGCTGAGGTAAAACAAAAGGTAAAGCCTAGGAGAGAGAGAGAGAGAGAGAGAGAGAGAGAGAGAGAGAGAGAGAGAGAGAGAGAGAGAGAGAGCGAGAGAGAGAGCG